>QCXZ01000137.1:31318376-31371912 GCA_025024175.1 Rhyzopertha dominica
TGATACTCTCTACAAAAGATTTAAAAACTACACTAACAGAAGCTCCTGTATCAAGTAAAAATAAGGATTCGCTATTTCTATATTTCTCACACAACACAATTAATACTACCTATAGTTAGTTAGTTGTAATTACCCGTGACTTTGCTACTCACTACTGGCTCGAAAAAACTTACTGTTATTTATGGATGAATTATGTTCTTGCTCTGCAACATTTTCTGTATGTGTTTCTCCTATATAATATGCTCTTTGTGCTTGATTTACACGATAATATCTACCACGATTCTGACGAAACTGCAAATTTGAATTATGCCTAGCTGTGGAATTGAAATTTTGCGGCATTCTAAACTGATTTCGGCTATAATTTTGGAAACTATTCCTTGAATGGTTGTTAAAGCGACTGTTGTTTGTTCCCCTGACTCTAAAATTTTGTGATCCTAGATTACCACGTCGAAAATTTCTAGTTCTGTTAAAATTAAATACCTGATTATTCGTACCATGTTTGGAATTATTTTCTTCTTTTGCTGCTAAGATAGCATCTTTTAAACTGGAAAAAGTTTTAGACTTTATTATTGTTTTCAACTCACTATCTCTTAAGCCGTTTGCGAATGTGTTTATCGCAAGTTTTTCATTAATTTCCCGTAAAATTGATAGAGACTCTGGCTTTCCGTCGGATTGAGAAATTGTTAAATTTAACATCAATTCTTCGATGTCTTTTCCGAAATCATCTATAGATTTATGATTTTGTCTAGAATTATGTAATGAAATAGACAGGGAGGAAGCGGATTGTTTTGTAAGCAAATGCTTTTGCATATCTTGAATTAGTAAATTATCTTTACGGATATGCAGTAAGAGTTTTTAAAAAAGATTTATTTTCTACGGTACAGAGTAACGTGTTCAAAGTACAAGTTAGAAATCGTTTACATGATGTTTTTCTCTTATATATATAACTCGGCGGTGATGCTGAGGCAGCAATCGCAGGTTCGTGGATTTCTTCGTTCCCCGTGGGATTTGCTGAGTGAGGCCTATGGTAACTCCTCCCTCCTTAAGAAAGGTCTTCGGGCTGGAAAAAGACCGAAGGCGATGTTGTCGGGTTTTCTTCTTTTTCACCTTTGGGTGCCGAGTTTTTCGTGAACGGTTTTTTCATTTTGTAGATGTAGTAGCCAAAAATGATTGCTGCGATTACTCCAATAGATGTCCAAATCTCCCAGTTGGATGAAGTATTCTCCCAATCGGCTATCGACAGTGTTTGAACGGCTTCGATTTGTTGACGTAACTGGTGAAGTTCTTGCAGAGGTATTGCTTCTATCTTGAGTGGTTGATCAGGTTTGGAGTAGTTTACGTAATATTTCTTCGAATTTCGGCAAAAGCAGTGGCTTACTGGCTTTGGTGTTTTCGTAATTTCCAAACTTGTATGACTCATGACGCAAACTGCAGTTTACAGGAATCTGGGCTAATATGTTTCCACGGACGCTGTGATAGTTTTCATCGGGGCAATATGTTTGAACTTGTATTTCTTCTTTACTGATGATTACTAAATATTCGTCATTGATTTTCTCGAAATTAGTTGTGGTGGTTCTATGGGCGTTTGTCGGCATTTCGGTTTACCATTTGTATAAGGGTTGCAATGCAATCTGTTGCGACGTTTCGTTCGAGATTTTCTTGGTTGCAGATGTAGTTGTTTTCTACCTTAATGCACGGTTCTTCCATGTATTGGTAACTTGTTTCTTCCAGAGCCAAATAGGGTAGTTTCGGAATTATTATGGAATTTTGGCTTGTCGGGAATGGTATGAGATGAAAGTATTTGAAGGTTTTTGGATATATTATTGGGATTTCTATAGCAAATATAATATTGTTTTCCGAGAAATGACAATTCGTTTGAATGATAGAAAACCACGAGTGACTACCTAATTTTAATAGTTCATTTTGTTGATAGTTTTGCGATAATTCTAACAAAATTTCGTTTAAGTTTTCCTGAGTTAAAATATCTGGATGGGTTACGTGCAGCTTAGCAAAAGTGATTGCATTCTCGATATTATCTAGAAAGGTAATAATAATATTTGCGTTCATGAAAATTTGATTAATCATCGAAAGAGAAAGAGTATACCTGTAAATTCGTTGGTTATATTTTGTAGTCGGTGACTATAATTTGTGATGAAATTCGAAATCGTATGCTGATTTGAAACTATACTATCAATGGTTCGCGAATATCTGTCGATTAAAGATTTCGACAATGAAATTTGTGAGTTTACTTGTTTAACTATGTTTTGTTGATTAGATCTTAACGTTTTTAAAGCATTTTCGTATCGCTCACCATCATTAGCGTCCAACGTACCAAATAGGAACTTTTGTAATGAACCACCCAAATTAATCAACCCACGTTTTTGCCTAACAATTTTGGGAGTATCATAAAACATGATATTTGCAAACTTTTGATTTATTTCTTGAATTACCTCGTTCAAATGAATGTAGTTGTTTCGTAAGCTATAAAAGTACGGTGGATTTTCTGCATTTAATGAGGAATTTAACTTGTAGTAAATTTTGTTCAAGTTATTAATTTCTGCTTTTAAAGGTACCGACGTTAATATCGTATAGAAAGATGTGTTTCTTGGTGACTATATTAGCCGTGCCTAATTTGAAAGGGAGTATACCTGGAGAGTTTTCAATTTGAAGGAATTTGATTTCCTGAGCTCGTACCAGCAGTATCATTATTAGGTGGATCATCATGATCTTGACCTTTTTCATTTTCGGTATTGGCCTGTAACAAAGGAGGTTTCTTCAATTCGTTCATATGAATGATTTCAAACTTATTCTTTTTGTTTTTTATTTTAAATCTGTTGTGATCTAAAATTTCTACAATCGTGTAGGGTCCTAAATATTTGTTAAGTTTCTTATTCCTTGTTAATGGATTTTTCTTGTAAACGATTTGATTAATTTTGAATTCCTCGTTTGTGTCGCCTTTAGTGTTGATTTTGGTTACCAAACTTTGTTTTTTGTTTTCTAATTGTAACCCGGACTTGTTCATATACTTGCGTCAGCTTTTTGTTGTGATCCTCCACGTAATTTGAGAAAAATTCTTTAGGTGTAAAAATTTCAGGATTTCGTAAATTAGTGTGTCCGAAGACTAATTCAAATGGGGTGAAATTTGTTGCGCTGTGAATAGAACTATTGTAGCCTAAAACTGCATAATTTATGAGCTCTAATTCATTAGGATGCGGTTCTTTTAGAATTCGCAAATGKTCGATTAAAGTCGAATGAAATCTTTCGACAATAGCATTCGATTGGTGATGACCTGGGGTAGTAAAGTGAATGTTAATTTGGTGTAATTTTAAGAGTTCTTTAACCGTTTCGTTTTTAAACTCGAGTCCACTATCTACAATTAGATGTTGGGGAGTTCCAAAACTAGTGAAATATTTAACAAGTGCATCGCATACATTTATCGCTGACTTGCCTGGAATAAGTATAGCTTGCGCAAATTTTGAAAATGAATCGACTAGCGTTAAATAGTTTTTCGTGTCAAAATAAAATATATCTGCGTGAACAATTTCGAATGGTTCAGAAGGAGTTAAAGTTAAGGCCATTGGTAGATATGGAGGTGTCCTGCCATATTTAGTTCTCTGACAAATTTCACAGGCATTTATGTACTTAGATATATCCGTTTTCATATTAAGCCAATAATAATTTCTTTTGAGGTATCGAAGAGTTTCGTCTATTCCTCTATGGTTCGTTTTCCCTTCGTGGTGGTTTTTAATTAACAGGACTTGTTCCTCGACATCTTGGACGGTGTTGACAAGTTTAGTACATCTAATTAATTTTGGACCTAATCGATTAAAATATTCCGAATATACGTAAGTGAAATCTGTTATGAACTCTTCGTTATGAAAGTACACATGATATGTTGTGCCTGGTTTTAAATATTCCTTAATGAACTCAACAATGAAACTCTTGTTATTCTGTAAAGGTATTTTGACCAATATAATTTTGTGTGTCTTATAAGTCTCTCGTGAAACTGTTAATTTGTTAAGTGAATTTTTTGAAACATGAATTTGGTTAATTTTGTTGTTTACGATGTCGTCTAATATAGGAATTGCATCGTTAGTTACGTCTTTTGAAAGTGAATGTGGGGTCTGGTTGCTACTAATGGGGGGTCTGATCTGAATGTCAGAGTGTATTATAATTTTCGGTTTGTCAACTGTATCGCTATTGCTAGAATTTTGATTCAAATTTTGATTACTTGGGTTTGGTTCTTCTAAGTCTGGAATTTCTAATTCGTCTAAACCTTGTAAAAATTCGGAAATGTCTTGGTCTGCATCGCCTGGATTATTAATAACAGAATTAGTTTCGTGAAGGTTAATTTGAACTCGTGAAAGTGCATCTGCATTAGAATTTAGTTTTCCTTTTTTGTAGACTATTTTATAATCGAATTCTTCCAGTTTAAGGCGCCAACGAACTAATTTTGAATTTGGTTCCTTGAGGTTGAAAAGCCATGTTAAAGGACGATGATCGGTTACTATCGTAAATTTTCTACCAAAAAGATACGGCCGGAAATATTTGCATGCCCAAACAATTGCAAGCAATTCTTTTTCGATAGTACTGTAACGTTGTTCAGATTCGTTTAGAGTTCGTGAAGCAAAAGCGACGGGTTTGTCCTGACCAATTGTTCCTTGTGAAAGAACTGCACCAATAGCGACGTTTGACGCATCAGTAGTCAAAATAAAGTCTTTCGTAAAGTCGGGGTATTGTAGTATCGGGTCATTGCAAAGTATTTTTTTGCATGTATTATATTAAAACTTTCTATAAAACTGTGGTCATGAATAATTTTGGCGTTTTTCTTTAGACAAAGCGTCAGAGGTTTAGTGATCTTTGCAAAGTCTTTAATGAATCTTCTGTAATATCCTAGTAATCCAAGAAACGATTTTATCTCTTTTTGAGTTCGGGGAATTGGGAAATTTTGAATGGCAGAAATTTTGTCGGGGTTTGGTTTAACACCCTCTGGAGTTATAATGTGTCCTAAATATGCAACTGATTTCTTCAAAAACTCGGATTTATCTAGTTGAATTTTGAGGTTAGCATTTCTTAATCGGTCGAAAACTGATTTTAATCTGCTGATATGTTCTTGGAGACTTGTACTGAAAATTACAATGTCGTCTAAATATGTCATACAAATTTCGTTATTAAGACCTCGCAAAACATTATCCATAACCCTCTGGAAAGTGCTGGGCGCATTCTTTAAACCGAAAGRCATCCTTTCGAATTCGAAAAGACCGTTTAATGCTGAAAAAGCAGTTTTTGGAATATCTTGTTTGTCAATTTCGATTTGGTGAAAGCCGGATGCCAAATCGAGAGTAGTAAAATAATTTGCACGACCTAACTTGTCTAGGATTTCCGTAATGTTTGGCAGGGGGTATTTGTCATCAATCGTTTTCTCGTTTAATTTTCGATAATCAATAACAWTTCGCCATTTTCTTTTTCCTGATGAGTCTAATTTTTTGGGAACAATCCAAATTGGACTACTCCATGGTGAAGTTGACGGCCTAATAATACCTTGGCTTAACATTTTGTCAATTTGGGTCTTTACCTCATTTTTATGTATTTCTGGGAATCGATATGATTTCGTATATATTGGTTTATCTTCGGTTAAATTAATTTTGTGCTTTATTTCATTGGTAAAACTAAGTGGAATGTTTTCACAATAAAAAATGTCTCGATAGTTATAGCAAAGTTCGCGAATTAAATTTTGTTCTTCTTTGTTACAATGCTGCAAGCGAAGATTTTTAAGATTTGCCTTTAATAAATTGTCCTGATCCTTGTTTAATTTACATTCCGGTTCCATTTTGTTGATAAAATTAATTTCGTTGGGATCTAATAGTTCTACGTCAAAAGGTTCATTAATTTTTAGAGAGACCGGTGTTTCCTTTGAATTTAAGATCGTAGTAATGGCATAATAATTTTTTATATTTACAACTGCGTTGGGGGTTTCTACGTTAGTGCCGAAATTGATGTAATTTAATACACCTAATCCTTCTTTGTAACGAACAGGAATTTTGACAACTTTTTGCGTTCTAGCGGGAATGTTTGTTACTTGAAAACATTTTTGATATCTTGTTGGTTCGGGTTGTGTAATGCCTAAAATAATTGGAATTTTGACAAGTGGGGTAATCAATTCCTTTTTACCTATATCAACGATAGCATTTAATTGGTTTAAAAGATCCATTCCAATAAGTCCATCATATTTTTGACTAAAATCAAACAAATAAAATTTATGTTTTTCTTTAGTGCCAAATATTTTGAACACAGGTATTACTGCAACTTCGTCATGAAAAGTAATGTCGTGTGAGGTTTGAATGTTAAAATTTTCTTTAAATATGAATTTTTCGTATGCCGCATGAGCCAAATCTGGATTTATTAAACTTCTAGAACTGCCGGTGTCGATTAAGAATTTTGCATTAATTTCGGGGACGTAAATGTATGGCAAATTATTATGAACGTGATTTAGTATGATTATGTTTGATTGTTTTGTGACATGGTGTCCGTAAAATTTTCGTCATGTAATTCGTATGGGTTAATGTCTTGTAATTCGTCAGAAGTGGATGCAATCTCGTTATATTCATAATAACCGTTAAAATCATTTACATTACAATTTTGGAAATAATTATCTTCTGGTTGATATGAATCAGAATTTTGGTTATCGCAGGCCTCGTCAATATTGTGAAGTTCTTCGGACATGAAATTTCTAGGACCGCTTGGTTTAAAATGATTCGTACTTCGCGGAATCATAGTATTTCTTGTAGATATTGACATTGGTTCTGGCTTGTTCTGAGGGACTTTGCCAGTTGGTTTAAAAACATTCGATCTGTTTGAGCCAAAAACTTGTGCGTTCGTGAAATATTTTGGCGGTGGCATATTCTGTCTAGGTCTTATGTCAATTGGTTGTGATGGGAACTGAAATCTTTGCTGTACAGAATTTTGATATGAATTTTGTGGCATATTTTGGTATGGGCGATAAAAATTTTGGGGATTTGCATATGAAAATGAATTAAAATTTTGATTTGGTGTTTGAGACGCATTTGATGGTGCTCTTACGTTATTAAACTGAGGTTTCTGCATTATTTGTGATCCACGAAATTGCTTCTGATTTAGCATAAAATTTTCCTCTTCCAAAACATACGATATGGCAACTTCTAAACTGTTAGGGTTCCTTAACCTAACCATATCTTGCACTCTACCGGATAATCCGCGTATGAATGTTTTCAGCGATAGGTCATCGTAATTTTTGATTTGAAAGGTTCGTTCCTCTTTCGATAAGTTTAATGCAATTAATTTTGAAGCTATAGCACTTCGACTTCTCTGAATCCTTTGTCCAAAATTTAAGAATGATTCATTTTTGCTAGGCTGTAATGCCATCATTTCTTGAACTAAACAATCTAAATTTCTGTTATCTCCAAAGCTTAAGCGTAACAAATTTTTTAATGAATTCCAATCTCGAATCTCGGGTCTACTGCCTATTAGCATGAGCGCATTTCCAGACAATTTTCCAATTATTGCTCGAATTAGGAATCCATTAATTGGATCTTGTTCGTTTGGATTTTTGTAGGTTACTAAGAGGTGTTCACAATGTTCGAGAAATACTTCTAAGGTGTGTGCATCTCCGTTAAATACGGGGATTGTATCTATATATAATCTTAATAAGTTATAGTTAACTTGCTGTTGAGCTTGGGTCATTTTTACTTGACTTGTCTCTTCAGTAATGCTATTCTCTAGTTCTAAACTACTTAGGAATTCTGCTAGCTGTTCGATCTCAATTTTGACTTATTATATTATTATTATATTGAAAATGTGGTCGTGTTCGTCGACCTTTACTTAAAATTATTTTTGTCGTATTCAGCGACTTTCGAGAAAAATCATGTACATTGAATTTCTCGGGAAACAACTCGACTTTGCCACAGAAAATAAGCGGAAAGAATAGAAAGGAATTGGCTCCTACCTTTTTTTGGCTGGTGTCTTCCTCTGCTGTTCTCCTGGTTGCCCAATTTCTGGTGGTCCTCTGGCCCGTCTGGTTCCTTAGCTCGCGAAGAGTTGAAACTCACGAAACCGATACGCGATGAGGGGTTCCTCGAGCTATCCGTCACGACTGCGCCAATTATCTTTACGGATATGCCGTAAGAGTTTTTAAAAAAGATTTATTTTCTACGGTACAGAGTAACGTGTTCAAAGTACAAGTTAGAATCGTTTACATGATGTATTTCTCTTATATATATAACCTCGGCGGTGATGCTGAGGCAGCAATCGCAGGTTCGTGGATTTCTTCGTTCCCGTGGGATTTGCTGAGTGAGGCCTATGGTAACTAGTAATTGGTTAGACATGTACGATTTTTCTAGTCGAATTTTGGCATTTGGCAGCTTGTGACAATCGAGTTTTAAGTACAAAATTAATTAACAATTTTTTGTTATTGTTGTCTAGCATACTGTCATATAATTCTATCGCGTGAATTAATTGTTCTGTAGTATTTTCTTTGTCATCCATTACTGGCAATAAATTAGTTGCTGTTTTTAAATCGAACGCCATTTTTATTGTTTCAGTATCACTATTTAAGCTAGAATTGTCAAAACTGTTACTTAATTTAAATTGCTCAGGATTCGCTTTGCCACTTTCAACATTACAAGTTTGCAATCTCTCATCTAAAATTTGCTTAGTATCACTAATTAGCTTATCAATTAACTTACAGAAATGTTTAGCTTCTTCTATTGATTCAGCACTATTAGCTTGTCCATTAAATTTATGCTTTACACTTAAAAACTTTTTCTCGAGCGCCAGCAAATTGTCATAATACTTATTCAACAGTTCTATATTTTTGCGACGCTCTTGATTATCTTTCCCTAAGTTTGTATAATTAGATAGAAGCTCTCAGAATACAAATTTTTAAATTTAGGCAATTGTTCCATTAAAAGTAAAAAAAAATAATAATTAAAATCTACGCCTACTGTTCAGTTCTTCTTGTCCCGCAAGAATCCATTTTTTTGCCGCTTCGCAACACCGACACTGCACCTAATTGCCCTTTTTTTCACTAGCACAAAATTCACCAACTCGCAGTTGAAGTGATATGATCTTTAGATCATTGTTGAACGGCTCCTGGAAATTTCGTGTCTTATCTTCTGCTCCAATTTCCGCTTTGCACAAAAACAGCATGCCCACACTATTATAAATAGCAGTGCAACAAAAGCTACTATCCCCAAAATTTTTGCAATGTTATACGCTTGATGCTGTCCATTGGTTTTACCTTCATTTGTCTGACCTCCACTGTTTCCTGCTTGAGCAATAATTATTTCTTCTTTTGAATTTTTGGCTCCCATTTTATCACCTTTTTACGATTTTACACTGGCATCTTAGAATCTTCTGGCATCTTAGTATCTGCTGGCAGGATCGCCGTGTAATGATGGTCCTTTTGTCTTATCTTCTTTTGGAGGTTTGGTTAACTACTTTATAAAGACTACTACTATTTAAGCTTAGCATACTGTATATTGGACAGATTCAGATTTACTTACATCCGTCTTGCCTTCTACAAATACATGCTTACATCTACATTAGGTTATTCCCGTTCATCGAAAGTAAGTACACTCGCTTGTAGAAATGCTGCTTCTGCAACATGTGCAATACGCTTCGATCAACAGGAAGTGAATATGTCTATTCGTTAATTATACCATTACATCTTTTTTAGTGGTTGGCAAGCGATATTGTTAACCACAGCAAATATATTTGCAACAGTTGCCTTATAGATTGGTGTTGATTAGTGATTCTTGCAAAGTGGTGTTGGTAAACGCAGCAAATAATTTTGGTAACGGTTACTCTCTTGATTATCCGTGCAAGTTGGTATTGGTTACAGGAGCAAATATTATTTTTAGCAATTGCTGAGACAATTTGCAAGTGTAGCTAAAATAAAGTAGAAATCTTTCTTGCCGTGAGGACAAAAAGTTTTGTTGGCCCTATTTCTACAAAAACTTTTTGCTGACGTTACTATTTTTTTTTGTTTACCCAGCAAAACCTTTTGCTCAGTGTAAGTTATTAATCATTCTAATGGAAGAATATCGCATCGAACATTTAACCAAGAATACAAGAATAACCATCCACGCAAAACGTGTATCGATAACAAATTTACAAATTTTGTAGTTTTTTTTTAAGTTGCAGACGCAAATGTGTAACTATGACTCCCCGAAGAAACGTTGTCTCTTCTCCATGAGTACTGGACATTCACATGCACATTCACCGTGCACTTTCCACATGTAGCATCATATGCTATGGCAACCAATAATAATTTTTTCCTCAAACAATGGCACAATATCAGGAAAACATCAGCACCAGTGTCAATCGGTGCTCGAAATTTGTGTCCGTCAATCAAAACTTCTGTTGTGCCAGCTGGTTTTCCAGAACAAGACAAATCAGTGCTACGTAGTTTTTCTATTGCCATCTTCGTAGAACAATTCGCAACGTCATGTGAGCATTTTGCACAAAAGATGCACAATTTGCTTTGATTCTCACTCTTAAACAAGGTGGAAGCTTTTAAGTGTGTCTTGTTCGAAAGCTGCCTTTAATAAATCTTTGACGCGACAGTTGGCCATGATATGTCCCGATTTACCACACTGATTTTTTAGAGCTTTGTATATATTGTTTGGCGGTTTGGTAGCTTTTCCGTGAACATAAGTTTCATATGTGTTAACGCACGAACTATTAAACTTTGCGGCTTCTTCTAACAATTGATCGATATCTCTCTTTACAGGAAGACCTTCACAAATTCATTTTTGAATGCAGCTCGATCTCTCTGTTAGGGGTTTCAGTGATAGTACCAAATAGTAATCGGGGATTATATTTCACTGAAAAAATTTGTTGCTGCTTGAATGTGTTTTTGAAATTTTGTCCACGTTATGTCATTAAGGATTAATATATCTATAAATAATGACGCTCGTCATAGTAACAAYGCATCATAACTTTAAAAATAAATTGCATGACAAATATTGACTGTTTCAGGGCTGCTCGCTAAAACGTAACGTTTACCTCGAAATATCATTGAAACTTAATAACTTTGGAGCTAATATATCTAACGTACATGTTCTCATTTGCACAACTTAATACCATCGGTCTCGAGTGAGCAGCAATTAAACATATTGCACATGCGATTAATCTCCAGCGAAGGGGTTTTTCCCCAACAAAACGTTCTGTAGAGCGCGATTCAAATTAATGCCTCCCCTTAATTAAATTCGGTTTATTTCTAGACAAGAGTATTCCGGGAAATCTCGTGTTTAAATGTTTAAGATCAATTATGTACCTTATTTAAGAGAACAACGAGAGGCTGCGCAAGTTAAAGGGCTTTCAGATATTGTTCGCTGTCTCAATACATTCCCCTTTATGGTGACATATTAGGTTCTTGAATAGATATAGGCACTGATAGTAATGATAACAACTAATTTGAACTGGGCGCCAATTAGTATCGCACAAACAATGAATGGATTAAATTAAAATTAAAATTCGAATTCAAATTCAGTGCCCTAAATAGAAACATTATTTTTGTAACGTGTAATAATGTGCAGTAAATTTTACTTAAAGCATGTTTTTTCATCGTATATTTAAAATTTAACTTCCAATATGGGTATGTACCTATGTATGACGATCATATTATGATCACCAAAATCTTGGTCTTTTTGACACTCGCTTTCGTGTCTGTCCGCTCGGTTCGGTACAAATTTTGCTATTGATTTTAAACTAAATTCCTTTAAACAGCTTGGAAATGGACGACAATATTAACTCATTTTTTTGCCTGTGTGATACGTATTTTATTAGTTTTAGTAATTAAAACAGCTCCTCCATAAAACCGAACAAATTTATGAACATAAACTCAACGGCAATCATTAAGTTGACAAAACCGGTTCTCGTCCGGTCACCCGTCCGGTCACCGAAGTTAAGCAATGTTGCGCGCGGTGGTATACCAACCTAACCGAATTTTGGCGTACCTAACTTTAAAGTCGGTTCTGCTCATTACCATTGCAATAAAGATTGCATTGTTACCCAACGTAAATAATTTATATTCGTTAGACCCTTGGTCGCATCTGAGAAAACCGCCGCAAGTAGGTAATTTTTCTCCGTGTATTTTATATAAGATAGACGAAGATGCCGACCAAGGGTCCAACGACCATAAATTATTTGCGTTTGGTAACAATGCAGTTTTATTGCACTGGGTAATTAGGACAGAACCGACTTTAAGGTTAGTAACGTCAAAATTCGCTTGGGTTAGTTTAAGTCACCGCATATGCTGTGGTTTAAGTACTTGGTTTAAGTACTTGGATGGGTGACCGCTTGGGAATACCCTTGCTGTTGACATTACTTTTTTCATAAAACCTTTATTACTGATAAGCAGGTGTAATCTATTTTGATTTTAGATATGATCGGGTGAAAAATTGAAACAAACCAAAATTTTTGCATATTGTTCAATATTTTAAAGATAGAAAGTCAATTGCAATATTTCACACACACATTGCTAAAAACTAAGAAGCGGAAAATAATTTCTTCTAACCCGACACAGATTTATAACCCCATACAGATTGTCCAGGAATATAGTGATTATGAACTTTTAATAACTATGAAGATACTTATAAAATTTAAATTATTTATGCATCATTTATCTATTGTGTGCACCCCATATTTTTGGTTTAAATCTTACAAGTATTTTTATAGCTATTAAAAAATTCATAATCACAATTTTGCTAGGCAATCTGCATGGGTTTACAAATCTATATGGGGCTAGGATAAATTATTTTATACTTTTTAGTGCAAATTAAAAACGTGGTAAGTTAAAAATACTTTTTATTTGTATAATTTTTAGATTAGACTGAAACTGGCCGCGCATACTTATCTACATTGTTACATTATCAGTACTTTTATTATTTGCGCTTGCATTTTAAATTAACTGGCATTTTAACAGAGCCACCTCCATACATAACTTGCTTTGGATGCACTGAATCTGGAATTGATACGATTTGCGAGAAATAGAAAGCTTATCAAATATTTGTACAAATAACAATACATTTTAGATTAAACATCGAATTTACGTGTAGGTGAGCGGGTAGAAAATTTATTAGGTCAAGTTTTCCTGCAATAAAATTCACGAATTCTAACCAGGTATACAGGCTTTTAATTATAATTACCCGCTGTTTCGCAGAGGTACGCCCGCCTTGCTGAAAGAACGGAATTTAATTGTTACGGTAGAAATTTATTACCTTTTTACTTTCGACGAAAAAATGCAGGAATTCTGTTCTAATTTATGTGTGCCAACATTTCATTTGGTTGCTTGAATCTGTACCGTACTAAATCGGTTTAATAAAAGAGGAAGTAATAAGAATTTAAATCTACGCGATTAGCATCCAAGAATTTTTACATACGTTTATCCTCAAGATGCTTTCTAGGCATTAATAATGCGTCATAAAGTTGATTATTTAACAATTTACGTACTTCATAGGTCTTCTATTTGCAACCAGTAGTTAACCGTCCAAAGTGCTACAAGCAGCTAGTCGTTGTTTGTTGGGTAACAAAGCAATTGCATATTATCAGGAATTCAATAGTTTATTATCAGAACTAATGCAATTGCTTGTCCAGCACTTAGGGTGAGACCTCCATAGAGGATAAAATTATAGACCGATATCCTTGCTGAGTAATTTCGTTAAAGTCGTAGGATCCATTATTTTTATTCCATTTTTGTACTGTCGGGTCCTTATATCTCAGATGACCAGTATAGGTGTATGACCAAAATATCAGCCATAACCAACCTCACAATTTTTACCCAGTTCATAGCTGAAGTAGTTAATATGGGAAGCCAAGTTGTTGCGATATATATAGACTCAAAAAGCGTTTGATACAATCAACCATAGGTCTCACTTAATAAACTAACTCCATGTGGTTTTTCCGTTTTGTTTATAACATTATTTATATGGTATCTGGTTGATAGACAACAGTGTTAGATATGTTCAATGGCACAATAAAACAGCTACAAGATTTTACGGCAGGTAGGKTTAGCGGTGAGGGAATGAAGTTTGCGTAATTGTTGTATAGCTTAGTGAMCTTTCATATTTTTATTTATTCTATTTACTATTATTTCTTTTAATTGGGTGTAAATGTTTGTAAGAAGTAAATACTTTATTATTACTTTAATCACACTCTTTTGAAATTGTAATGAAGCCATATTTTTATTTACAACATTCATTACAAAGCTCTCAAAAACGGGAAAACTTATATGATCAAAGAACATGTATTAAGTTATTTAAGTCTTATTTAAAGAGCTAATTAGGTGTTTTGGTAGCTGACCTAAAATGTCCTTCCGTTCTGTTTAAGCTACCCTGCCGTTTCTCCAAATGATATTTTTAATCAACAAGTTGTATCGCGTTATATGAGTTAACGATGTTTCTAAAGATTAGTTTAGAAAAATCATTTGCGTTCACATTCGTTGCAGATATAAACCGGGAGTCTGCGATAATCGTTCAGTATTCTAACCTACCATTTTATATAAAATCGTTTGTAAGGCAATAACATTTTATGTTTTGTTAGTTCTTTCTCCCACAGCTCTACATTTTTTGTAACTTCTCTTCGTTTTCTGCACAGATCATCAGGTCATCTGCAAATGCACTAGCTTTACCACCTTTACCCTAATTTAACTTCGTTGATCTTGTTGTGTAGTTCCCACAATATATCGTCCATTACCATGATAAACAGTTTTGGACTTAACACCCCCCTTGCCCTAATACATCCACCACCTGGAAATCCAGTGATTCCATGTTACTTGTTCTGTTCTGTTCTGTTGTKGTTATTTACACCGCATTTCTTCATACTTTCCCAGACCGCTTTTTAGGGATGTTATCAAATGCTTTCTCTAAGTCCAAGAATGCCTATCTTTCCAGCCATTTGTTTCATCCTAAGTATATGGTCCTGCGTGCTTCGCTCCGTTCTAAACCCGCTTTGTGCTTCAGGTAAATGTGGTTCCAGCTTTTTTCTTAATCTTGCTTCGCCCAGTAAACCTTTGCTACTACACTTAACAATGTAATTTCTCTATAGTTCCCACGCCTTGTGTATCTACTTTTTATGTATTGATGCAATTATCCACATTTTCCAGCCATCTCCCTTCTGGTCCCATACTTTTCAACATTTCTTGTGCAACTTGGTCATGCTCCGCCGCCTTTCCTCCTTTTATATTATAAACGATCCCTTTTACTTTTTCCTCTTTTATAACGTACTGTTGTTCCTCTTAAACACGTCTATAATTAGTTTCTCGGCCTTCTGTACAATTTGTTTCACTTTTGGGTAAAGTAGCTCTTCGATTTATCCTTTCCATCTGTTTATTATTTCAGTGCCTTCTGTCAGTATTTTCCCTTTCTTGTCTTTTATCTGACATGCAATGTATTTTTTATCATTTCTGGCGTTCTTTGGTATTTTATAAAATAGCTTCTGGTTTGCTTTGCTGTTTTCCATTTTCATCCTAAGTTCTTCCCAAAGCTTCCGTTTTTGCTTGTTTTACTAACTCTTTGACTTTTATTCTCTGTCCTTTGTATCTTGTGTAATTGTCGATTGTCCGCTTTGCAATATACTGTTTCTATACTTCTTTTTTCTTCGCTATTTCGCTTTTTGTCACCTCATTCCACCAATGTGTTGGCGTTTTCCTTTTATCTACTTTTTCCACACACTTTTCTCGCTGTGCTCACTACTATTTCATTAAATTTCATCCAGATTAGTTCTATATCATCTACATTTTCTACGCTATTTATTATTTCACATATTTTCTCCATGAGCTCCTTGTACTTGTTCACAGTTTCATTTTCAGCTAGTTTTATTCTTACTTCTGCGTTAACATGTTCGCTGTTAACCTAAGAGATCTGATCTACTATTTTTAATAATTAATAATATATAATCTTTTATTTATTTTACTTTTCTGCTTTCAACCTCTCTTCTGTATATCTTTATGTTGGTAGAATGTATTTTTCACTATCATATAGTTCTCTATGCAGTAATCCGTTAGTCTGTGTCCGTTGTTGTTATTTGTTTATTTTCCGAATTTACCCACTTACCCTTTGATCTTCCAACTCTACTATTTTCTGTAATCTATGATAGTTGTTCACAAAACCTTGTTTTATTATCTACTGTTTCATCTTCACTCGGTCCATATACAACCACTATTGGTATTCTTTCATTTTTCTCTATTCTCATTTCTAACTTTAGTAATCTATCTATGTGCCACCATTTCTCCAAGTATTTTATGTTTATGTGCTCCTTTCGAATTATGCAGCCTGCTCCTACTCCTACTCCTACTCCTTTTGCCGTCATTTCTTGTTTTACTCCACTGTATATCATAAGGTGTCCTCCTTCAAGTTCTACTTATCCCGATCCTTTATTTTTTGTTTCACTAATCGCTAATATTCTAACTTCGCTATGTGGAAATCCTGTATTAGTTCATATTCCTTCCCATTTAACCCTCTCATGTTAAATGTTGCCAATCTCCATATTTTATGTTCTTTACCCTTCTTTTCTTTCCTTAACCTTTTGTCGCCACTATTTCTGTCTCTTAAAAACCGTACTATACAAAAAGATGAATTTGGAAAAAGACTAAAAAGTTTCAGTGGGAGCAAATAACGGATTAAATTACCCTGATGCAAAAGTCAATACGTATGAAATTAAGGCTATCACTTCTTGTTCTTGTGCACAGAGCACAGAATAACATCAACAAAACTTCACTTTCCTGTTTGTGCCCCTAAGCTGCGGCACAATGGAGGTCTTCATTAGACTATTGATTACGTTCGACTACGAAGTAATACGAAAACTGTAATGGGGCGTGCTGCATACTTCAGCACTACCACCGACGTACAAATTAATTCTAATGTTCGGTGCTTGTTTGTCTCTGAATGCCGACATCGCATAAAAGAATCGTCAAACGTGAAACCACGGGACGTCTGCTTTGCCACTAACGAGAGGGAGCCGTCGTTTTAGGGCTTAGAAGCGTGACAAAGCCGTCACTTGGTACGCCACCCTATCAGCCGAGTTCGTGCTCTAGTCGTGCACCCTTCTGTCCGCAGTCGTTATATAATGCTCTATTCACTTCAGCTGGAATATTTTCAGCATCGTCTTCATTAAAATAAACAGGAAGTTTTGTATATCTATAAACTTAATGCAGAGTATTATGTATACCTAGGAACCTAGAAGCAGTAGTTGCTTGCAAAAGTAAATGTTTCTTAAGAAAATGGCGTTTTAAAAATAAGTGAATTGTTCCTTCTAACGGGTTATGTACCGAAATGCTACCGTAAGTCACTAATGTGAAAGTCAAAGACGGTTGTCGAGAAAAAAGTTCCTTTTACTCCCTGAAGAAACTAACGCAACGTGGATGCCCATACAGGTTATTTTAGAGCAAAGACGTCTTTTGGAAGCGATTAGTTCCGGTTATATATATGTTGCAGAGGGTTATCTGAATCCATAGCAAAAAAGAATGAACTTTATTAGGCTGTAGAATATCAAAACATAACAGACATATATAACCCAGACGAGCGAAGGAAGTATTGGAAGTTCTACGGGAGATACAACACATTTTTGGTACAGTGACAGTTGACAGTCATGTCAAGAGCTGCAAAAAAGAGGTATACGTTTAAGTTACGAAGAAACGAACACCAGCAGCTAAGTGTGGATAAAAACGGCAACAGCTAAACAAGCAATGCGAATAAAATAAGGTTAGCGCGCGAACATTAAATTAAAATGCAATTTTGAAAGAAACACGAAGCAAAGACCAGTTGTACAATTGCGGCCGTTAAAAATGTCCCGATCTCCACGGGTTAGGTTTGTCGAATATCACCTGAAAATTAGGCAACCACTATAACGTGCCTAAGCATGCGATTATTTTATCGCTCGAGCATGTCTAAGCTCCCAAACGGTAAATTTGGACGGCTCGTGTTACATGGGACCACTTTATTTACAGCATGCACCTTAGGAATACATACAAATGAACATAACTTTATTTTTGATAACTTCGTATCTTTCGGATTTGAGTTAATAGTGGAAATGAATTTGAATCGACCACTATTTAATAAATAAGTATTTAATCAGTTTTGTGAAGGCCAGTACCTAATTATTTTAAGCTAACTATTATAAATAAATTAGCGAGTTGTGATACATTTTGAGTTGCAAACGAGAGATAATAAAAACGTGCAGATGACTGGTATAGTATACAGAATTTTTAGCGAAGTGTGTTCATTCGGTGTGACAATAGAGAAAATTCAAATTCATTCTAAAGTAAAAAAATCAATACGACGACTTCTTTTTGTTTGATTAGTAAGAAATATAAGCTTTGTATTGGGACAAAATAAGTAACATAACAACAAATACGAATTGTGATACATTTTGAGTTGCAAATGAGAGATAATAAAAACGTGCAGATGACTGGTATAGTTACGGTATTAGACAAGTATGCTTATTCGATGTTTCAATACAGAAAATTCAAATTGGTAAATTCGTTGTAAAGAAAAATAATCAAAATGACGATTTCTTTTTAGGTTTGGTTAGTAAAAATTGTAAACTTTGTATTGGCGAAAAGTAAGTAACATGATCGTATCTAGCAACCGCATAATGATACAAATACGTTTGTTTAAAACTATATTTAGTAGTCTTCGCATTGCAGGTTCGCTTAGTTATACACGATGAGAATGTTTACTCAGCTGCCCGAGCCTGACCAAAATTTACCTGTTTCCGAATAAAGGTTATATGCAGATTGCACCCTTGCGATTTTACTCGGTAGTTCCCTACACCTTACCATATTTCGTGGATTTCCTAATAAGCATAATTTGTATTTTGAACCAAAATAGGTGTTAGCGGAAAAGTTAGTCGGCTAGTGACAACGCAAGGGTTTTAGTGACTTCTATACATGCATTGTATTGTTATACGGGATATTACATGTTGAATTTACAAGTATGTGCTTAGCAGTTAAAAAATAGCTTGTGCACTGAGCGAGACCGATTCCTAAAAAAGAGTTGTCACTGTATAAACAAATGTAATATAAAATTAATCAATCTGCTTGTGTAAAATGTGTTCGAAAGCGCTAAACAACGCTAAGAGGAAACAAACTAGTTAAACCAATATAACTAATAGTGGAGAATACGCAATTTTCATAATACTGCATATATGGCGGACTGATTACCCGTCGAAGTTTGCAAAAAAAAATTGTATTTTACAGTAGATCGAAAAAACTTGAGCAAACATCACGAAGAATGACTTAGTAGAAAAAAAATCATCTACACTAAATATGGCGTTTTAAAAAGTTATATACGGTTATTTTCGATACAACCTTTCATGCTTTTAAATGTAAGTAATTCGAAGGTAGCCATCAGATAAGAAGAATTAGATTAGAAGATTAGATTCATATTCATCTTAGAAGTATGATGTAATAATCGATACGAAATATATTCATAAGTTGCTTATGCAATGAAAGACACGTCCTGATAAACGGTTGCTGAAAAATATGTGTAGGTAAAGAAACATCGTTTCAGTGAGATTCAAGTGATAAATATTTTTATGTTAACACACAGGGAAACATTAAAAATAGAGCTCAAATTAAATTCCCAAAGAGATGTAAACAGTTATGATTGCCTTCTTACTACACCATCAGTTTTCATACGGTTTTTTTGCAAACACAAACAAATGAACCACCCATTAGTGTGGATTAATAATATCGGTTTCATTGCCTACGACTGTCAAACAGCTCTTTTTTCCCACTAAAATTCTACGAAGTCATCCTTCGTGATGTTTGGATATTATTCTTCGGTTAAATAAAAAAAAAGTTCAAATTTCGACGGACATCACATTGCGGAATCATAATTATTAATTATATTGGTTTAACTAGTTTGCTCCCTTTTAGCGTTTTTCGCCGTACTCTGAACACACTTTACACAAACAGATGGAATGGATTAGTCGACATTAATATTATATTACATTTGACCTATGCCGTGACAACTCTTTTTTTTTCGGAATCGGTCTCGCTCGGTGCACAAACTATTTTATAACAATTAAGCACGAGTTGTAAATTCAACATGCAATATGACGTATAACAATACAATGCATGTATAGAAGTCACTAAAATCCTTACGTTGTCACTAGCCGACCAACTTTTCCGCTAACACCTATTTTCGTTCAAAATACAAATCAAGATACAAATTACGCTTATTGGGAAATCCACGAAATTTGGTAAGGTGTAGGGAACTACCGATTACAATCGCAAGAGTGCAATCTGCATATAACCTTTGTTCGGAAACAGGTAAATTTTGGTCAGGCTCGGGCAGCTGAGTAACGATTCTCATCGTGTATAACTAGCAAACCGGCAATGCGCAGACCACTAAATATAGTTTTAAACAAACGTATTTGTATCATTATGCGGTTGCTAGATACGATCATGTTACTTACTTTTTGCCAATACAAGGTTTACATTTTTTACTAATCAAACCTAAAAAGAAATCGTCATTTTGGTTATTTTTCTTTACAACGAATTTACCAATTTGTTTTTTCTGTATTGAAACATCGAATACGCATACTTGTCTAAAAATTCCGTAACTATACCAGTCCTCTGGAAGGTTTTAATACATTTCGTTTGCAACTCAAAGTCTATCACAATTCGTATTTGTATCATTATGCGGTTGCCAGATACGATCATGTTACTTATTTTTTTTGCCAATACAAAGCTTACATTTCTTACTAATCAAACAAAAAGAAGTCGTCGTATTGATTTTTTTTTTTACTTTAGAACGAATTTGAATTTTCTCTATTGTCACACCACTTGGCTAAAAATTCTGTATACTATACCAGTCATCTGCACGTTTTTATTATCTCTCGTTTGCAACTCAAAATGTATCACAACTCGCTAATTTATTTATAATAGTTAGCTTAAAATAATTAGGTACTGGTCTTCACAAAACTGATTATATACTTATTTATTAAATGGTGGTCGATTCAAATTCATTCCACTATTAACGCAAATCCGAAAGATACGAAGTTATCAAAAATAAAGTTATGTTCATTTGTATGTATTCCTAAGGTGCATGCTATAAATAAAGTGGTCCCACGTAACACGAGCCGTCCAAATTTACCGCTCGAGCGATAAAATAATCGCATGCTTAGGCACGTTATAGAGGTTGCCTAATTTTCAGGTGATATTCGACAACCCTAACCCGTGGAGACCGGGACATTTTTAACGGCCGCAATTGTACATCGTGGAGAAGTTAAAAGTCATGGAAGGGAAAGAAGAGATCAATCATATTTTTAGAATAGAAATGTGACAAGGTTTGTTTGTGGCAAATCAAGCCAAAGCTAAAAATTCAATAGCAGTGATAAGGAAAGGGAAACGAAATACAACAACGGATATTGAAAGCAGGACGATAAGCGAATAAGAATGGAACATCAAGCTACTTACTGCTGATATTTCAAGTAATAATTCAGTGGAAGATAGAATGCCAGCTAAAGATACATCCAGTATAAATATAGCGGTTGAACATAGACTGGTGTAATTAAATTTAATCTTACTGTAGACTGATAACGGAACATAAGGATATAAGTATGCGTAACTACCTGATTTACTCGCAGTTGCTTCAGAGATGCTGTAACGGTACCAAATCGAATAAACTGATACTACGGCTTATTGACGCTATTATTAAAGATAACAGCGTATTAAAATATGATTAGTAAAATTACTAATAGAGAGCAACGGTTTCATTGTTTGAGTGAATGTTTCTTCATGATAAAAACAGTTATATGGGTATTGTTTTTGGTATTGACTTTTTCATCATTTCATTCAACACTTGTAGTGATTAGGATATTGGGGGGTGGTTACGAATTGTGCTGCGTGTTTATTTTCGTACGTTTTTGGTGGCGCCGCAGTGTGTCGGTAGATGGCGTGGGAAGTTGTTCGTTTTTGKAGGGAGTCGGGCCGAATCAGCTGGGGCGACCGCATCACTGTGAGTTGCGGAATTGAGTTGTGAGCAACCGATGGTGTATAATATTGTGCAAGAGGCTTGTAGAGCCCATAGTACAGTTTGTGAGTGGCGTCTTCGTAGTGTCCCATCAGTTTTGGGTTAGCATTTCACTCCAGGAACGGCCGCCACTTATTTGGGTGCTGGAAAAGGCCAGTACCATAGATAAGAGAGTTAGTTGTAGTTGGCCAGTACCAACCATATGCCAGTCAGCGCTAGAGGTGTAGAGGTTAACTGCGATACTGACCGGTCCGCATTGCCAGACCGCCGCACCTAACGTGCCGCTGTCGTAGTCGGCAACCTAGCGACGGTAGAAACGTAACCGAGGCTTGCCGGGTCTACCTAATTTGCATGTTGGCAGGTCAGCTGCAGGTTAACAGGTTATAATGTAAAATCTTTGCAGGTTGGCCAAAATTCCTGCAGGTCAGGGTGAATTCTAATCATACATTATAAACTTTAACACTACATTGCAGATTAACACCCCCTACCCCCACTCCGAACAATTTTAGCTGCAGGTTAGCAAGTTATAAGGTAAAATGTTTGAAGGTTCACCAAAATTCCTGCAGGTCAGGGTGTATTCTAATCACACATCATAAACTTTAACTCTATATTACAGATTAACATCCCCTACTCCCACTCCGAACAATTTTAGCTCCAGGTTAGCAAGTTGTAAGGTAAAATCTTTGCGATTGACCAAAATTCCTGCAGGTCAGAGTGTATTCTAATCACACATCATAAACTTTAACTCTATATTACAGATTAACATCCCCTACTCCCACTCCGAACAATTTTAGCTCCAGGTTAGCAAGTTGTAAGGTAAAATCTTTGCAGGTTGACCAAAATTCCCGCAGGTCAGGGTGTATTCTAATCACACATCATAGGCTTTAACATTACATTACCGATTAACACCCCCTACCCCCACTCCGAACAATTTTAGCTGCAGGTTAGCAAGTTGTAAGGTAAAATCTTTGCAGGTTGACCAAAATTCCTGCAGGTCAGGGTGAATTCTAATCATACATCATAAACTTTAACTCTGTATTACAGATTAACATCCCCTACCCCCACTCCGAACAATTTTAGCTGCAGGCTAGCAACTGGTAAGGGAAAATTGTTCGGAGTGGGGGTAGGGGGTGATAATCTGTAATGTAGTGTTAAAGTTTATGATGTATTATTAGAATACACCCTGACCTGCAGGAATTTTGGTCAACCTGCAAAGATTTTACATTACAACTTGCTAACCTGCAGCTAAAATTGTTCGGAGTGGGGTGAGAGGGTGTTAATCTGTAATGTAGTGTTAAAGTTTATGATGTACGGTTAGAATACAACCCGACCTGCAGGAATTTTGGTCAACCTGCAAAGATTTTACATTACAACTCGCTAACCTGCAGCTAAAATTGTCCGGAGTGGACGTAGGGGTGTTAATCCGTAATATAATGTTAAAGCCTTTAATGTGGTTTATGATGTATGATTGGAATGCACCCTGACCTGTAGGAATTTTAGTCAACCTGCAAAGATTTTACATTATAAGCTGCTGACCTGCAGCTGACCTGCCAACCTGCAAATTAGAATCGCCCAGGCCTGCCAGTGCCAGTGGAGTGGACTGACTTTTCGAGGTTACAGAAGGTGTCAGGTTTGACTTTGAATATTGACTTTCGCATGAACATAGAATTCGCGTACTTTATCGCATTTATTATTAGGCATTACAATTTTGATGTTTTTTTTGAGTTGATGTCTGTTTCTTAACGGTTTGTTCATTATATTGTTTGAAAATCTGTTGTCCTTCATTGAATCGAGCCATAAGAACCATTACATTAAAATCATTACACACTAAATTCAAGGCTCCAGTAACCTGCTGGTTTAACCTTAATAGCGTTCGGGAAGGTGTAAATTGAGGGAGATACTACCCAATACGCCCAATGAAGTTTCCAATTCGTCGTTAAAAGTTGACTAAATCTTAGAGCTAATATCCTCTACATCCGAATGCTTTTCGATCACTGTTGCGCTTAGTTCTAAAACGAGTCGTTTTGCTTTACTTTAGGATTTTATTTCCGACATCAGCTTCCATTATACATTCAAGTTGTTTCTTTTTTATCATTGATGTGCCCTTGCTACGGAGGTATAATCTGGTACTTGTTTTGACCGTCTGAACCAAGGAGGAGGGAGCGTCGGTTCATAGTTAGATAACCTATTCTTATTAGTTTTTTACTTAGATAACCCACTTGGCATTATTTTTAATTCGGTGGCATATAGTGAAACGTGCAAGTACAAAATATTACCGCGCGATATTCAATTGAGTTATAATTAATTACGGATTTATAATTACAAGCTTTTTTCTAAACTCTTAACAATTGCTGCTATGCAGTCTTTCAAAAGACATTCGTTTTAAAAATCCTATTTACAGATAGTATTGCAGAAAGATTACAGGATGTTAGAATCTAGAAAAAAACACTATTTAACTTTGGAACGGAATTTTTGGGTATCAGTTAAATTTAATTTACTTAAAAGAACAGTATTTATTTGTACAATTACAAAAAAGTATTTCACCTAACAACTTGAATTCCGTCGTTTCATAGAAAAAGTTTTTACCTATTGGAGTCCTCAAGAGGCTTACTCGTTTTAGAGCTCAAATATTTTTTCTCGCAAATACGACAAATAGTATGGTCAATTTATAGTTGTATATTTTGGTAGGGCCGTTGGATTTTTCACTTCCACCTATTTCCAAAATAATTGCAAATATTCTTCGGGGTTGGGAAAACGATGTCTGTGAAATTTCTCATCCTCATCCTATTGCCACACACTTTTTATTACATTGCAGCATTTAAAAAAGCTAAAACATTTTATATGTATTATTTCATTTTGTTACATTATTGTATTGTTATATGTTTACTATAACATCAAGTCTACAAATTTTAAGAAATGATTTAGTACAAGTGTTTTGAGGTTAGTTTCATTGTTGTGTATCTAAACGGATCCTTGTAAAATGTATCACAACTTCATTCAAATTTCAAACGGAAATTAAAAATAATTCGCTGACGGTTTGTTGCTTACTTGCTATAAATCGATATTGAAACCATTGTTTTGTGTCGGTCGTTGCTAACAATGATTGCAATTTAATCATTTCGTTATACCTATTAGGCTTTTTAAGATTACGTCATCCAAGATGGCTTACAGGGGGCACCTAGCGCGCGCATGGGACGCGCCTACGAAACCGTGGAAACGGACGCGTGGCTGATAGAGTTGGGTCGTTCAAATTGAATGACTCATGCTTTGATTCGTTTGATTCTGCTCACAGCTAATGAATCAGCATCGTTCGTGCGTCGGTCATGGTTGACGGTTGTCTGGTTGGTTACAGTTACGGGACACATGTTGCAGCTGTCAGCTGCCTTTAAGCAGGTCCAACAACTCGGTAATGATTCTTGAACGACTTGAGTGATCCGAATATATGCGATTGATTGAACGATTTGAATTGAATCGAATATCCCAGCTCTAGTGACTGACGTTGGCGTTAAGTATAATGAGGTTTCTATGACAACATGTTAGAAGCTGCATCGTTTCAAAAGTCACGTATTCTAAAAAGCCTAATTATACCTAAAACTGCCGACTGCACAAACATTTTTTGTTACTTAAGATAAGAAGTAAAAATGAGTATGTTTTAGTGTAATATACAAAATCGAATCTATTCGTAATACCCGATATTTTAATGGATCGATTTACATTGCGTTTATTTTGTTATCTGCAAAACGCCTCTTGATTCGAGATCGAGAATTACGCATCGTACGAGATCGAGAACTGATTTTAACGTTTCCATCGACCGAGATCGGGCAACGGTACCACCAATAAAAAAAATATGGCTAAGGTTTTCCTCATCCAAACATCTGAAAATTTTAAAATTTTTATTCTGTTTAAACTAATTATATAAAGTGTGCTGTTTTCAAAAAAATTACCCCTTATGCTCGTCATAACTATAGAAAGCTTAGGTTTGCACTGGTATAATCACATATTGCTCGTATAAGTAAATGGTAAAGAGTTATTGAAATACTAATTGTGGGGTCTAATATTTTAACTAATAAGCTATTGCATTACATATGATAAAACGTAATTGATTTTCTATTACTTTTATAAAACTAGGAGCCAAGAGGATTCACTTTATTGCCATTTTTTTCTACAGGAGAAAATTACCATCACTAGGCGGTAGTTTGGTTTCTAATTATTTTTACAGTACAAGCAATAAAACGGTTTATATCCAGCTTAATGTGATAAAGTTTTTATTTATTTTAAATATACACAAAAATATTCTATGAAAGGGAATAGATTTGATCCTAGTATAACGTACAATGTGATATTGTAACTGTATTTTACGATACGTTTCAAAAGCCCCGGGGTTGCTGAGAACAAGATAATCTTGTTTTAAACTTATGCAGTACGTTTTTAGATGATATTACTTCACAATGCCCTTAACACCGTTTGACAAATAGCCGATTTGATAAAATCATTCGCTGGGCGACGCCGACTCCCCACTTTGGTTCCCATCGACATTCGCGTCGATACCTAAATACGTTGATCGTTGCACTACCTTTAGCAAATTACGAACTTAATTTCAGCTTTCTTTAAGTTTCTGTTTATCAAGATTACTATAGCGAATAATCTAGTTAAATACTGTATTTTGTTGAAGTGTTTACTTCTGACGTAAACATTTAAACAGCTTGAGCCCTAGGCAAAAAGTTGTGGCTTTGTAGAGTATAAATAGACTCTATGATGGGCAAGGTACAGCGATACAGCAATCCCGAACAAAATTTGTTTTGCCTCTTTATGTACTCGAATTTCTATTTGTAGGATAGGGGTAAAGGAGTACGTCAAACTACTCACCCACTTAAATCTTTAGTAGTTTGGCGCTGAAGCATCATCAGAGTTTATTTTTAACATCTATCAATCAGAGAACCTATTTGAACGAAGCCATTGGCAGTCCAGCGAATTCTGAAGGCGTCTTGGCCTTTTTGTCTGAATAAAATTTTCATAACACATCTGTGATTGATGATGTATGAATTTGTGATGAAGTAAAATTTTTCTAAGCAGTCTTTGATTTATTCTCATTCTTTTAATATCCTTGTTTACGTTGCAGATAAATAATGGTTGCATTGGTGGAAATATAAAACACCAAAAGGTTAAGATTCTGATTTACCTTCGTTGTTAAATGGACCGTTTCAAGTATTTCAACTGCAGCACCGTAATCGAAATGGAAAGTGTTTGCTTTTCGACATTTATTATACAGCAACATATAATATGAAAACTTGTAATTATATAGATATCATTTAAGTAGAGCTTGGAATTTGTCTTGTGTATGTAGTTACTAGAAAAGGTTGTAGCTGGTTTTCAGTTGCTATTCACTATTCATAATAGAAAATCATAGGTTACTTCATATAAAGAAATCGATCGTCGTGCACAACACAAATGGGTTTTCGCCTTGGTAGATGTTACTGACAACATTAGATATGTGACCTTATTAATTAATTGTCTTGATAGAATCAATCACAAAATTCTAGAAGGCGAGTGTGACAAAGATATATTACAACGATCGCGAACAATGGAGTTTAAATTGTACCTGTGCATCATATATTTATGTCAGTGGCACTTAATCTTCTTAACCTTCTCTACCACGTATTGTAGACGTGACCACGTTACGGGTATATCAAAGATACATCCACTAGGTATCATTTTAACTACAAGCAGTATTATTAAACTATTTTCAGTAACCATCAGCTCAATTTTGTTGGTCTTATCAAATAGCCATGTGTCAGTCGCCACTCGTCAGGGTAAACAAAAAAAAAGATTATGCGATGATTTAGTATTATCTTACAATGTTCGGCGCAATTATTTGGTTGCCGTTCAGCTTTCTGCATACTTAACTTCGCATATCACCTGCTATTTATAGTTATTATTTCGGTATATTGATTTAGAAATGTTTCCTTCTGGTCGTGAGAGGCTCTGGGATTTTTGCTGGGTATTTCTTGATATTGTTCTCTTTTGTGAGTAAAAATTGCGTGGAAGGCTAACTACAAATGTACTTTTTTACTTATTTGCACAAGTCTCTTCTTCTAGTGCCATGTCCGATTCAAACGTAGCATCCACCTCTCGCATGTGTCTAATCTCCGTTTCTACAAACGGACCTACAAGTTTATCGCCGGTTCCGAACGGTTCTATTTCAGAGGCTAACTAGGCAAATTTACTCGAAGTGGTTTGTCATTGCCTTGTCGGCACCGGGCATTGAACCCGGGACCTTCGACGTAGTAGGGGAGCACCCTATCCACTATACCATACGACATTTTACAATTTGCTGATACCGCAACAAAGGTATCATCTGCATAGATTAAGTACCACCGTAACAGAGTTAACATACATAGGTAAATCATTAATGAATAGACTAAAAATAAGTGGTCCTGAATCAGATCCCTGAGTCACCCCAATTTTTAAGACATATTCCGATGATGTGTGTCCATTTACAGTAACAACTATTTTACGTTCATACAAAAAAGGTAATATCTACTCTAACATAGAATCACGTTTACCTATCTATAATTTCTCTTTTACAAAAATAAGGTTCCAAAGCAGCTACCATTATCTAATTTCTTATATACTATATCAAAAAAGTCAATAATAGCAGTCACTGGATCGAGCAGGCCGAAAACAGTATTGATCTTCCACTAACAAATTTTTGATAGATAAATAGATAAATACCTCCTGCACACTTCAATAGCAACAGCAAACCAGTATTTAAGCGAAAAGCAACACGAAACGCATTCTATTTAATGCCATCTATATATTTGTAACCTGATATACACCAAATTTCTATCAGCGCAGTGTCCAGAAGGCATTAGCGGCACCTCGGGGTAGGCAAGGTAGGCACCGCCTACCTTGCAATTTCAATCAACAATGCCATAAAAAATAAATAATAATTAGCTAGAAATTTATAATTTTTTAATGCAATTTGTTTGTATACCAGTGTTTATTTAATATTTCATCTCAAATTTACCCATACCACTCAAAAATTACGAACCGCGTTATTACGGCGAACGTTTAAATTGGGAATAGGCGACACAACTTGACCAACTGAAATTCATTTGTATTTGTGTTCACGTCCTTCAGAATCTGCACCGTTAACGACCGCAGTTGACGGTTAACGTAGTAAAATCTTCGCGCATATAGATGCGTCTCAGGCGGAATGATCGGTCGCCTACGACAAACTTTCTATGGACTCGGGCTATTCGCATTGCGATTGCGAGGTTTTAAATGACACCGGTAGATGGCAGCAACTTGCAAGTGTAAGATTTTTACATTTTTTCTCGTCTTATTCAAAATAAAACATCATAATAATCATGCAATAGGAAGATGTGACATAGGAATATGTTATATAAACTTTCAATATGCTCTGAACTGTTACAACACGGATAAGAGTAGGTGCTCTATTATTTAAATTAATTACTGTTTCAAAAGTTTCGTTTACTTTTTTAGCGTTTTTTTGAGCATATTATAGTTTGAGTTTTGCTAAATTTTTTGTTTAACAATCGTTTTGGAGAAAAATAAGGTCGCTTAGAGCAGAAAACCAATAAATGTGCGGTGGTATACGAATAAAAATAAATGATTGGCATTACCATTAAAATACACATATTCCAAGATCGAAGACAATAATAATTATAATTGATTATACTATATACGAGTATAAGGTGTCGCCTACCCTACTTGAAAGGTCACGAGCCGCCACTGCCAGAAGGTCATAACATCGACAAAGGGCGGTGCCATGTCGATTTCCTTTGTAGAATTGTAGAAAGTGCCGATACCGTTTGCAGCTGCCCAATAGTTCTTTTGCTTTAATTTATCGGCTTGCTTTTCGGAGATGCTATTAGATTGAAAATGTGAAAATAGTTGCTTTATATTCCGCGATACTGAGAGACCTTTGCGAGACTCTCGCGCGAGATTCGAGTCGAGACTTCATTTTTTTGGTAAAGTTTAATTTTCCAGCGTCACCTTTAATGTAAGAATTTAAGCCGCCTCACTCTGAAATAGTTACACTATATATTAGGTGTAGATTTTATAATCTTATGAAACATGCGAAGATTCTCCAGTAATAAATAATAAAATAGTAATTCTATATTATGTGCAAGATTCCCAAAATAACATATAAATAAATGGATAAAGCGGGGTTAATGATTGACAAGTTCAGCTTTTGTGTCACTGAAGTAAAGATAAATACTCGCATTCCTATAGTATTCATATCTTTTGGTACACTTCCTGGATAAGAGAATTCCTCCTATTAAAGAGTAGATGTATCAATGTACCAGAAAATAAACAAGTGTTGCCAATTTGAAGTAAAACCTACAGTTCGGGTTAACTGGAAAGTAGGTATGTGGTTTTCGCTGAGAAATGTTTCTATTTTTTTGTTTATGTGAAAGTCAAATGGCATGAAATACTGCTTGTTAAATAGACATTAGCTGTAAGTGTTGGTATATTGCCCTACTGACTTAAAATTACGCAATGCACTTTTTTGTGCATATTATTCTTTTAGAGAATATCGAAGTAACTAAGAAAATCAACACCATTACCATACATTACCATACACTGTTACATTTAAAAAAAGATGATACTTTTATCATTGTCGAATATTGTCTAACCCTTTCAAACTGACTGCACTATACAAGATTGAGCATCATCAACTTTGTCCGAGGAGAAATTCAATGCTTCAGTATTAACAATAAGTAATCCATCTACGAGGGTGAATGCTTTCAGCGTCCATAATATAAGATAATATTTTGTCGGGTAGATCGCTGTCTCTTGGAAACACTGACAGAAAGTTAATAGTCTGACGTTTCGATTACACCTGTAATCTTTGTGAAAGACGAAGAACCTCAAAATTTGCCTGACATAAGTTCAAACAAATATGTATGAACGTGGTTATTCGTATCCTTGTTTTTCAGATCAGACCGTTACCAACAACATTGTTTATAACTGTATATAAAAATGATGTTATTATTAAGCACGTTTCATGGATTAATGTCTTTAGTGACAACCCAGATGGTCCATAACACATTTGAGATAGACCAGTGATTATCCGCAAATTTTACTTACCCAGATTTGCTGCAAGAATACAGTTCCAATATGTAGACCAGAAATGATTCCTACTCAAGACTTACACCTCCATCTGGACTTGTATCAGAACTACACCATCTACAATATGTAACAACGTAAGATTTAATCGGCAATATTATTGTCTTCTTTCACGCAAGTATAAACTGTAATATATTTATTGTTACTATCTATCACCATCCAGTTCAATTTTATTTTAACCCTGAAAATATAACATGACTTTAATAGAAACTTAAAAAACGAAACGGTGTCTCAGAACAAGGAATTGTATTTAATCTCAGTGATTAATTAACACAACAATTCCATGGATATAATAATTTTATTTACAATAAATTTAAACAATTTAATATTTACATTCACATGAATCGTTGCTAACTGATATGTACACATTTCCCTGATAGTATCAGAGAAACAAACACTGGATGAATGAACTTCAAACTTTGGATAGTTATAAAAACACCACAGTCATATCATCGGTTGTGCCATTAATTCAATATATGAACATTAACATAAGGATCACAAAGAGTCACTTATCGGACACGTATGGATTCCAGATACGGCAACCTCAGTGCTACGTTGGAGGCTTCCATAGAGTCACTAACACCATGCTCAGCAAGAATGTAACACGTGACAGCCTGGATAACGATCCTCGTCCATGATGCATTGCGGCTGGATGTTCACCTGCAAAAAATAAATTTGACATTACAAATACAGACATAAATCGGGATGTGTAGGAGAAGTCATTAATTAGTCCCATGTGTTTTACAAACCTAGTGATTGCAAAAGGTTTCTTTTTTATTCTTGGCTCAACAACAACTCAATAATTTTAAAAGCAAGAGAGTGTCATGTTACACTTCTTTTTAAAGCAACTCCCATTATCTACATAATTGTGTTAAGTAACGTCATGTATTGAAATAGTCACAAATTACGAGACCATCGCCACAAATTAGCACTAAGTGAGCACCGATTATTATTGGCATAAAAATGTCACATTCTAAACCTGGTTTGCATGCAGTTGGAGCAACCTGTAGTAGCTAGTTATTGGCAACAGCATAAATAACAAAACTATTAGCACTAATGCAGAAATGTTCAAATATGGAGGGAAAACACTCATGGAAAAAATGACCACACTAATTAAAAAAGTATGGCTACAAGAAAGAATGCCGATTGAATGAACGGAAGCAATATTATGCCCAATATTTAAAAAGGGAGATAGGTTACTTTATGATAATTACAGAGGCATAGCACTACTAAATGTAGCCTACAAAATATTTGCAATGGTAATAAAAAATAGATGAACGAAATAGTGGGCGAGTATCAATGTGGCTTTCGCAAAAGAAGAGGAGTAGTAGATCAAATTTTTGTCTTGAAAGAAATACAGACAGAAAGCTATGAGTTTCAGAAGGAGACTTACTTACTTTTTATCGACTTTAAGCAGGCATATGATAGAGTTAAGAGAGAATTGATGTATAGTGCTCTAAGAGAGTTGGGCATTCAACCGAAACTAATACAAATGATAAAATTAACCCTCCAACACACAGAAAATAGAATAAGAATAAAAGGACAGAACTCGAACAAATTTCAAGTACAACAAGGACTGCGCCAAGGAGACCCAATTTCTTCAATACTATTTAATCTATCATTAGAGTGGGTGATAAGAACATCAAATATCAATAGAGAGGCGCTCATATATCACAAAAAAGATCAATGTCTGGCGTACGCAGATGATGTAGTACTACTAACGCGAAGTGTAAAAGAACTTAAGATAATTATTCAAAGATTAGAAAAAGCAGCTCTACAAATAGGACTGGAAATTAATGAAAAAAAGACAAAATATATGACGTGGACTAAAAATGAGTTTATAAGTGGACAAATATTAAAAGTTATGGGACAAAACGCGAAGACATACAGTTTTGAAGAGGTTGATAGCTTTAAGTACTTAGGAGTAACCCTCGCCAGGACCCCAGAAAACAAAGTAGAAATCTTGGCAAGAACACAAGCAGGAAACAAATGTGTAAACGCAATCAACAGAGTGTTTCGCAGTAAAGATATACCCAGATCTCTTAAACTACGTGTATATAAAACAATAGTGTTACCAATTGTACTGTTTGCTAGTGAAGTGTGGACGCTGAGAACAACCGAAGCGGAGATGCTTATGGTCTGGGAACGGAAAATACTGAGGAAGATCTTTGGCGGTATACAAGTGGATGGAATGTGGAAAAGAAGAGCAAACATAGAACTCCGGGAATTATACAGAGAATCAGACATTATACACAAAATAAAACTAAGAAGATTGAGCTGGTTGGGACACGTGGTGAGGATGCCAGAAGGAAGATTGCCAAAAAAGATGACTACAAATCAAATTGGAGGAAAAAGAAGAAGGGGTAGACCAAGGGAGCGGTGGATGAATGAGGTGGAGATGGACCTAAAGCGAATGAACGTCACAGGTTGGAGGAGGAGAGCAATGGAGAGGAGGGAATGGACAACCCTAATCCAATCCTTGGGCCTATGCGGCCTGCAGCGATAAACTATATATATATATATATATATATATATATATATATATATATATATATATATATATATATATATTAGCACTAATGCACTAAATATAGGCATAATAAAAATTGAATATTTGGAGCACGGCTTTTTATTTTTGTTGGTGCTGGTTCCTGGATTAATTAATTAATGAAAATACTTATTTTGAAACGATTCGACCTCTTTTTCGGTCTTTTCCAATCTGTATTATATTATTTCGACAATTTGAATATATGACATTAATTAATTCAAATTGTCAAAATAATGTAATAAAGATTGAAAAAGATAAATAAGTATTTTTATTAATTAATTGAACCAGTACCAAGAAAAATAAAAACCCGTGTCAAACTATAATAATTAATTATGCAAAACAGTAAAAATATAAAATATATATTGGAAATTACATTTGGGTTGGCCCAACTTCGAGCATCAATTTCAAGGTTATGGCGTTAAAAATGTGACAGTGTCTGTCTCCAACGGAATGTGTACCATTTTGAATGACATGGAACTCGAACATTTGCTAATATTACCTCTTAGGACTATTTCCAGAAGATCTTAAGGTCAACAGCTATCCCCTGTGTTCTTTGCTATCAAATTATATGCTATTTTTAGAAAATCGTATGATAAATTTAGAAAATTCTTCGGATTTAGTGTGTATGGATTAAGTAGCTGGTCTTGAGGATGCTAAATAGTAAAACCACGGTAAGAGAAATAAAACTAAGTAGATTTTGGGTTGCAGTTTTTGTGATGGTGTCATAGCAAAAGTCATGGTCTTGGCGGTCATTCAATCATTTATCTAGGGGGCGCTGAGTTTGATTTAAAGATTGTCATTTTACGGTTGACAGACTCCAAAAATTTATGCAATATTTCTTTTGTTCTTGTTACAGTTTTTGAAAAAAAAATATTGAAGAACCGTCAAAACAGCCCATGTTTAGCAAAAAAACTGTGTAGATATTATTAATATATTCATGGATATAGTGTTTCTAGTAGTTATTACTTGTACTGCGCTCAGCCCTAATAGTTCAGTGGATAAGGCGCTTTCTTTAAAGCTGGGGGATCCAGGTTTAAGTTCCCGTCATAAAAACTCAACTACAGTAGAAAACACTTTTTGTTGTCAACTTATTCTATTAGTATTTTTTACGTTTCGAGGTGAGTCCGTGATAATTCCAATGAATATAAAAAACAACTCACAACTTACCAGCAAAAGTCTTACTCATTGCCCTAATCGCTATTGATTAGAATTGATTGCAAGTGGTTTTGAAAACCAGAAAACATTTCGAACATATTTGGAAATTCTTATAATTTGATAGAAAATAACACAGCGGATAAATCTGTGGCCTTAAAATTGCCTTGATATGTCCCTAAGAGTAATATTCGCTAATATTTGAATTATTATCTAATTCCAAGATAGGTACACACTGTATATTGTGGGATTCTTGCATTCTGGTGAATGGAGCATTTAAATAAGTTTTACATGCGTTGCTCTCCGTGCACTGATACGTTTGCCTTAATAGGTACATATTACTAATAAAATAATCAATTCATTGTTGTAGTTTGATGGCGAATAATTTATTAATTATATATTTAATTTAAGAGGTGAATATTGTGGAAGTATGAGGGAGCTTTTTTCTACTTGTCAATAACTCAGCTTTAGTACCTGAAAGCTATTACGGTGTATGGTTTCAAACTTTTAACTATCCTTAAACAGCCGCAATTTTTTGATTGACGAAAGTTATCTGGAGTTTGTTCAAGTGTGGGATTTGGAGCGTTGCTGTGTTTGCGCGATAAGCTCTGATCAATCACCCTTATTCCGTTAGCACGAAAATTCGGATATGGGAATCTCTTACGTGTTTTTCAGTGCTTCTAATAACAAACAAATTTTATTTTATTTAGCCAATCAGTAAATCCATTGTTGAATAAATCGGGGGTTATTAATGCCATATTCAGACGGTATTCAAATTGAAACGCACCACATAAAAGTAGTAGCTTTTGAACAGCTATGAACCGAGTGTTTCTCTTTACGCTCTGCTTAGCACAACAGGGATTTGGAAGTAAAAATTATGTCAGTATTGCTGGTTCAACCCTTATGGCAATAGAAAGACAAATGTCATTGAAAGGATAACTTTTCGATTGCAGATGTCGATTTCGGATATTTTCAAAGGCTTGTCTCACAGATTTAACGGCTCAGTTTGAGACATAGTTATTTAATTTACAAGTAAAGCAAAACGTTTTCAAACTGCACAACATAATAATATGTAACGACTAAACTTTGACAGTGATAAGTTTAAGCGGCACTAAAAAGTTCACTGCACTAATAATTACCTACAAAACAGCTCACTAAATATTTACAACCGATTATTAATAAATTAGCGAGAAAACAAAATTAATTGGCAAATAATTAATAATATTTCCACGACTAATTTTGATAGCAGTCTTGTTTTCAATAATTTGACTAGTTTAATTAGCTATAAGACCATGAATTAAAACTTTTCAGTTTTGTTATATATACTTATGTACTCTTCCTTAAGTTTGCATCCTCTGGTTGTCCAATTTGCTTCAGTTCTATCCCTTCTATTTTGCTTGTTTCTACAGCCCTTATACTACGATTGGGGGATGCAAGCTTGATTAAGCGTTTTGGTGTATGAGTATAGGACAAATTGAATTTCTGAATACAAAAGTGGTCATCTGTTAAAAAGAGAAATAATTGATAGCACCACACAATCAATAGCACATTTCAACACGAGTTATATTCAGACTAGAGCGTAATTTAACAATTATCAGGAAATCTGCAAATTGCAAGCGGTTATAACACGTATTAGGTGTGAGATAAATGGGAAACAAATTAACAATAACCTGTCGATTTGACCGAGCTAAAACAGCCATGCATGTAGAATAATATACAAAGCACACTGTTTGGTTCGTAATTTAGGAAATGTTTAAATGCTTTACTCATATTAATATTCCAAATGTATATACTCGGTCTCTGTGACATCAGGATATCATTTGGTGTCTTTTAACAATACGCCGATATATAACGACGATACGAACGAACAAGACGGTCAGCTAAACTAGGAAATGACTTTGTGTGGGATATGCCAGAACTTTGCGGTAAAAGATTAACACGAAAATGTGAACGCTCGTTGATCTGAATCCTGGATAAACCACAAAAAAACGGCTTTAAAATAGCATTTCGGCCAGTTTGGAAAAATACTTATAATCAGCAGTTTCCATAATACATTTGATGCAACTGACTAAAAATTGTTTGTTTTTCTTAATTTTAAATGGTTAAATCTTGCTTGAAATTTTTGTTTCGCTTTCTTCCTTTATGTTACAGTGTATGGTCATTGTAGACTGTAACCCCAAATGTGCTCTTGCTAGAATTTTGATGATATAACTAAACAGACACAGACATTGAGTTTCAGAAACATATTTATACTTTATAGCAGTGGATGTTTTTAGCATTTATAATATTTTATGTTTTCTTCGAAACACACTGACAAAGTATTTGTATTTATTCCCTCCTTATTTAATCTTTTAGTTGGTGTTCTGAGACAGAAGCACTGTACTTGAGAAAAAAGAAAACTATTAATTACTACTATATTACTTTACTATCGATTTTTGTAAATTACTTGGCTATAATGTAGAATACAGTTGGTCTTACTTGGTTAGAGTCACGGTGTATAATATAACTGTTGGCGCAACCTCGCAAAGGTGTATCTCAAACGCTCACTGCCGCTAGAGTAACAGCAAAAAGACAGAGATAAAAATGGGTCTCAGATTGCCGAGACATGTATTTGTAACTATGCTATACGATTGTTTATTTCTTTTATACCTAATTTTGTAACCCATTATAGAAGTTGTTTGCAAAAAAACATATGCAGCAGTAATTATTGTTTTTTTATATATAACAGACGTTAACGCGATTTAAGCTGCAAACTAACTACTTAAAATGGGAAAATTACAAAATAAAATAATATGAAAGAAGCGTTTTTTTGACAAGCAGAAATCTTTACAGATAGTAAACAATGATTTAGTATCTATGTAGCATAACCTCCAGCTAAGACTCTTAGTTTTTGAGCAAATATTTTAGTAACTTTTGCCCTTGTTTATAATATACATTTTACACTAATGACTGATTATTTCGAAAAAAATATATATAGCATTTCACTCTAGATGTACACGCATTTTGTAAATAAAAATATAATACAGGTAGAATATAAAATTGGTACCTATTTCAAATTATTAAAATATTTGTATTTACTGGCACAAAAAATGTTATGATCAACACAGACTACGAGCTAACGATTGATTTTTTTACTTTCTGAGTATTAATCTCGTGATAACTAACTGTCGATGATAATATGCGTCATAGTAAGGACTCCCAGATATTTTTCTCTAATTCTCATAATTATACGAAATAAATCGCATATAAATGAATACTTATTCAATTTAAGTCCGTAAGAGGGAATTTAAAACTTTTATAAACAAATTTTTAGTAGAATAAAAAAATTAGTGTAAAATAACGCAAACTAAATTCTCTATAATTTCTACAACTCATTTTCTGAATAACTTGTAGTATTAAAAACACACTTACTTTTTTAAATGTTGTTATTGAGCAAAATGGTACACATCAATTGAGTCAAAATAATAATCTTAATTGAAATTTTGCACATATTCAGTATCATAATGTGAGGGTGGGAGGACTATGCCCACATAACAATATATATCAGGAAGTTCAGACCAACATGTCTGCCTCTCTGGCATATAAACGTGCAGAAACTTAATATCAAATGTGAGCAAAGGTTCCCTCGTAACACCTATTATACACCGTTGTTAGGTTATTACAGTCTATAGTGGTAAATATGTCTGGTGGATACAAAATATTTCTGAAGCATTAACTTCTTTAAATTTCCCGTCAAACATCATCAACCTGGTTTGCAGGGTTGAGCGTCGAGGCATCGATTTTCATTGTTGTCATCGATGTGCCAAATATCGACAACGTCGCCGATGGAGGTTATAATTCCAAAGTTAGGTTGTGTTTGTGTGGTTGTAATTGCGGGTGGGTAGCCCTGTTAGTCTAGAGGCTTTGGTGTTTAATGCTAGCCGTGTAAGTGATAATTGTGTTAAATATAAAATATTTCTCATTAAAGCCATAATGCTAAGTAAGAATTAGAGTTGCAGTAGCGTTGGTGTATATACGTTTAATAAACATGATTATAATTGTTCTGTTTATTTACTGAAACAACATTTTAACAGAAAATTTTATACCAGGTAACTATTATTTAGTCATTGTTTGCGTTCTCGACATTGTTTAGGTTGTCGACACCACTAAACTGGTCGACGTCGACGCCATTGTCGATAATGTAATGAGTTGTCGACGTGATTTTGTCGACATCGTTCAAACCTGCTGGTTTGCCGATGCCACATAACTTGCTGCTGACATAACGTCCTATAGAGCTGTAATTCTCTTGTGCTTGCGAACGGTTGGTTATAGAAGCAGCTATTTGTGCTAATTCTGCATGTAGTATAAGCTGACGGGAAGGGAAGCCTCACCCACTTATTTAACCTCTGCGGTAACAGAAACAGTAATGCAGTAAGTGTAAGGAATTTATAGTACCTTAAAAAGCAATTATCCCAGTAAAGGCAACTCGGGTGTGACTATTAAATCAGGAACGAGTTCCTCTTTGGCTCTGCTACCGCATATTCATTTAGTTGCAAAATGGGAAATTCTGTAATTAACGCCCTCTGTTGGGTTTAAACTCATGCGATAATGCCTGTACACGTACGAATTTCAAATAATTAAAACCGCATACCAAATAAGTAGTAGCGTTGTGCGCTCTGGATCAGATTAATTCTTTACTTAGCACTCTAGCGAGTCGTTGCGTTAATCTTCTTTAGTTTGCATTTTATCAGTGTGCTTATGCAAAAACAGGGCGGTTGTTTCCATCCACCTAACTCTAGCGATAATAAGGTTAATGCAAAGCTTTTATGAACGTCAGAGGCACACAATTTCTTGACTTAGAATTGCTGCGTGGCGCCATGATTGATGACTATCACCTAACAATATGTACCTTTGGAATGAAAATAACCTTGTGTATTTTCATATGGATACTTATTATGTTCATGGTGCACATAATGTATGTAATATAGAAAAAATAAATTTTAACACCAAAACAGAAAGTCACCTTTGACTCTTCCAAGCTGAGCTGTAAAGTGGCCTTCTTGAGTAAGTATTTCATGGAAACAGTTTCTTTTTGCCAAAGCATTGGAAGACAATCGAGTACATTCGATTCAACGCTTCATTGTCTGGTTAATGCTTGATTATAAATTTTCTCTCTATATATCTCAATCATGGAGAGTTTCAACCCAGTCTTCTAAGAATCCATCTGCAATTATCTCACTCCTGTAACATCAACACCATGATGTATTGGATTTTAAATGTCTGCTCGTGTATCTAGGCACCATTTCTGTATGCAAGAAATAAACATGATCGATAAATTTACAGAACTGTGGCATGCAGTTTTATATCATTAACGTAGAACAGATGTAATATGGCACATTCTTTACTGATCTTATATTTTCGCCGCCTTCAGTCGCGTACTTATTATTGGCTTGAGTGCTCGGATGAACCATTTGAAGCTCCACCTGTCTTCTTGGAAGATTATTATTTTGCTGTACATATTATATATTTAAATTTTAGTGTTAGAGTTGCTAATTATTAATATTGGATCCCAGTTTTTTTGTTCTATGTTCAAGAAACTACGATTTTAGAATGTGACGTAGCCATGTTTGAAGAATTGAGTCGTAAGCTTTTTGGGAATCTATCCATGCCACTGCTATGTTTTTGTGCTCTATTTGTGTTCGTTTTGTTATCACCCTACTTATTACAAGTCTCCTTTTGTGCATTCTTTCTGTTCTTCGTGTTCGGTATTTAGCTCTGTTATATACTTAGTATTTTTTTCGGTTATAGTTTGTGATTATTTTATATAATGTTTTTAGACATGCGATGGTCTATAGTTTTTACTTGATTGTGGATGTGGATTTTCTTATTTAGTGATATTAAGTGTTTTCAAAAGTAGTTATAGATTTTATCTGGTCCCGGTGCTTTCCAGTTTGGAAGCTGTTTTAGTATTTTGCTTAATTCTTGTGTTTTTATTGTATTTTGTACCAGCTTTCTACTATATCAGTTCTTTTTTCTTCTCACTCTTCTATCCACCCTCTTCTTTTATTATATTCTACTGGGGTTGGCCACACTGATTTCCAGTGCTTTTTTTTCTATTTCTTGTCTATTTGGTGATTTTGTGTTGCCGGTTTCTTTCTCTGTTTATTCAAGTTTTTAGTAAAACATTATCTCGTTTGTTATAAAGCTAGTGTTGTCTTGTTTTCTTTGATGTGACGTGCTATACCGCCTCCACCTTTTGCTTAATGCTGTCAGTGTTTGTTTGAGCATATCTATTACGTCTGTTATTTCTGCTGTTATTGTACCAGGATTAGTTTTTACATAATATTTTTGTACCGGTTCTTATGTTTTTGCTTGCGTCTACTAATGGGTTATTTATCTGTATTAGGTCACTACGGATTTTACTAATTTTATTCTCTAGCCGTTTCCTGTATTTGCGTTTGTTGTGCTTTTGTTGTTATTTCTTACTGCTAATGCTTGTGCTATAGTAAAATGTCTGTAATATACTTTATTTCTCTGAGGTCTTCTAGAATTCGAATAACAGTTAAAATGTTTCTTTATATAGTTATTATATAATTATATTGTACTGGTTTTTGTTTTTCGGTTACATTTAAGCTTCAGTAGCCTTTCTCTACAGTTGTGGTGACTTCCTAAATACGATCCAGTTTTTGTTAAATATTATATGTTTCTATTATCATTTCTTGATCTTCTTTTCGGTTATTAGGTGTTTGGGACAGTTGTGTGTCTTCCTACTTCTGCATTTCTTATTCTACATTATTTCCCTGGATTTCTAACCGTTCTATTATTATGATGATGATGGTGATTATTATTATTGTTATTATTACTATTATTATTATTATTTTTATTAATTATCTTTATTATCAGATTACATACAAATAAAATTTTGTTGTCAATCCATACAAAGTAAACTCCAGGTCAATTGAAGGGTACAAAAAGCACTACAAGTCAACATATATAGCCTGGTTGCCATTTACACTAAAAACATAAAAATATACACTATCATGGAAATGTGCTGTTACATAAAAACGAAAAGTACGCTAAGAAATGAAAAAAAACAACAAATTTTTGTTACAGACATTATGCTATATAATTCGTGCATATTAATTCTGTCTATAAAAAAAAAAACTTAAAAAAGCTCTTACTACGTGCCGCTCTCTCTAGTACTACAATTTAAAATAAAATCTTACAAAATCTAAATGTTTGGTAAAATCCTTATCTTATGGGTACTGCTTTGTTTGCCTTTTAGGGGGACTTGACAATGCCTGTCACTTAGCCCTTACTGCAGAGCTTTGTTTATGCCTCCAATGCCAGGAGTGGTTCTATTATTTGATAAGTGCACCTATCATTGTCACTACCCATGAGTTCGAAAACACTGGCTACCTTTTCTGGAGTTACCTTCCTGTAGCCGCAGCAGTAGGGTAACGACCGAAATCACCTACATAAATATATATAGTTATGATAGTGCTTTATCGCTAAAAGCGCAACCGGCAAATGTATGCATTACTATCCGCTTGGCTAACTTAAAAACCGTGCAAGATTATTCTAAGTGAAATGTCAGATGTAACAGAAATGCATAGAAACTTCTAAGTCTTAATTTTTGTGCTTTAAGTATTTCTACGACCCCTTTTACAATACAAAAGAACATCTGAAAAACGCATATTGAACGCTATCTTTAAGTAACAAAATAATACACAAAAATAGGTATACGTAAGTTGCTTGCTTGCACAGCTAACAAATAAAACAACACGCTGAATTTTCATAAACCTTTGCTGCATTTTGTATTTTACAGGCAGAATTAAAGGATACCTGATGCTCTGATGGAACCTCTAACACAAAACAAAGTAACAGTAAATATTTGTTCTGCGCTTATTACAACTATCTGTAACAGTTTCCAAGAGAAGGGGTATTGAGGAGGCTATTGATTAAAAATTCTAATTACTTTTTTAACCCAATATCAGTTTTAATACTGAAAATTTACTCCAGGCAGTAATAGCTAAATTGGGTAGATACGTAACACTGGTATTGCATTGTTCGATCGGTTTAGTTTGCGCCATCACATAAAGAGATGACAGTAACTAGTGTGTAAAATTAATAAATTGCAATTAGCGTTTTTACGTAGAAAAAGGCAATGTTCTCGTTACCCAGGGATGTGTTTAATATGAGATCAGAGATGTCTCTAGTAGTAGGAATGTATCGGTTCAAAGCCAGTGAGGATCACTTTTGATCCCATCTTAAAAGCATTGAGGATCAGAAAAGTTGATCCTCACGGCGAATTTCTTATGGGCGAGCTGGTTCTAGCAAGCGCTCTCCTGACGGGCAACGGACCCGCATCTAGTGCACGTTATCGCAAAAGGTTATCGCAATAGGTTATCGCAAATGTATTTTAATTAAAAAATAGTTCAAAAGTGATAAGGGTTATCGCAAATCTATTTTTAAGTAAAAATTAGTTCAAACGTGATAAAAAGTTGTTAATTAGCAGTCGCCTTGATCTGAGTTACGGACCTGCGAACTTATTCTTGACGCGTGCAAAGGTTCTCGGAAGGGTTTCCTGCACTCGACCAAGTTCTAAACGCGTGAACTCGTTATGGGTGCGTGCAAACGTTCTCGAAAGAGTATCCTGCGCGAGACCAAGTTCTAAACGCGTAAACACGTTGTGGGTGCGTGCAAACATTCACGTGCTCGATTAGCGACCCCCGTCTGAATAAGGTACTGCTTGCATACAAAGGTATGGGGAGGGCGGGACGTTTAAATGAAACTAGAGTGATGAACTAATTTACTTTATTGATTAAATACAAAATGATTAAGTAAAAACATAGGTTCTTTAAGCACAATATGTCTATATAATTCCTAATAGGTGGTATGTGCAACAGCTCTGGCTGTTCCTCTTCCTCTTCTTTGGAAGTTTCATTGGTCTAGACGATGATGACGATTCCGACATCTACTGATCTTTATATTAGTTTTCTCACATCTCCGCTGAGCGGGGAGTACTCGAATATTCTGTCGTGCAGCAATAAACAGAACGCTGACGTATTGGCTGGTATACCACCATTTCCCGTTTCAAACTCCAACTTGATATCAATAGAACCTGCCTTTATCTGTTCATTTTGATGACGGCAATCAATTACAGTAATTGGAGCTATATTCTTAAAATTTGAAGGATCTAGCAAAGGACATGGGTTCTCACCGTAGTAAGCCTCTTGAAACTTACTGTACATGTAATACAATAAGGCGTAGCGATTTTCATCAAAGGAAACGTGCAAATTTTCGTACGGGAATACTTGAGAATTAAGATGGACTTTCACATTGTTTAGTCTGCATGTACTGAATTCGCTAGGATTTTCTCTAAGATTATATAACTTGTTTGTTTGCAAAGCAAAAATCACAAATCGCGGCTTTTCCAACTGGTTAGAAGTTTTCACGCGCCAAATATTCGATGTTGACTGCGGCACGTTGGGAAATTCATAAAGTTCCCAGCTTCGAAAGCTGATTTGAATCGACAGATCGCTCTGAATAGTCTCATACAACTTGAGACGTTCTGCATCATTAAGTGTAATATGAGGCACTTTCCAGTTGATTTTCTTAATATTAAATTTGTACCTTGCAAGAGCAGTTTTTACACTGTTTTCATCTGTTTTCGCTCTTATCAGTATCAGTTCGTGTTTAGCGTTTGGTATAATTTTCTTGTAGTCTTCAGCGAATCCAAGCAACTTATTCAACGGTATGCAAAAGTTAAACTTTCCGTTTTCTGCTGATAACAACCGGTCGTCTTTTAAATTCCAGCCTGCATTAAGAAGGGCATCGCTTTCACTTGGACTTAGAGAAACGTAATTTTTTAAAGACGTAGAAATGCCAACGTTTTTGGTACGATCTATTTCGATTGCATTTAATTCGTAGCGAATTTCCTCAAACATGAAAGCAGCACAGTTGTTGGTAAGTTTAATTGTATTCACCGCAGCATCATTCTCATCTGTCAAAGTTCCTTCAACGTACAAGAAACTTTCTGACGGTAACAAAACCAAGTCTTGATGATGAACACAGATTTGGATGGTGTCACTTGGATTGTATGACTCTATATACGGCGAATACGTATGATACTCCTTTTTGATTATTGTCTCGTCAAAGCGAGGAAGCTCTGTGATGTCCAGTAGATAGTTCATTTTTGTGAAAGTACCGTTAGTCCCAACGATTTCAAGAACTGTCTATTTTCCTTCGTTAAACGCCTTGGTGCAGCTCGTTTCAATCTGCTTGTTGATCGTTGCACACCTAAGTCACAACTAATCGGTGTAGTCGTCTTTGGTGTATATTTATTAAAAATAAGCATGACTCTTCTTTATCTCTGACTCTGTTAAAGTCAAACAGCTTACTAACATGACTGGTTGTGGACAAAACCTTATATAACAGTCTAGGTAGACGGTCTCAAATGTAAAATAATCGTAATTTTTTCATTTCGAAAGTTGAGATCTTTTCCATCTTGATCTACCAGTCTGACAGTAACGGAGTTAATACAAGTTCCGTTTACAGGTAAGTAAATAATATTCTTTGGCACCTCGTTAATCTTGTAGCCAGGCAAAACGTTGGGGGAGAATTCGTGCAGAGTGTGAACAAGTCTATTATTGTGATAAAAAGTTGTTAATTAGCAGTCGCCTTGATCTGAGTTACGGACCTGCGAACTTATTCTTGACGCGTGCAAAGGTTCTCGGAAGGGTTTCCTGCACTCGACCAAGTTCTAAACGCGTGAACTCGTTATGGGTGCGTGCAAATGTTCTCGAAAGAGTATCCTGCGCGAGACCAAGTTCTAAACGCGTAAACACGTATAGGATACCTTTTTAAGCCCATCTCTAAAGCATGGAAGGCGTACCCATCTCTACAGCGAACTAGCTCCTGCCGGCGCGCTCGTCTCGGATTCGTGCTCCTTACGGGAACGATCAACGGGCGCGCGTTCATGCATCGAGGGCAAGTTATCGCAATAGGTTATCGCACTAGGAAATAAATAAAACCAAAATGAATAGCTAATTTATTTTATTGGGTAATACAAGGGTTACATAAACATAAATCGATACTGTTTTGTTCCTCCGCAATGTTAGCAGCCGTTCTAGAACAMAAGAATGTACATTGCTAATTACGATTCACAGCCCCAAACCATCATACGTCTCTTACCTGATGTCTTTGTATCTGATTCATGTAGTGGGTAAATAACGATCTTGTTAGATATGATACAGAGATTATTGTGCATACGAAAAGCATTACAACAAACAGAGTCTTTGAATCGAATTGCAACGAAACTTCAGTGAAATGAGGCGATTCTGTCGACGAGTTGAACGTGTGACTAGAATTTTCGTCGRCAATAAAGGTTTTATTTAACACCTTTCTCCATTGGCTGTCCCCGTAACTTTTGTTGGGAAACACTAGTCTAATTTTGTATTCAACAACTTGTTTGTTAGTAGCAGATACGTTTGAAATTTTAAAAACTTGTAAACCGTMTTGTGMTGCAGATCTTAAAAGAATCCAGTTATATGGAAATGAATCGTTGCCCTTGTTGAAGCAGACATAACTCTTGTCTACGTTATTAATTCCGTGATGCAAAATGAATGTATCATTTACTAAAGCAGCAAAAATTAGCAGACTTGTGCTTAGGAACGCCATTCTAAGCAGACTGAGACTTTAGTGCGAGTGTTTGTTGGTTTTATTAGCAATCAAACAAATAAACACTTTTACATGCTGTTTATTGATTATAAAATATATACATTAGAATATTTATTTTGAAATAAACATTGTGTAGTTTGTTTTCCACGTCTTACATCAATATATGCTGGTCCATATTGCGGCATCGCTTGATCATCCACCTGTGTATTAGGGAGTATGCGATGAACATAAATTTAGCTGGAAACATCAGATTTATCGATCCACGAATTGTGTTTATTCGAGAAACCCAACCATTTTACAAATAATTTCTCACCCTTTCTGCGTAATACTTTTTGAATAAGATACATATCAGGATTTTTTACTTTTAACAATTCTGGTTCGTAAAAGCTTCCACGAATCGTAAGTCCTTGATAATCTTTGAGTATATACGTTACAGGGTTTGTAATTTTAACTTTTTCAATTTCAAAAATCTCCGTGGTATAGTTGGGAGTGTAACCTTTTTCAAAAAGGTGTTTGTATTTGCTTATACGAACTTTGTCGCCAACTTTAAATTTTGGCAAAGGAAACGTCTTAATTTTTCTGTATACCGAACTCAACAGCTTCTTGTCATTGGTTTTATTTACATCAACAGGTTTCATTTTGATTGTTCGATGGACAGTGTTATTGTACTTATCAATCAAATCTTGCAGAACGTCTATCCACTTGTAATTTCCGTTCAAACTGAAGAGTTTCCACATCCATGTTTTAAGAGTTCTATTGAACCTTTCCACTATTGATGCCTTTAAGGTGGTATACGTAGAATAATGGTTGATTTTTATTAGCTTTTGAAAGTGAATATTGTAAAATTCTGTTCCTAAATCGGTTTGCAGATTGGCAGGTGGTGATGATGATCTCTTAACGAAAATGCTTTCCATCGCCTTAGCCACTTCATTTCCAGATTTGTTTTTCACAGGTATGGCCCAAGCATATTTCGAAAACGCATCGATGACTGTCAGCAGATAACGGWACCCTTTATTGTAGGAGGCATACGGTTGCATTTCAACCAAATCAGCTTGCCAGAGATCAAAAAGTCCTTTMACTATCMCTGTACGTCGCTTAAAATTACGACGTGGCTGAGTATGTAGCTCGTTCACCAGTTGAACTTTACTCATTTCGATTTATTCAGAAAATAACCGTAAAACTGAATACAATGCGTATTTATGAAGTGCGAAGTTTTTATTACTAAGTTGTTCACCGACAGATTTCGGAAGTATACCTTCTGGTTGTGGTTTATGGGGTACGTCAGATATGTCATTATTTTCAATGGGCAACGATTTATTTGCATTCGTTATTTCACCGCTCGTATTTAATCTTTTTGACAGAGCAGCTAACGATTCAATTTTCTTCTCCAAGAAGTAAACGTTTTTTCGCAGTTCCCCTTTTAATGCATTGAACGTTTCGTCAACAAACTCCTTAGTAACTGCATCTTCCGGATTTAAAGGTTTGGCCAAGTTGCATATGCGTTTCTTTTGCACATCAATATTTCCATCGGATGTTAGTACGTATCCAAAAGTAAGAGGCGATGAATGAGAAGGTTGTGCACCTTCAGAGCTGATGGCGCGTCCAAACTTATCAATACCCATGTTAGAAATGAAACGTAAAGAACGTTTTGCACAATTTAAATGATAACATTGGTCTCTCTTAACTCTTCCAATATAGAAGTGATTTCATTTGAATGATTATTATGACCGGCTTCTTGAGATGCAAGTAAGAGTTTCAATCTAGCAACCAATTCGTTCGGATCATCCCAATACACGTAATCTAACTTATTTTTTGAATATTTCATTAATCCTGAACCGGTAGGCGGTAGAGAACCTTTACGCTTTAAAAGATTCATTATCAGTTTATATTTGTGACTTTTGTTTCCAGCATACTGCAATGATTTGTCATAATTACGATGTATAGCTCCGCTTCTCTGGACAATATCTAAATATGAATCAACGTCATCTTCCGTATACAACTTCTCTGAAGGGTAACGAGAAAAGATAAGCTCCTGCAAACCAGATGTTAGGGGATAACTCTTGCCGTCTACTAGAGTATTAGAGTCAATTACTGCAAACGACGAATCACCAATTTTCCAAGCTAACTTCTTTGTATCATAACGTGGTCCGTATTTAGAATCGTAATTACTATCTAGCTTTATCGAATCCATAAATCTATTGGTATTAAATTCTAAAACATCTGAAGATGTTCTTGAATAGTCTTGGAAACTAAGATCGGGTTCGACTGGCGACGAAGCAGCCTCATCAAAACTGTCGGGTTCACTTCTAGAGTCTTCGTCCGAGTCAAAGGTTGTATGAAAACTTGCATTTTGCTCGTGCTTTTCTGTCTTCAATTTACCCGCGAGCGCATCTGGCAAATGCTGAATTTGCTGAGGTAGATCGGACAGTTTCTTGAGCGGTGTTGTTATAGGCTGAAAAACTCTCTCTAGGTCAGCTTCAATTTCGCTTCTTCCCTTCTTTAAGGCTGCATACTTTTTACGAATGACATTGCGAGTTTGAATAATTTTCTTAACCGTATCTGGATCCATTTTTATCTCCTGTATTGTTGTGGTTTTTAACAACTGCACAAACAGCTAACTGCTGATCGGATTTATTAGAACAGCCTGAGCTCTGATCTTTTGGAACGGTCTGATCACTGATCTTTTGGAACGGTCTGATCACTGATCTTTTGGAACGGTCTGATCACTGATCTTTTGGAACGGTCTGATCACTGATCTTTTGGAACGGTCTGATCACTGATCTGTTGGAACAGCTTGATCACTATTCTGTTGGAACAGCGTGATCACTGATCTGTTGGAACAGCGTGATCACTGATCTGTTTTAACAGCTTGTTCACTGATCTGTTCGAACAACTGATCACTGATCTGTTGGAACAGCCGATCACTGATCTATTGGAACAGCTGATCACTGATCTGTTGGAACAGCTTGATCGCTTATCTGTTGGAACAGCTTGATCACTGTTGGAATAGTCTGATCACTGATACAGTATTATTACCTGTTTGATCAGGTCCTCGTTTGAAGAGTGACTGACTGTGCATTTCGTTAACCTTACTATTTATATAAGAATAAAGGTATCAAATCCTTTACGATATCGTCCCTCATCCATGGCAACGTCTTTATTGATAACCAGAAATCCATATTTGTTTTTCCAACACTCTGTGCATATTTCCCTAAATTGTTGGAAAGACATATCCGTGTTGACATGGTCATCATAGATATGTTTAATATTTAAAATATCACAGATGTACACTATGAGCAAGTTGGCGTTTTCTCTAATTAGATGTTTTGGAATGTGTGTATATGACTGACCTAAATAAAAACTGTCAATATTTCTATGTCGTCCCATGCAAAAATAATCCCTCATATGCTGCTGTTTCTGACAAGCCACGTCATCAAAAATAAAAACAGAGTTCGGTTTCGCTTCATCAGGTGGAATAACTTCATCGTGCTCTGAAAATGTGTAATATCCAACGCCTTTGACCCCAGAAAGCAAGTTTCGAAGGTAGTTATATTTTGGCTGATAGAGCGTCTTTGAGTAAACATAAACGTTTTCAATTTTAATCCGTTGGGATGTTCTAGTAATTTATCAGCAAATTCGTTTTTTCCACAGTTTGAGGGACCCACAATTAGTGCCCGTATTGTGTTAGGCAAGAGTTTGCTGTGTCTGCAAGGTCGTTTGTTGCCCACATTGAAACTCTCCTCTATGTTCGAAACAGGTAACTTTTTCTTGTTGTCGGAACAAGCGCATTTTATCACTGTTTAAAAAAATAATAGGAGCATCCATTTAAAGAAACTTAGTGTGTAACGAAACTACGCATGTGTGAACAAAACAACAGCAACAACGATCTCTGTGTAAAGATGCCAAAAAAAAATTTCAAAGTCCAGGATTAATCGTCGTTCTGGTACTCAAGGGACAGGACTTCTAAAATAAAACTTATTGATCGTTTGCCATTCGAAGCGCATTTTCTTCATTATTCTTATTGTGGCCTGGAACGAAATTGCAGGAAAGACTTAAGCGTGAACCCACCCCTTAATCCTTTAGACGCCGCATGTAAAGAACACGACATTGCCTACTCGCAAACGAAAGATACGCGCGCTAGAAATCAACGCCTGACCTGATACTCGCTGAGAAGGCCTGGCAACGAGTTTTAGCCAAGGATCTAAATTAGGCGAAAAAGTACCGCTTGGCTAGTGACTAATGCGATGAAAACCAAAGCAAAACTCGGATGGGAATGAAAACAGATCAACAGCCCAAAGTTAAGGATTCCAAATCTCAGGATAATAAGAAAGCTGCAAAAGAAGAAATTTCTTTTGCGTGAATATCATAAAAAGAACAAAAACTGCTTGAAACTGAAGAAGCCTACAATGTAGATGAATGCAATCGAACTTGCGCTCTCGGAAGCAAAAAGATGTGTAGCGGGAAAACGTGCAAAGCTACCCCGGACACGCGTCATTCGAATTCCAAAGACTGGCGGCATATTACCAGCGCTCTTGCCTATTTTCGCAGCTCTTACGTCAATAGGAAGTATTGCGTCTGGAGCAGCCAGCGTTGCCAAGGCAGTGAATGACGCAAAAAATGCACGTCAACAGTTGGCTGAAAGCGAACGTCACAATAAAACCATGGAAGCAATCGCAATTGGAAAAGGCCTGTACCTCAAACCATACAAGAAGGGTTTAGGACTTTTTTTAAGACCAAAAAACTTCTAAGTGTACTGCCGGATCGAGCACTCAATTTGAATACGACTTGTACAATTGCTAAAAAATTCCTAATTTTCTGAGGTGTGTACATGTTGGATGAATTACCTTCACGACCACGCCTCGCAAAGAATGTGCAATCATCAACTTGAATAAATCTAACGAATCCGGCAGTCACTGGGTAGCAACATATTATATAAGACAAGAATCAGTGCTCTACTTTGACAGTTTCGGAACCTGAGACCGCCCAAGGAAATTGTAAGAGTATCTAGGAGAAGGTGTGCAGTACAACTATGATAGATATCAGAGTGATAATACTGTAATATGCGTCATTTGTTTATTATTTTTATATCATTGTACCTATAAATCAGGCGACTTGAAATAAATGTATTCAGTTGACTGTGTGCTTTATCATGTCAAGAATCCTTAGTTTTTCGGGCAACGAGTCCTCGTTGGACAGCCAACTATTTCCTCCGATAGACCTGACAAAACCGTACGATGCGGTTTAGTGAGCCTCTTTACGTATAATAGTATTCCGAATGTCGACGAAAGCAACAATCTGTTCACGTTGGCAATCAAACTATAGTATTGGCAGAAGGAGCTTACGAACTGGAAGCTATTGCAGAGTACATTGAAACTTACTTAGAGAAAAAAAAAGTAATATTATAGTCAATATTCGCGCCAAAACACGAATACATTGAGGATGAGGTCAAAAGCACTCATCCTGTATATTTTAACAAAGAACGTTCGATTGGTTCTCTTTTGGGATTTAGTAAGCGCATCATAGAGCCCAACAAAATGGTAGAGTCTGATTTACCTGTCAATATAAATAGGGTTAATTCCATTCGCGTAGAATGTAATATTATTACCGGAGCTTACCACAATAATAGACTTGTTCACACTCTGCACGAATTCTCCCCCAACGTTTTGCCTGGCTACAAGATTAACGAGGTGCCAAAGAATATTATTTACTTACCTGTAAACGGAACTTGTATTAACTCCGTTACTGTCAGACTGGTAGATCAAGATGGAAAAGATCTCAACTTTCGAAATGAAAAAATTACGATTATTTTACATTTGAGACCGTCTACCTAGACTGTTATATAAGGTTTTGTCCACAACCAGTCATGTTAGTAAGCTGTTTGACTTTAACAGAGTCAGAGATAAAGAAGAGTCATGCTTATTTTTAATAAATATACACCAAAGACGACTACACCGATTAGTTGTGACTTAGGTGTGCAACGATCAACAAGCAGATTGAAACGAGCTGCAACCAAGGGCGTTTAACGAAGGAAAATAGACAGTCTTGAAATCGTTGGGACTAACGCTACTTTCACAAAAATGAAACTATCTACTGGACATCACAGAGCTTCCTCCGCTTTACGAGACAATAATCAAAAGGAGTATCATACGTATTCGCCGTATATAGAGTCATACAATCCAATGACACCATCCAAATCTGTTGTTCATCATCAAGACTTGGTTTTGTTACCGTCAGAAAGTTTCTTGTACGTTGAAGGAACTTTGACAGATAGAATGATGCTGCGTGAATACAATTAAACTGACCAACAACGTGCTGCTTTCATGTTTGAGGAAATCGCTACGAATTAAATGCAATCGAAATAGATCGTAACCAAAAACGTTGCATTCTACGTCTTTAAAAATTACGTTTCTCTAAGTCCAAGTGAAAGCGAATGCCCTCTTAATGCAGGCTGGAATTTAAAAGACGACCGTTGTTATCGCAGAAAACGGAAAGTTTAACTTTTGCATACCGTTGAATAAGTTGCTTGGATTCGCTGAAGACTACAAGAAAATATACCAAACGCTAAACACGAACTGATACTGATAAGAGCGAAAACAGATGAAAACAGTGTAAAAACTGCTCTTGCAAGGTACAAGTTTAATATTAAGAAAATCAACTGGAAAGTGCCTCATATTACACTTAATGATGCAGAACGTCTCAAGTTGTATGAGACTATTCAGAGCGATCTGTCGATTCAAATCAGCTTTCGAAGCTGGGAACTTTATGAATTTCCCAACGTGCCGCAGTCGACATCGAATATTTGGCGTGTGAAAACTTCTAACCAGTTGGAAAAGCCGCGATTTGTGATTTTTGCTTTGCAAACAAACAAGTTGTATAATCTTAGAGAAAATCCTAGCGAATTCAGTACATGCAGACTAAACAATGTGAAAGTCCATCTTAATTCTCAAGTATTCCCGTACGAAAATTTGCACGTTTCCTTTGATGAAAATCGCTACGCCTTATT
>QCXZ01000137.1:31372012-31427028 GCA_025024175.1 Rhyzopertha dominica
AGTTGTTAATTAGCAGTCGCCTTGATCTGAGTTACGGACCTGCGAACTTATTCTTGACGCGTGCAAAGGTTCTCGGAAGGGTTTCCTGCACTCGACCAAGTTCTAAACGCGTGAACTCGTTATGGGTGCGTGCAAACGTTCTCGAAAGAGTATCCTGCGCGAGACCAAGTTCTAAACGCGTAAACACGTAATAGGATACCTTTTTAAGCCCATCTCTAAAGCATGGAAGGCGTACCCATTCTCTACAGCGAACTAGCTCCTGCCGGCGCGCTCGTCTCGGATTCGTGCTTCCTTACGGGAACGATCAACGGGCGCGCGTTCATGCATCGAGGGCAAGTTTATCGCAATAGGTTATCGCACTAGGAAATAAATAAACCAAAAATGAATAGCTAATTTATTTTATTGGGTAATACAAGGGTTACATAAACATAAATCGATACTGTTTTGTTCCTCCGCAATGTTAGCAGCCGTTCTAGAACAAAAGAATGTACATTGCTAATTACGATTCACAGCCCCAAACCATCATACGTCTCTTACCTGATGTCTTTGTATCTGATTCATGTAGTGGGTAAATAACGATCTTGTTAGATATGATACAGAGATTATTGTGCATACGAAAAGCATTACAACAAACAGAGTCTTTGAATCGAATTGCAACGAAACTTCAGTGAAATGAGGCGATTCTGTCGACGAGTTGAACGTGTGACTAGAATTTTCGTCGGCAATAAAGGTTTTATTTAACACCTTTCTCCATTGGCTGTCCCCGTAACTTTTGTTGGGAAACACTAGTCTAATTTTGTATTCAACAACTTGTTTGTTAGTAGCAGATACGTTTGAAATTTTAAAAACTTGTAAAACCGTCTTGTGCTGCAGATCTTAAAAGAATCCAGTTATATGGAAATGAATCGTTGCCCTTGTTGAAGCAGACATAACTCTTGTCTACGTTATTAATTCCGTGATGCAAAATGAATGTATCATTTACTAAAGCAGCAAAAATTAGCAGACTTGTGCTTAGGAACGGCCATTCTAAGCAGACTGGAGACTTTAGTGCGAAGTGTTTGTTGGTTTTATTAGCAATCAAACAAATAAACACTTTTACATGCTGTTTATTGATTATAAAATATATACATTAGAAATATTTATTTTGAAATAAACATTGTGTAGTTTGTTTTCCACGTCTTACATCAATATATGCTGGGTCCATATTGCGGCATCGCTTGATCATCCACCTGTGTATTAGGGAGTATGCGATGAACATAAATTTAGCTGGAAACATCAGATTTATCGATCCACGAATTGTGTTTATTCGAGAAACCCAACCATTTTACAAATAATTTCTCACCCTTTCTGCGTAATACTTTTTGAATAAGATACATATCAGGATTTTTACTTTTAACAATTCTGGTTCGTAAAGCTTCCACGAATCGTAAGTCCTTGATAATCTTTGAGTATATACGTTACAGGGTTTGTAATTTTAACTTTTTCAATTTCAAAAATCTCCGTGGTATAGTTGGGAGTGTACCTTTTTCAAAAAGGTGTTTGTATTTGCTTATACGAACTTTGTCGCCAACTTTAAATTTTGGCAAAGGAAACGTCTTAATTTTTCTGTATACCGAACTCAACAGCTTCTTGTCATTGGTTTTATTTACATCAACAGGTTTCATTTTGATTGTTCGATGGACAGTGTTATTGTACTTATCAATCAAATCTTGCAGAACGTCTATCCACTTGTAATTTCCGTTCAAACTGAAGAGTTTCCACATCCATGTTTTAAGAGTTCTATTGAACCTTTCCACTATTGATGCCTTTAAGGTGGTATACGTAGAATAATGGTTGATTTTTATTAGCTTTTGAAAGTGAATATTGTAAAATTCTGTTCCTAAATCGGTTTGCAGATTGGCAGGTGGTGATGATGATCTCTTAACGAAAATGCTTTCCATCGCCTTAGCCACTTCATTTCCAGATTTGTTTTTCACAGGTATGGCCCAAGCATATTTCGAAAACGCATCGATGACTGTCAGCAGATAACGGAACCCTTTATTGTAGGAGGCATACGGTTGCATTTCAACCAAATCAGCTTGCCAGAGATCAAAAAGTCCTTTCACTATCACTGTACGTCGCTTAAAATTACGACGTGGCTGAGTATGTAGCTCGTTCACCAGTTGAACTTTACTCATTTCGATTTATTCAGAAAATAACCGTAAAACTGAATACAATGCGTATTTATGAAGTGCGAAGTTTTTTATTACTAAGTTGTTCACCGACAGATTTCGGAAGTATACCTTCTGGTTGTGGTTTATGGGGTACGTCAGATATGTCATTATTTTCAATGGGCAACGATTTATTTGCATTCGTTATTTCACCGCTCGTATTTAATCTTTTTGACAGAGCAGCTAACGATTCAATTTTCTTCTCCAAGAAGTAAACGTTTTTTCGCAGTTCCCCTTTTAATGCATTGAACGTTTCGTCAACAAACTCCTTAGTAACTGCATCTTCCGGATTTAAAGGTTTGGCCAAGTTGCATATGCGTTTCTTTTGCACATCAATATTTCCATCGGATGTTAGTACGTATCCAAAAGTAAGAGGCGATGAATGAGAAGGTTGTGCACCTTCAGAGCTGATGGCGCGTCCAAACTTATCAATACCCATGTTAGAAATGAAACGTAAAGAACGTTTTGCACAATTTAAATGATAACATTGGTCTCTCTTAACTCTTCCAATATAGAAGTGATTTCATTTGAATGATTATTATGACCGGCTTCTTGAGATGCAAGTAAGAGTTTCAATCTAGCAACCAATTCGTTCGGATCATCCCAATACACGTAATCTAACTTATTTTTTGAATATTTCATTAATCCTGAACCGGTAGGCGGTAGAGAACCTTTACGCTTTAAAAGATTCATTATCAGTTTATATTTGTGACTTTTGTTTCCAGCATACTGCAATGATTTGTCATAATTACGATGTATAGCTCCGCTTCTCTGGACAATATCTAAATATGAATCAACGTCATCTTCCGTATACAACTTCTCTGAAGGGTAACGAGAAAAGATAAGCTCCTGCAAACCAGATGTTAGGGGATAACTCTTGCCGTCTACTAGAGTATTAGAGTCAATTACTGCAAACGACGAATCACCAATTTTCCAAGCTAACTTCTTTGTATCATAACGTGGTCCGTATTTAGAATCGTAATTACTATCTAGCTTTATCGAATCCATAAATCTATTGGTATTAAATTCTAAAACATCTGAAGATGTTCTTGAATAGTCTTGGAAACTAAGATCGGGTTCGACTGGCGACGAAGCAGCCTCATCAAAACTGTCGGGTTCACTTCTAGAGTCTTCGTCCGAGTCAAAGGTTGTATGAAAACTTGCATTTTGCTCGTGCTTTTCTGTCTTCAATTTACCCGCGAGCGCATCTGGCAAATGCTGAATTTGCTGAGGTAGATCGGACAGTTTCTTGAGCGGTGTTGTTATAGGCTGAAAAACTCTCTCTAGGTCAGCTTCAATTTCGCTTCTTCCCTTCTTTAAGGCTGCATACTTTTTACGAATGACATTGCGAGTTTGAATAATTTTCTTAACCGTATCTGGATCCATTTTTATCTCCTGTATTGTTGTGGTTTTTAACAACTGCACAAACAGCTAACTGCTGATCGGATTTATTAGAACAGCCTGAGCTCTGATCTTTTGGAACGGTCTGATCACTGATCTTTTGGAACGGTCTGATCACTGATCTTTTGGAACGGTCTGATCACTGATCTTTTGGAACGGTCTGATCACTGATCTTTTGGAACGGTCTGATCACTGATCTGTTGGAACAGCTTGATCACTATTCTGTTGGAACAGCGTGATCACTGATCTGTTGGAACAGCGTGATCACTGATCTGTTTTAACAGCTTGTTCACTGATCTGTTCGAACAACTGATCACTGATCTGTTGGAACAGCCGATCACTGATCTATTGGAACAGCTGATCACTGATCTGTTGGAACAGCTTGATCGCTTATCTGTTGGAACAGCTTGATCACTGTTGGAATAGTCTGATCACTGATACAGTATTATTACCTGTTTGATCAGGTCCTCGTTTGAAGAGTGACTGACTGTGCATTTCGTTAACCTTACTATTTATATAAGAATAAAGGTATCAAATCCTTTACGATATCGTCCCTCATCCATGGCAACGTCTTTATTGATAACCAGAAATCCATATTTGTTTTTCCAACACTCTGTGCATATTTCCCTAAATTGTTGGAAAGACATATCCGTGTTGACATGGTCATCATAGATATGTTTAATATTTAAAATATCACAGATGTACACTATGAGCAAGTTGGCGTTTTCTCTAATTAGATGTTTTGGAATGTGTGTATATGACTGACCTAAATAAAAACTGTCAATATTTCTATGTCGTCCCATGCAAAAATAATCCCTCATATGCTGCTGTTTCTGACAAGCCACGTCATCAAAAATAAAAACAGAGTTCGGTTTCGCTTCATCAGGTGGAATAACTTCATCGTGCTCTGAAAATGTGTAATATCCAACGCCTTTGACCCCAGAAAGCAAGTTTCGAAGGTAGTTATATTTTGGCTGATAGAGCGTCTTTGAGTAAACATAAACGTTTTCAAATTTTAATCCGTTGGGATGTTCTAGTAAATTTATCAGCAAATTCGTTTTTCCACAGTTTGAGGGACCCACAATTAGTGCCCGTATTGTGTTAGGCAAGAGTTTGCTGTGTCTGCAAGGTCGTTTGTTGCCCACATTGAAACTCTCCTCTATGTTCGAAACAGGTAACTTTTCTTGTTGTCGGAACAAGCGCATTTTATCAACTGTTTAAAAAATAAATAGGAGCATCCATTTAAAGAAAACTTAGTGTGTAACGAAACACGCATGTGTGAACAACAACAGCAACAACGATCTCTGTGTAAAGATGCCAAAAAAAATTTCAAAGTCCAGGATTAATCGTCGTTCTGGTACTCAAGGGACAGGACTTCTAAATAAACTTATTGATCGTTTGCCATTCGAAGCGCATTTTCTTCATTATTCTTATTGTGGCCCTGGAACGAAATTGCAGGAAAGACTTAAGCGTGGAGACCCACCCCTTAATCCTTTAGACGCCGCATGTAAAGAACACGACATTGCCTACTCGCAAACGAAAGATACGCGCGCTAGAAATCAAGCCGACCTGATACTCGCTGAGAAGGCCTGGCAACGAGTTTTAGCCAAGGATTCTAAATTAGGCGAAAAAGTACCCGCTTGGCTAGTGACTAATGCGATGAAAACCAAAGCAAAACTCGGGATGGGAATGAAAACAGATCAACAGCCCAAAGTTAAGGATTCCAAATCTCAGGATAATAAGAAAGCTGCAAAAGAAGAAATTTCTTTGCGTGATATCATAAAAAGAACAAAAACTGCTTTGAAACTGAAGAAGCCTACAAATGTAGATGATGCAATCGAACTTGCGCTCTCGGAAGCAAAAAGATGTGTAGCGGGAAAACGTGCAAAGCTACCCCGGACACGCGTCATTCGAATTCCAAAGACTGGCGGCATATTACCAGCGCTCTTGCCTATTTTCGCAGCTCTTACGTCAATAGGAAGTATTGCGTCTGGAGCAGCCAGCGTTGCCAAGGCAGTGAATGACGCAAAAAATGCACGTCAACAGTTGGCTGAAAGCGAACGTCACAATAAAACCATGGAAGCAATCGCAATTGGAAAAGGCCTGTACCTCAAACCATACAAGAAGGGTTTAGGACTTTTTTTAAGACCAAAAAACTTCTAAGTGTACTGCCGGATCGAGCACTCAATGAATACGACTTGTACAAATTTGCTAAGAAAATTCCTAATTTTCGAGGTGTGTACATGTTGGATGAATTACCTTCACGACCACGCCGTCGCAAAGAATGTGCAATCATCAACTTGAATAAATCTAACGAATCCGGCAGTCACTGGGTAGCAACATATTATAATAAAGACAAGAATCAGTGCCTCTACTTTGACAGTTTCGGGAACCTGAGACCGCCCAAGGAAATTGTAAAGTATCTAGGAGAAGGTGTGCAGTACAACTATGATAGATATCAGAGTGATAATACTGTAATATGCGGTCATTTATGTTTATTATTTTTATATCATTGTACCTATAAATCAGGCGACTTGAAATAAATGTATTCAGTTTGACTGTGTGCTTTATCATGTCAAGAATCCTTAGTTTTTCGGGCAACGAGTCCTCGTTGACAGCCAACTATTTTCCTCCGATAGACCTGACAAAACCGTACGAATGCGGTTTAGTGAGCCTCTTTACGTATAATAGTATTCCGAATGTCGACGAAAGCAACAATCTGTTTCACGTTGGCAATCAAACTATAGTATTGGCAGAAGGAGCTTACGAACTGGAAGCTATTGCAGAGTACATTGAAACTTACTTAAGAGAAAAAAAAAGTAATATTATAGTCAATATTCGCGCAAACACGAATACATTGAGGACTGAGGTCAAAAGCACTCATCCTGTATATTTTAACAAAGAACGTTCGATTAGTTCTCTTTTGGGATTTAGTACGCGCATCATAGAGCCCAACAAAATGGTAGAGTCTGATTTACCTGTCAATATAAATAGGGTTAATTCCATTCGCGTAGAATGTAATATTATTACCGGAGCTTACCACAATAATAGACTTGTTCACACTCTGCACGAATTCTCCCCCAACGTTTTGCCTGGCTACAAGATTAACGAGGTGCCAAAGAATATTATTTACTTACCTGTAAACGGAACTTGTATTAACTCCGTTACTGTCAGACTGGTAGATCAAGATGGAAAAGATCTCAACTTTCGAAATGAAAAAATTACGATTATTTTACATTTGAGACCGTCTACCTAGACTGTTATATAAGGTTTTGTCCACAACCAGTCATGTTAGTAAGCTGTTTGACTTTAACAGAGTCAGAGATAAAGAAGAGTCATGCTTATTTTTAATAAATATACACCAAAGACGACTACACCGATTAGTTGTGACTTAGGTGTGCAACGATCAACAAGCAGATTGAAACGAGCTGCACCAAGGCGTTTAACGAAGGAAAATAGACAGTTCTTGAAATCGTTGGGACTAACGGTACTTTCACAAAAATGAACTATCTACTGGACATCACAGAGCTTCCTCGCTTTGACGAGACAATAATCAAAAAGGAGTATCATACGTATTCGCCGTATATAGAGTCATACAATCCAAGTGACACCATCCAAATCTGTGTTCATCATCAAGACTTGGTTTTGTTACCGTCAGAAAGTTTCTTGTACGTTGAAGGAACTTTGACAGATGAGAATGATGCTGCGGTGAATACAATTAAACTTACCAACAACTGTGCTGCTTTCATGTTTGAGGAAATTCGCTACGAATTAAATGCAATCGAAATAGATCGTACCAAAAACGTTGGCATTTCTACGTCTTTAAAAAATTACGTTTCTCTAAGTCCAAGTGAAAGCGATGCCCTTCTTAATGCAGGCTGGAATTTAAAAGACGACCGGTTGTTATCAGCAGAAAACGGAAAGTTTAACTTTTGCATACCGTTGAATAAGTTGCTTGGATTCGCTGAAGACTACAAGAAAATTATACCAAACGCTAAACACGAACTGATACTGATAAGAGCGAAAACAGATGAAAACAGTGTAAAAACTGCTCTTGCAAGGTACAAATTTAATATTAAGAAAATCAACTGGAAAGTGCCTCATATTACACTTAATGATGCAGAACGTCTCAAGTTGTATGAGACTATTCAGAGCGATCTGTCGATTCAAATCAGCTTTCGAAGCTGGGAACTTTATGAATTTCCCAACGTGCCGCAGTCAACATCGAATATTTGGCGCGTGAAAACTTCTAACCAGTTGGAAAAGCCGCGATTTGTGATTTTTGCTTTGCAAACAAACAAGTTGTATAATCTTAGAGAAAATCCTAGCGAATTCAGTACATGCAGACTAAACAATGTGAAAGTCCATCTTAATTCTCAAGTATTCCCGTACGAAAATTTGCACGTTTCCTTTGATGAAAATCGCTACGCCTTATTGTATTACATGTACAGTAAGTTTCAAGAGGCTTACTACGGTGAGAACCCATGTCCTTTGCTAGATCCTTCAAATTTTAAGAATATAGCTCCAATTACTGTAATTGATTGCCGTCATCAAAATGAACAGATAAAGGCAGGTTCTATTGATATCAAGTTGGAGTTTGAAACGGGAAATGGTGGTATACCAGCCAATACGTCAGCGTTCTGTTTATTGCTGCACGACAGAATATTCGAGTACTCCCCGCTCAGCGGAGATGTGAGAAAACTAATATAAAGATCAGTAGATGTCGGAATCGTCATCATCGTCTAGACCAATGAAACTTCCAAAGAAGAGGAAGAGGAACAGCCAGAGCTGTTGCACATACCACCTATTAGGAATTATATAGACATATTGTGCTTAAAGAACCTATGTTTTTACTTAATCATTTTGTATTTAATCAATAAAGTAAATTAGTTCATCACTCTAGTTTCATTTAAACGTCCCGCCCTCCCCATACCTTTGTATGCAAGCAGTACCTTATTCAGACGGGGGTCGCTAATCGAGCACGTGAATGTTTGCACGCACCCACAACGTGTTTACGCGTTTAGAACTTGGTCTCGCGCAGGATACTCTTTCGAGAACGTTTGCACGCACCCATAACGAGTTCACGCGTTTAGAACTTGGTCGAGTGCAGGAAACCCTTCCGAGAACCTTTGCACGCGTCAAGAATAAGTTCGCAGGTCCGTAACTCAGATCAAGGCGACTGCTAATTAACAACTTTTTATCACGTTTGAACTAATTTTTACTTAAAAATAGATTTGCGATAACCCTTATCACTTTTGAACTATTTTTTAATTAAAATACATTTGCGATAACCTATTGCGATAACCTTTTGCGATAACGTGCACTAGATGCGGGTCCGTTGCCCGTCAGGAGAGCGCTTGCTAGAACCAGCTCGCCCATAAGAAATTCACCGTGAGGATCAACTTTTCTGATCCTCAATGCTTTTAAGATGGGATCAAAAGTGATCCTCACTGGCTTTGAACCGATACATTCCTACTACTGTCTCTGAGGTAAATAGAGAGTTTTAATGAAATGTATACTGCTTTAGAATTTGATACACCAATTCGAAATCTTAATCTATATGTTTAAATTTATAGTCCAAAATATTTAAGTAATATAAATATAAAATAAAATAAATAAATAAATCACCCACATATTACATAAAGCTTATCAAATAAGTCATTGTGGCGGCTTCTTTTAATATTTTTTTCTTTGGGAGAGTTTATCACCGTTGGTGGCGCTAGTGTGGCTTTGCATATGGATATGAACAGTACTTGCTATTATAATATAATCGTCTGTATCGCGTAATGCAACACAGATGGGTTCGCAAACGGGTATATTCAATATAATTATTACAATGATAATGGTAATGGTAACCAAAACACACTCATGGCAATAACCTGTGTGATAACTGCTTAACCACATAACCTCATATTACTATTATAATATAATATCACATATGCTTTTTGAGTTTACATTTATCCTCTTTTTCTTCTCATATTCACTGCCCGCAACTTAAAAATGCTAATACGATATAACAAAAACAGCCCTATTACACAACAATCCCACTTTTTTCCAACATTAAAGTACTGTTCGTAATATTTTATGTATCTGCCGCCAGATGTCGTGTCACTATTGTAAATTTGCCTATAGGTCAGGCCGTTTACGATCAGAATGATTAGAAGTAGATCTCCTGTGTCTAGGCAACTGTGGTAAAAATTTACCAAATCTAACAATTCCCTCATAACTTTGATGACCACTTCCAAGATATCAATAGGAACCCAACTGAAAGCTCCAGTGGTGTCTACGACCATACAAATGGTCGATTGCATGTATACAAGATACATTTTTGGTCAGTGTGTTCAATTATCATTGCTTCCATTCCTAGTAATTATATATTAATTACAATACAAACGATGTGTTATTGGTGTAAACAGTTATCAATGCTTTTAGTAATATCAATTTATACGTATTTACCTTTTATCGAGGGCGCGTTTAAATTTTAAATCAGTTAACCACATACAGACAATTTCTAATTGAATATTTAAGGTATAATCAGAATATACGTTTCCGTGAGTTTTTTAAATTTTTTGCCAACCAATTACATAACCAACGAAATTGCTGTGGCTCTAACTGGCATTGAAAGGTAAATGCCAGTCTTGTGCATTTTATTAATCTATGTTGTAATCTGTCTAGGTTAATTACCTCTTTTGTTTGATTTATGTGTGTAAGATAGTCTCATTAATGCTGTGCTATCGAGATTCCAATTTTCTGTCTCATCAAAATTGTTTTCTTGCAAATATTTTCATCCATTTGGTTGTAGTTGCTTATTTTTATTCTAATATTCTAAGTATTGTACGTCTCTCCTTATTCGCTCTATAAACAGATTCCCTTATTGATCTGGCACTTCATAGTTTTTAGAGTGGCGTGATGCTTGCTTTGAATTTTTTGTGTATTATTACGATAGATACGCGTTCGCTTTCGACTTACTGAAGATATCAAGATTTTCAGTGGCTATTACTCTGTTCATCAATGCTAATTTTAACCCTGCCTTTCTATTTTGAAAGGCAAAATTATGATTTAGAACTATATCCAGGAGTCCTATTTCCACATCAGTAAAATAGTGTCCAATTTATTTGCCATTTTTATATAAAATTTTTAACTAATGAACGTTGAAGTATGACTCCCGTTCTTTTTAGTCTTTATGTTTGCATGTGGTAATATTCTTTCGCAACTTGACATGGTCTTAAAAATTCTGCCAAGTTGTTTATACTTTAATTAGTGTCAATAACTGGATAAATGACACGTATTTACTGTGCACAGACCGGAGTTCCTCTTGCGTTTCTTTTTCAGATTGTTGTAGTTATTTCGAAGTTTTGTTTGAGACCTACTTAAACTTATGTGCAACATAGTTTTGTGTCCTACCAAGCAACTAGGCGATTAAGATTATAAAATAACTTACTCTAATTCCTGATAGCCTTCTGAACTTATATGTGTGGTTTGAGTAGGTTATGTAAAATAACAAATTTTTCATCGTTCATGACTTAAGTCATAAAAACATGACGAGTGCTTTTATACTAGGTACTTCTGTGCTGTATCAAAAAAAACGAATTTGCAAGAGGAAAAATGGGTTAAGGCTGACATAATATGTATATAACATCTGGCAATTTTATTCCCTTAGTTGTCTTTTTGTGTGATTTTGGTTATTTGTTTGACGTTATTATTATGTTGGGTCTAGTTTTTGTGGTGCTGTCAGCATTGGGTGTATTTGCATACTGAAAATTTCTAAGGCACCTTAAAACATATCGCAAATTCCATATAGAATACATCTTCGGGTACAGAGCTTTTCGAAGGAGCTCATTTTACATTCTATTGTAGTTATTTAAAACAATCTTTTCCCTACTTTAAAACACAGTGAAACATTGTTAGTCTGGTTTTTATCAGCGATAGGCAATAAGCGATTGATCAAAGTTATCCGCACGGGTATTCAAAATGCATACATCACCCTGTTCCAAATCATTTGCATTTATGTTTGTTATCTGAAGTGGTGGTCTACGGTTTAGCGTCTTCCTCTTGGGTTGTACGTAAAATGCAAATTCTGTTTTACACGGGCTTGTAATGTCGTTTATTTTAAAGGAGCATTAAATTAAATTAATTACCTTATTTTCGCATTTACACTTTTTAAAGACAATGTAATCTGCAAAAATGCTAATCTCAAGCTACCGTTTTGTTCTCTTGATTATGCAAATTGAATTCGTTGTTGCTTTGTTTACTGTCCCATGGAAGGTACGAGCTGCTAAGTGCCTCCACTATCTCCCGACAGGAAAACGGCTAATTTAGATGTCGACGAAAGTAACGGCATCGTGATAATTCATTAGCAGACTTACCATTAAGGATATGCACCCGCACGTTTGCTGAATTAGCGTTCGATGGTGAGCATGAGTAGGTGCCAGAGTCAGATTGAACGGCTTTCTGGATCAGCAGCCGGCTGGTCGTGATGGACCCCTTTTCCGTGACGAGACTGATGCCGCCTCTTGGGGAATCAAAATTGATGTCCTGGGAATTGTGCGACCATCGCATTGTAGGTGGTGGTTCAGGGGCGTATCGTACCAGACACGTCAGGTTTATTGTTGATCCCATATTAATGAACAGGTCCGCACCGCCCAGTATTTCCGTAACGGGCTCTGAAATATAACAGAATTGCATGCAAGGTGTAGATTAAGTTAAATTATTAAAGTTTGTGGACATTTGTGACACAATTGGTTACAAATTTTACTGTAACCGTAACCGTGAAAAAGTAGCAGAAATTCAGTAAGATGTCTCATTAGTAGCTAAATATAAATAAATTAATGTTCTGACGATGTTCTGAATTTTGAATGTGAAGTAAACAGTTCGTTGTGGATATATAGTTTATACATGGTATGACCATCGATTTGCTGGTTAAAAATAAAAAAAAATAACATAAAGACTATTTTGAAACTTATTATCAATAGTTAAATATATGATAAGAGGTCCTATCTACGCAGAAAAAATGAAACGGAAGTTTAAAAAGTGTAATCTTAAAATGCTGTTTGCTAGCTTAACCCAACCAAGTGACAATAAAGAAGTTAGGAACGCAATTCCTAAATTATGAATATTTCTTTTTTATATAAACCCCTCTAACAGGTCAATTTATAAAAAATGTATCCTTTTGACATAAAAATTTTCTTGCAGGAGTCGTCCGTTTTTGAACTATACTTCAATATCAATTTATTTAAATGGCAACCTCAAAATTATATTTTGACTTTTATATATTCAACACTGAAAACTACTGAGAAACTCATACTCGCGCATAACATGTTTTTACAGTTTACAAAAAACACTGTACTAAAAAAAAACTGAAAATAACACTAAAACAATAAACACTTTGAACACTTCATTCGGGACTAATCTGATTCCTTTCACCACGTATTTTTACTGGTAAATCGTTTAGGTAGACCGTTGATCTCAAGTAGGCTCACAAAAAAGTCTAGGCGATAAGTCAATAACTCCTATAATACCATATATTTCTAGGAGTTGTTGGATAAGTCTAGGAAACGCGCTAGGCGATCCTCAACATTCAATTATACAATAACGATTAAGAAATACCTCTTCGAGTTATTTAGGAACCGCAATGCCTAGTGGGGTGCTGCCCTTTCGTACTAGCAGTAAAAGTTCTTCTGAGGAAGATCATTTTCGTTATTTAGAAAAGTAACTTCAAATACTATAGTATCAGTTCAATATCTAAATAAGGCGAGGCAGTTAAGCCTTCCTGCAAAATAAGGCCCTAAATAATGACATCCAACTATCCCAATCCGCATATTCAATTTCCAATTTCTTTGTCTATATGCGTTTTGCCTCCAATGAGGATTTTCTCAGGGTCAGTATCAACAGCTGTAACTGTTAACCACCATCGTTAAGGAAAAAACAGCTTCAGCAGGAAAAAAATCGTTATTTAAAAAAATGGGTTCTGATCTCAACGGAAAATAAGTTAAAATGGCAAATAATGCCTAATAAACAGGCCGTCTGTTTTGGTTGACAACTTGTACCTACCCCGTGACTCATGGATTTTGCTGGTTTTTTTTCAGCTCGTTAGACTGAGGATTCCAGCTTGCCAACCAATATAGACGGACCACTCTATGCACGTAAACGTACAAATAGTATAAACTGTAGATAAATATTGCATAAAGCTGCAGTGTCAAGATTTTGACAGAAAATAGTTTTCTTAGTAATTAATAGTTCATAAAACAGTATGATAGCCTTATGACATTAGCAAATTTTGTACGGATGCAAAACCTTGGCAGTGACCTATTTCTTATTTGTGCCAAGTGCCAGAGGGTATAAGAAAATTTCACTAATTAAAATTTTACAGGGTGTACCCTCCTTAATTAGAAAGCAAATTATGAGTAACATTTCGATTATTGATTAATTCGCATGATCAGACTAAGCAAACTCCAAGCCAGAAACAAACTGTTTAGGAAACAACTCTATGCTGCGAAAAGGAAGAAACCGAATACTACGGAGCAAAGCCATTTGTGTTCCGTTCGTAATGATAATTGTGCTAGAGCTCAGATGGGAATTACAGTATCTTTGTAATAGCTGGCCATTATGCTAGAATCTTAGGATAATGGTAAAGAGCACAGGCATGATCTTGTGCTGTAGTAACGGAATTAGCTGGCATATGACTCCAATCGGTATGTTTAAGGTCGAAGTTTGACCAAGTAGTTATACGTCGTGCTAAATTCAACGGCACAGCCACATTCGCAAATGTACCGAACTACCGAACAGCTGGCTACTGTTAGTTCCTATTACGATCACACATTTTAACAGCCTGGTTAGAAGCCAAATCCTTTACGTATAAGTGGCTTGTATACATATTAAAGAACTTCATCATCTATATCCATTTACACTAAAGCTACTCGCAATATCGCTATTGCATATAAATTCTGTTATGCATCTCTAACAGGCTGCCGAACAACCTAAATATAAAGAATCTAACTCGCATAACGACTAGATAGTCCTTTCCTTTTTGTTTGTTCTAATGCTACTTTTACACTTTTATGCTTCATGTTTATACATAAGTATATTCCTCGGCGTATTAGTTGCATAACTAAAAAGTTGTTATTAATAAAAACGCATGATATAAAATTTTCCAAAATTATGCATAAAATTGTTTAAAATTATTTTTTAAAAGTTGAACCACTTTTGGTCACCCGAGTTTTAATATCCTTAATTTAGAAGAAAAACTTCCATTACCCTTGCAAAAATATCTGATACTCTTTCATAAATATAATATCTTTTACTTTCAAAAATTGATGACAGCTACATAAAAAGTTGCGCTTCTTACCATTTGATACGGGAAAAGAGACAATAGCGTCTTCATATGTTACAATAGTGTTTATCGTTAGCGATGCAAAAAGGATGCTGAAAAGACAATTCGAGTTGTTGACGTTACACAATCATAAGCGCAACACAGCAATATCTGCATTTAAAAAAATCAAAGCCCGATTGCAAAAATATCAACAAGCAACAGTAACGTGCCTACAGTTCGTCAAAGAAGTCTATGCGAGTTGGATTTAGAGCAGAGAAAAAAGGATAGCGTTCGACCTAACAACGCGAGTATATCAATAAACGTTAGATATAATAATTTGTATTAATAGCAGTATAAAATTCGCATTATGTTTACTTTAACATTAATATGCACTATTCGCAATCTACTTTTATTAAACAAAGAAAAGAAGACTATTACAGAAACTGTTATTAAGTAACAGCAAAATATTTATAAAAAATGTGTTCTTGTAAAACCGTACAAATTAAAAAAACATAATAATATACAAGTAAGAACAAAATAAAAATCATGTCAGAACGCTTGTTGTCCTGTAATGCAACTGCACCTTAACCATGACTACTAGGATCTACGGAAAGTATGAGTGGCTTTTCAGGATTGTAGAACCGTAGAACTGGTGAACTGCAAATGACAGCTTTTAACTGCTGAAATGATTGTTCTTTATCTTCACTCCAAACAAACTCTACTTTGTAACACACTTGTTTTCTGGGCTAAATCTATTGCAGAAAAAAACTATTCTTAGTGTCACAGAAAATGTCTTGTAAGACCCCTTCCTTGCGCCTGGGGTCTTCGGTTAGCCGGAATTAAAAACACCGTTTACTTTTTCCACATTTTAATTTTTAAGAAGTAAAACTCGCCCAGCTCAATCGCATACCTATAACGCCATCCTCCAACTTCATACGCTACAAGTTACCAACACACAACGCTCTAGGGGGAACAGGGATACCAACTAATATTTTAAATTCAAACATTTCATTTACAGTCTAAAGTTAACTAATTTTAAACAAGAATTTGAATGCTGAAACGTCACAAACTAAACGGAAATGCTCAATTGGCAACAAAGCTATTGGCCTACCGGCTAACGATTGTTAGTTGTCATTTGTCAACAGCAGCAAGTGTCACCGATGTAAATATAACCTCAACGCCGGCCTAGCTGGTCTAGTGGATAGCGCGGAAGCGCGACTGCCTATGGCCAGGTAGGCTGCGGATTCGAATCCCGCGTAAGGCATGGATGTTGTGAATGTCCATTTATAATGTAAAAATGTATATTATCAATAAACAATATTAAAAATACTAATGAGCTGGCTAATTGCCAAATAGGCAGGGCCAAAAAATTAATTAAAAAAAAATAACCTCAACATTCGTTTGAGTAGCTTTTGTTGTATTCGTATTGTATTGTATTTTTTATTATCAAATGTACGCTGGGTTCTTAAAGGCAGACAATGATAATTTGTCCCTGATAGATAACGATATGATAAATAATTTTTATATAGACAACTTAACAGTTTGTCAGCTAAAAAGTCCGCAATTTGCAAATCACTAAGTAAATAATAATAATCCATCGTATCTGTTGGGGTTTTTACAAGTAATCTTTTGATAAAATATAAATACATATTATTATAAATAAGTTATTATAATTGCTTGTTTGTAGATCTGCAGGTGAGTAATATGAAATATGGGGATGATGCTGTAGGTTATGTTGAGTTGAAGCGAAACCGTAATACTTGTACTGTTCGCGGTAGAATATCACCAGAGCGCAGAGTAAAAATCAACACTTTCTTAGACATATTAAACACACTTCCAATACTTAAAGCTAAAAGAATACAAATCAAACTGAACGAATTGAGATAAACAAACACGACCTAACCCAACAATAACTATGAAGCGCCGTTTGGGACAAAAATGATATTACATAAGGAAACAAATTTTTGTGCACCTATTCAATATATTTGACATTATTTAAAACTTTTTTCTATAAAAATATAAACGTAAGACTTTTTATAATAAAACTTTTAATCGTAAAACTTTTAAAAATAAAACTTTTAAACATTAAACTTTTCATAATAAAACTTTTAAACGTAAAACTTTAAAAAAAAACTTTTAAACGTAAAACTTTAAAAACTAAAGCTTTGGAATTAAAAAAAAACTTTTAAACACATAATTTTTAAAAACCACGTTCCCTTTTAGCTCTTCTAATGACACAAAGATGGCGCTCGAAACTCATATCTGTACCGCGGCTAAAACAAAAACTGCATAGGTAGAAACAGTTAACAGATGTCGCAATTTGTGTAGTAGAACTACAGCGACTTTATAAAGTCACTATAAACATAACTACATAGAGCTGCACATGCGCCTACGAACATATGAACTACGATTTTATAAATTTTGTCTACTATACCCACTGATCTCTAAATAACTGGATGTCGCATAAGTCATTCAAAGCTGTGATAAGTAACCACCATGCCGCTGGTACTCGACTATCAATTTAACGGCGCGTTCAAATTTTAAGTTAGATCCTTAACTGTATAATATGGTTATGAGTAAACGTAACATTCAGTTTGTACACTGTACATGTTTCTTACCCAAACACTACAACGATCATCTTTTGGAAATCTGCAGATAGATGATGAGTTCACGATTTTAACCGTCAATCATTAACGTTATATTTACCGCAGAAGCGAACCTTTGTCAAAATTTTAGTACAAGGACCAGCGGCTAGGCGCTAAAGTGGCTTAAATCTATCACAAATAATTTACATGCGCTTTGGTATGTAAGCGACATCCAGTTATTTAGAGATCAGTGGTTTCTACCCATGCAGTTTTTGTTTTAGCCGCGGTACAGATATGAGTTTCGAACGCCATCTTTGTATCATTAGAAGAACTAAAAAGGAAAGTGGTTTTTAAAAGTTTTGTGTTTAAAAGCTTTGCGTTTAAGCTTTTTTAAGCTTTACTTTTAAAAGTTTTTTTTATTTCCAAAGCTTTAGTTTTTAAAAGTTTTACGTTTAAAAGTTTTATGTTTAAAAGTTTTATTTTTAAATGTTTAACGTTTAAAAGTTTTATTATGAAATGTTTTATGTTTAAAAGTTTTATTTTTAAAGGTTTTACGTTTAAAAGTTTTATTTTTAAAGGTTTTACGTTTAAAAGTTTTATTTTTAAAGGTTTTACGTTTAAAAGTTTTATTATATAGTCTTACGTTTAAAAATATTTTTATAGAAAAAAGTTTTAAATAATATCCTTAAATTTCCTTATGTAATATCATTTTTGTCCCAAACGGCGCTTCATAAATAACACCAACCGGAAATAGCTAAACGACAGCTGACGACTATGTGGCGTTGCCATAGTGGGCATTTTCAGCGTCGCTTGGCGATCTCTTTCTAACTAAAGAACTATTTCTTTGTATTCGTTTGTGACGTCATAATTTTAAAGACAAATCTTAATAATTTAATATCTCGAGTTTTATTCAACATGCGAAAAAACAAAAAATAGGGCAATTCTGATTTTAATAGCTCCATCAGAAAATTCATTCTGTAAAAATCACTAAATAACCCGATTAAGTAGAAAGTAGCCAGAATACATCAAATTTTATAAACCCATAAAAACTTATTATAAATGTTATGCAGGTATATCCTGCAGCGGAATTAAGAAAACTGCCAATTTTACAGTATTTACAGTTATTATTCTTATTTTAGGTAACAAATATCATTATCCATTTCTTGCATTGACTACTAAATATTTGATATTAGGGTGTAAACAATCGCATATTTAGGTATTTATAAAAAAGGTCTTCTAAATTTTGGACACAAAACATATTATAGGTGTTTTCGGTTTTTGTTTATTTTATTAAGTTTTAGAAATTCGGCACAATCAGCGTTTACAAATGAAACGCATCCACGTTATATTACATTATAATAAAGGTTTCATGTCTTCCCTGCCGGTGAGGCCACCATGATAAATACAGAAAATTTGTTCAATAAAGTATAATATTAAACAAATATTAATGCTTCTAAACTAAAAGGAATACTTGCAGACGTAACAGTTAAGTATTATACATTCATGTTAATGTGACCGCTTTCCCTAGGAATAAGTTGTCTACTTTTGCATATCTACGGTTCATAATTTCAAGCAAAAGCTGCATAAGTGTACAATAAGCAGTCAGAATAATGAATAACGAAGTTAAACGTACCTTCCACTCCAAGTTAGATAAAGTTGTTTAAGTTCGTTAAGAACTTTCTGCGTTTTTAAGCTTTAACTAACTTTTAAGCTTTAACACTTAGGTTTAAGCCGTGCCGATGCCAATGCTGTTGTCTCGAAGGCTTCCAAGTAAATGTTAGCTGTCAGCGGAGAAAGCGGTGACCCCATCGGAGCACCTTCTGTCTGCTCGTAGTATTCTTCCTTGAACTTGAAGAAAGTAGATTTCAGGCAGATATTCGCAAGTTGGACTAATTCTTCATCCAGGTCTTCTTCTTGTAGCCGTTTCTTCAACTCCCTTAAGGCATCGTCCAATGGTATCTTCGTGAAGAGTGAGGTGATATCAAAGCTTACTAAGATCAGACTGGACCCGGAGGACATCTTAGTAAGCTTTGATATCACCTCACTCTTCACGAAGATACCATTGGACGATGCCTTAAGGGAGTTGAAGAAACGGCTAGAAGAAGAAGACCTGGATGAAGAGCTAGTCCAACTTGCGAATATCTGCCTAAAATCTACTTTCTTCAAGTTCCAGGAAGAATACTACGAGCAGACAGAAGGTGCTCCGATGGGGTCACCGCTTTCTCCGCTGATAGCTAACATTTACTTGGAAGCCTTCGAGACAACTGCATTGGCATCGGCACGGCTTAAACCTAAGTGTTGGTTTAGATACGTGGACGATACTTTTACCGTCTGGCCGCATGGAGAACAGAACATAAAGGACCTCCTGGACCATCTAAATAGCATCCATAGCGGCATACAATTCACGATGGAGATGGAGACCAACGGCGCCCTCCCCTTCCTGGATGTGATGGTGACAAGGAAAAGAGACGGCACGCTAGGACGTCGGGTCTATAGGAAGCCAAACCACACGGATCACTACCTTCATGCAGATTCACACCACCACCCCGCCCAAAAACAAGGAGTCATCAACACGCTGATACAGCAGGCGAAGCTAGTCAGCGAACCAGACCATCTAGAAGAGGAATTAGCACATCTACGCAGTGCACTACAGAAGAACGGATATCCTAAGGCACAGATTGAGAAGGCTATCAACAAGCAACCACGGAGGAAGGAACCAGAGGAGCACATCGCTGCGGCATACCTGCCTACGTCAATGGATGTACAGATAAGATCGGACGGCTGCTGAGAAGACATCATATAAACACCATCTTCACCGCCCCGAGAAAGATAGCTAACACCTTTCCGAAATATCGTTCGACGACTGAGGAGCTACAAACACAAGGTGTGTACAGCATCCCATGCAGCTGTGGGAAGGTTTACATTGGCCAAACCGGAAGGCACATCAGCACGAGAATCAAGGAGCACATGAGGGACACCAGAGACCGGCAAGGTGATAGGTCGGCTGTAGCAGAACATCGAATGGAGACTGGCCACATCATCAAATTCGAGGAAGCACAAATGCTGTCGAGGGAAGCGAGATTCTGGCCGAGACTGTACAAGGAAGCCATCGAAATCCAGAAGAACCCGCACAATTACAACCGAGACCGGGGCATCGACCTACCTAGAATCTGGAAACCGGTCATGCATAACAACGCCCACGCGACAATGACCCGGACGAGTATAAATACCCAAGCAGGCTAGGACACTTCAGTTTCAGAGCTACTTCTGAGGAAGACACCGACATAAGTGTCGAAACGTCAAGGTCTAATAACCAACGTGGGAACCAGCCCGGAAAGCAACATGTCATCGACAACAATTACGGAAGCCTTCAAACCATACAATGAACTTGTCCAGCCAACTAGAAATTTGCATATTCTGATAGACTTTTAATGTGTTTATTTCTATGGAAACGATTTGTTTCCTTCGGTTCACCCAGAAGTTATTTGGATAACATACCAAATAATATTTGTGATGTATCATAATAATTGGGAACACCCATTTACATAAAAAAATATTTTACTATCAAAAGTTGAGCAAAGTCTACTCATTTTTCTAAAAGCATAAATCATATCGTGACACAAGCTTTAAATGCTTTAATCAAGGAATTGTGTCGTCGTGTGGCAAAGCGTTTAACCATATTTAAGCATAAAGCAAAGGACCACGATACAGACACAGAATAAACAAATACCAAACCAAAATACGCACACGCTGTCAACACCCTATACTTTTTTGTCTCTAATGACCGCCATTTTGTCAGGATATAAAGCTGCATTTACACCTCTGTGATAGAAGTTTTTTTTTGCGCATCCGATGTTGTGTTAGCCATAGGCACTGTTAAATTATCAAAATTTACTGTTCGTATGACTGCAGTAAAATTATGTTATTACCTCGCTTCTTACATATCAGCAAACATCTTCAATTTTTAATCACCTTCGAAACTTGTTGATAATGTCGAAGGAAGTACCTAGTGTGTCTGTCAACTGGCGTAAGTGGATGAAGAAACAAGAATGCTACTATATGAGGTTGTAAATCTGTTGTGTTAATCATTTAGAAAGATTATGTCTTCAAAATGTTAACTGCTGTTAACTATCAATGAGGATTTTCCACAAATTCCATTAGGTCATCGTGATCAGACGCTCTTGCTCACTGTTTAGCTGTGATTCGATATTAAGGCAAATTAAGCAAAACCATCACCCGCAACAACAAACTTCTGAACATCCTTTGGAAAGCTAAAAATAGTAGTCTTTTCCAGCATACCTACGTCTGCTGTTGCATTGCATTGCAGCACACACGCGTCTACCAACACTACGTTGCATTATTACAAATTATAACAATCACCCAAAAGTGATAAAAACATACAAAACTCAAAATCTAAATAAGTAATTTACATAACACGTCTGTAATCGTTTAACGGCCGAAATTTTATTCTATGACGGCGATGAGAGTGCTTATTCTGGTTGTTTTATTTTTCTGTGATTTTGATCCATGACAGTGTACAGTCAATTCATGTGTGAAGTTTTCGACCATCTATCGTTTAGTCTAGACTTGTCACCAATAATTCTTTATCCTTTGAGAATCAAAAGCATTTTGGACGGCCAATCTTTCGTTACCAGGGAGGGTTCCAGTAGGCTGTCAAAATGTACTTGATCGAGTGGGCAGCACTGTTCCTTAAATAGGGCATCTAAAAGCATGTATCATGAATCAGGATATGACAAATACTTGAATTGTTTTGGCGATTTTGTCGAAAAAAAATGAGCGAGAATACTCAACTTTTAATAATAAAATATTTTTTTTTACTTTTTTAAAGGAAGCAAATTCATTGTAGGTGAATAACTACTAGGAATGTATGCGGATACATAATCATAGAGAAACGCAACAAAATAGATGACGACACAAAACAATACAAATTAATGGTTTCTAAGTTGAGGATAACAACAAAATACAAACGGGCGTTAAACTATTAACAAACTACAACTTATAGGCGATAGAAACTATTTCAGACGCGCAGTATATCATGAAGCATCATTGTATTACGGACTGTTGGTAATCTCACATTCCTTCAAACATCAGGTGTTAAATTATTTTTAATACCACTGACAATATTTCGGCTATGACAATAAAATCATTCAATACTTTTTAGAACATTTAAAATCTTCCTAAAATGCATGAAGCAGTTCTACAGGGGCCTTAAGTAGCCTTAGCGTCTTTTATAATATAAGTGTATACTTTATATTAGGGCCAATGGTTATATGAAAAGTGTGTCATATACCCAAATTACCAGTTCAACATTGATATTGCGTTGTACCTTCGTAAAATGAAAAATTGGACTATCTTGAGACAAATGATAACACAAGAACAAGGTGTATCTCCCAAGAGCCCGTAATAATATGAATGATGTTGCCTATGTAAAATCTGTGCATTTTTATAGTTATTACAAATATTATAGTTATTCGTGCAGCAATATATGTTTATAACTTCCCATTTTTAAATTTCAGCTGCTTGCACTTGTTCATATTACTTAAATCCATCAGAAATGTTTCCAATTTTTTTATACCGTGACTGATATTATAAAAGGGAATATCCAAAATCCTCACATCGCCAAATTTTGGCCACTCTAATGTGCATTTTCCGCCAGACAAAAGAGCAGGTATGTTTATGCAGATAAGTGAGAAATATGAAAACTACTTTAGAAAGAAAAGATAATACTAATGGAAGGTGCCCACCTCGGAACCAAGACAAAACGCATGAAGATAAAAATATTCTAGAACCAATTACATTCAACTAACACGGAATCAACTGCAACTGTACCTCACTATTTGTTTTCTGTTTTAGGTCTACTTACGAGGTCTCTGTTAGTTTACCTTAATTATTTTCTTAAACATTGAATTTTTTATGACAGTACGGAATTTTCTCTCAAGTTTTGTACGTAAAAAGACACAATTGCTGTTCTTAAACACATTAGGGACCTGTATACACGCACAAATTTTTGTGACCAGAATGTAAAAATACTTTTATTAACATAAGAGATTGTTTATTCGCTAACCCTTTACTATTACGCCAACATACTGCCACGGATAGAGACACCTATAATTAAACACGTTTATTACAAATCGTTTAAATTCAATTAGTTATCTAGAATTGTATAAGCAACTGTTTTGTAATTTACACTTGTTCTAAACTACAATATTTGAACATCAGTTGTTTGCGTCCCTTAACAGCTACAACGCTAAACCCTGGTAAAATTTTTAATCTGTGTCGTTGTAAAGTCATGTGATGGTTTTACCATCTTACTAATTCATTTAACGTCCAGTGTTTCTACGATTATCAAGATTCTTTGTTATTTCTAGATAGTCTCTTCGTCTTATATGTTACAATTTTTTTCCTATAACTATAAACGTTGGTTTGCAGAACTTTTGTACACCTTAACTCTTTTAAGCAGTTTCGAATCTACAAAAATTTTTTTGCAAGAGTTAAATAATATTGAAAATTTTAACATTCTTCTATTGGTTTTATAAAGCCTTCTTCTTGTATCTGCCTAGTCTATTTTTCCAACTTTGTATGTACGGGTAAGGTAATTTGCTATTACTTTCAAATTGTATGGTGAACTTTAAGGCGAGAAGGCTGTCTTAGGATTTAGGAACCATTATAGTCAATTTTGAGGTATGTATTAATTGCTTATAGTTCGATGGACATGCTTTTAGCGTCTCCAATTTAAATCAAAAAAGCCTTTCACCAGTCCAGTATTTTATTATGACGAAGCGAATTTTCTTGCTTGACATTACTTGACTACAAAGTCGGTTTTGGCTATCTACGACCTGTTAGTAGCTTTTATATTGTAAATACTTGTGAACCTTGTTTGCGGTAGGAAATAATTATTTTGTACGTTTTATCAACGAATTTGCAAATATTCGTGTTTTTGTGTTAATTGTTGTCCTTTTAACCTACTCCCGACATTCAGAAGGTCGCATTTTATTGGATCCACAAGTTGTTCAGGATGTTTTTTTGGTTTGAATAAAAATTCTTGACAGTTAACGGTATTTTGAACCTTTCCATAAATAAATTTACGTCTGCAGAATCTGTTATACTATTATTTATCATAAATATGTGCAGTTTAAGCAATAATAAAACAATTTTTGTCTTGAATTTTTTATATTTYAATAATTTTGATTATTTCTGGCACGAGGAGAGAAACTGACCGTCGCGTATACAATAGGATTGAAAATTCCGTCATAATTGGTATTGAATTTTGTCCAAACACTATTCTGCAACAATTTTATTTTGCTGTGCCGCGTAAGTATAAGATGAAAGTGGATATGTAAGCCCAAATTGCGTTTCCCCTACCATGTCTAAAGTTAAATAATCACCCACAACTGTAACTGAATTTGCTTAGTTTTTATTCGCCTTCGAGTTCGCTTAAACAGTCGATTTATCTCACTTTACTTTATGATTGATTTATGCATATGTTGAAACGAAGAAAAACCAGTCATGAACTGAACACAAATTTATTGATAGAAATCCTAATAAACGCTACATATATATATATGTTTCGGCCTTGTTAAACAAAGACCATCTTCAGGCTACAAAGAGACTAGTTGAACAATAACTGACATGTTGACATACTCTAACTTACCATATAATAAGTAGGTTATATATAAAAGTGAACAAATAACATATTAAAAAGCGAAAACAAATAATAACATTATAGATGATGTGGATTACATTACAAATCACATTTTGGTGGATAAAATAGTGGTGCGGACGTACGCGGATGAGAGATAGCAAAATGACATTGCGTGACAAACGGATGACAAAGAGTACACATGAACTATAATGGTACACAAGGCGTACACATCCGCGTACGTCCGCACCACTATTTTATCCACCAAAATGTGATTTGTAATGTAATCCACATCATCTATAATGTTATTATTTGTTYTCGCTTTTTAATATGTTATTTGTTCACTTTTATATATAACCTACTTATTATATGGTAAGTTAGAGTATGTCAACATGTCAGTTATTGTTCAACTAGTCTCTTTGTAGCCTGAAGATGGTCTTTGTTTAACAAGGCCGAAACATATATATATATGTAGCGTTTATTAGGATTTCTATCAATAAATTTGTGTTCAGTTCATGACTGGTTTTTCTTCGTTTCAACATATTTAAAAAACTGAACTCCGACGATGGACATAAATTGATTTATGCATGTCCTGCTTATGAAATATGGTAGGGCCGTTCCGCACTAATCAGTTTCACTGTAACCAACACAAGGGTGTGGCTGTGTGAACAGAAATTTAATAAAATGTTTCCCTACCTCCTCTATTTCTTGCGAGCTCTAAGCTAATAAAGCCTTCTATGTGTTCGCTTTCATGCAAAATCTGATGTATGCCGCCATCTTGGAATATATAGCATCATACATTATTTATAAAGAACGGAAAACACAACCATTTTTTTCCAGGCTCCAGTTTTTATGAAAAGCGACGCATGATTGAAGTGGCCATTACTAAATTCGCCCCCTGCAATACAAGGCAACCGAGGCATCATTATCTTGATAATCTAATAGTACTACAAAAAACCTTGGTATTTCATAAATTGTATGAATTATCCAATACGGGCGAATTTATAATTCCAGTTTTGATGATTTTATTGAGGTATCCACGTATACAGGGTATCTCTAAATAAATGTGGACAATCTGCCGAACTTATTGTTTTCTAATCAAAAGACCAGATAACAAGGTTTCATGCTTTTAACTTTAATTAAATTGAAAAATAACAGAAACTCTCATACAAACGTTCAGCCGCCATTTCACCCCCTTAAGGGTGCATTAAAAAACAATCGAACAAGAATTTATTTATATAAAACCCTTAAAATAAAGTTCCATGCTAATAGTTTTAAAATGATGGACTGCAACCTCCCCTCTAGGGGTAAAATTAAAAAAAAAACATTCTTTAGTGGATATTTATTCACGTTATATCGCTCGGCGCGATTATAAATCGGTCGGTCAATTAATCAGTCAGGACATGTTATTTTATAGCTACAGGCAATACAGGCACTTAAAAAACACAGGGGCCAGGTTCTTGTTCGGTGGCATTTTGAATAATAGATGTTGTATTATGGGGTACAACTTTTTAACTTTTATTCTATCATTTTTGCTTCACCATCTGTCGACAGAAACACCAAAAGCAAATATTAGTTAATTGTTAACTACAAATACGGGTTTATTTGAATATCTTTCTAGTCGGGTAACAATCAATACTATGTTATACTCGATATACCTATTTGTATTGCTAAACCGATTTTCTATTTGTAATTTCAAGATTCACTGCAGCCAGTCCATTTATGTGAAATCTAATTACGTTGCACTTTGTTTTTTTCAGTATGTAATATGCAAAAAAAATTGTTAAACTATTTGGCAAATTTTCATACTTTGAAACCATAAGAAAGGTTGCATAAACTTGTATACCTTCTGATAATGTTTATAAATTCCTGGCTTCATTGCAATAATAAAATAGTTGGTTAAGTGGAAAAGCAGTATCCCTATAAGGGAAAACTGAACTTCGCCATTTTGGCTAATTGTTATATCTTTCTTTTCCTTGTGTTTTTTTTTGTATCGAATTGGCCAAATGAAGACATTATATTATTATTATTATTATTATTTCCTAATTAAATCATATTTAATTTTACAAGAACTGCAAAAATAATCAAAGATAACTTTCTTTCAACTGTCCTTTTTGTTAAAGGCGATTTCCAGGAAAAATCTGGATTTTTATCAGTATCGGTATTTTATATATTTTGCTTTTTGATACATTTAAACTTCTAGAATCGCCCTCCTAACAGAGCGCACAAAAGCTGATATGAGTGTCACTGATCATAATAAACTTGTTTCTTGTAACTTTTGCTTATATTTAATGCAAACACTAAACGAGAATGACTGTATAAACACAGTAAACACCTATGTATAATAATAGAAAACACCAAGGTATTTAAACTTATAATTTGAAAAACAATTTATTTTGCTGACAAAAGGATATTGATGTATTGGTGCACAGCTATCTAAAGACTGCCATGGTTATGATTGGTTCAGAACAAACCTTTAAAAACTTGTGTAGCGCTACTGAATAAGTTTTACTCATAAATAAAGTACAAAATACAGTGTGCTTTGTCTATTATTGTATTGTTTGGAGAAATATGTATTCTATATGTATTCCTCTTTTCGTTCACAAAAACTTTACAATGGAGTCTATATGTATATGAAATATAATTCCAATTGCAAATAATTACAATTTTGGTAAGTGCTGCATGAATGGTGATATTACAAAAGCCCTAGATTTAGCAGCTAACATGAATGACCTATGTGTAAGAACCAACAAAAATAAATTGCATTGAATTCTCAATTAGAATACAAAGAGAGAATAAATTGAAAGTAATTCGACGAAACTTCGAGGGCTGTTGCCTGGCAATAGGCAATATGGTAAAGTCAAATGGCAATGTGACGCCACAAGTGCAATAAATAATTCGTTATTAATTAATATCTCGAGTTACAGGCAATATTAAAGAAACAAAAAATGCGTCAATAATGTCTTAATTTTCTATGTGGAAATACGCGATTTACAATATGCCGAAGTACCCAATTAAGGTTTCTTTCTGATAAATATACAGATTATACAAGGTTTTTCTTAGAACGGGATCTCAATTAATGTTTTGACAACTTCTTAAAAAAACAGTGTCTTTAAAGCATCCCAAGCGTCAATCCAAAGTTTAAGAGAAAAACAGATTTTTAACGAACGTAGCAACACAGAGGTATAATTAACTCACCTACAACGGTGAGATAAACGAAATGTCCTATAGGTGGTGTCGTGCTTATTTGGCATTCATAAATTCCAGAGTCTTTTCTCTGTGGATATCGTATTCTGAGCCCCCAGTCCTCAGTGTGAGGGGAATGCGCTGCCTCGAACCTTTGATCAGATGTGTACGTGTATCTCCCAACCGTCAACAAATGAATGTCTCTGTGCCTCATCCAGGAAACCTGCAAATGAAACAGATTTTATTCGTTCGCGTTTAAACTGCAAATCTTTGGCCGCGCATATTGTGAATGGGACAAAAAGGGCTGGGGCTGAAGCTCATAAACCTTAATTAAGGGCTCGATTGCATCGCTGCGTGAGTGGACTAATATACGCGATATTAGAACCTTTGTTCGGGATATTAGTGGGCAGAACAGTCGAGTGGAGCTGAATTTTGAATCGGTTAGTGCCAGTGTGCCGGAATGAACAGTGGATTCGAGAAAAACATCATTTGTGTTATCTCTTCGTTCGATATTTTAGACTTTATAAACAAAATGGTGTTTGTTTAGGCGCAGATAAAACAAGCTGAAGGCATTTAATTTTAATTCGAATTTAAATGGACAGGGGCTAACATCATTTAGTAGATTAGATTCATCCCAATGTTATTTGCTTAACAGTTTATGGTAGTGCGTTCCGCAAATGAGAAACGTTCTTGTGAGATTATATAAGCTCCAAGGTTTTTCTTCTTCCGTTTCAAGATGTGCATTGTCTCGGACGGCCTTTTTCAATTTGTGCATCACATAATCAGTTGGAGAACGAGTCCGACATTGGTTTACCGCAGAGAGCATTTTGGATTAGAGTCTGCTAAAGCTGACTGGAAATCGGATAAATCCGAAACAAAACCAAAGGAGATTCAATAATTTGTTAGTTGTGTGGCTGTAAGCTGGTGTATCCCATTGTGGAAAAAAACAAGAGCGTTTCGAAGAGGCGAGATTACAGGACGTCGTATATTGCGAAACACGGGCAGGTGGAAACCCGAGAGATGATAACAAATAAATCCGTCCTACATTCTCCAGCCGCTTAACGGAAACAATTTGCTTTTACACGTGAGCGTTGTGCTTGTTTATATTATAGATTACCACAAGCAAAACGCATTTGCGATATATTTTATGCAAAGTGAATCTACATATTTGTTATAGTTATTGTGTAAAACAATTACTGATGAAAATCCGTTTAACAGTAAGAAAAGCAGCTTTTAAAATATTAAAGCGCTCTTAAAGCCTCTCTCCTATATCTTAATTTGTGAACGCCTTATTTAGAAAGTTCGGATTAAATACGGGAAAGATTTATAGGTGACACGTTTTTCTCCCAAAATCCAAGGTGACGCTATAGTCGTTACCAACTAAAATATAACAATCTGAAAATATAAAGTATCGCCCTTTCATAGTCCTAACTTACATGCCTTAATCAAGGAGGTCTGGACAGGATCCCGATAAGATCATTTAGAAATTACTTCATTTTGAAAGCTGATAAGTTATTCTCAAGATTTCAGGTAGCGCAACGATGGCTACCAACTCAAAAATTTTAATTTGCAAAGGGGTTGATGTCATAGTCACGTTTACAGAACTGAAATCGGACAATCCACGAAGCAGCGCCGTGGCACGATCTCGTAGGTATATTTAACAAATAGGGCGTCTCTGATGTGTTGCTCTCTCATTGAAGGTCCGTTCCGCTTCAGGACCATCTCTCTAACATTAAAAAAAGATAGCAACTACATTAATTTTCTTATCTAGCATTTAAACAACAGTAAATAAATGAAAGCAAGAGAACTAGGAATAAGAAAGGAGTAAGAACGTGTGTAACAACAAACAAATTGGAACAATAGTAACTGACACGGAAAACTTGATTGGACACAATAACGCATATACCAGTTGAATTCGTAATAAGTATGAGCGGTAAGGCGCTGCCGTTAAGGTAGAACATACTGTTTTAAAAATGACATCATCCAGAAGGGACGATTTTTCGGGTTTGTAACAAAAGTTTTTTAGGTTCGCTGCACGACTTATAAAACTGGGTAATGTTTTTCACCAGAAAATAGCACTATTACAAGGTAGCAATATTTGCTCGACTAACAGTATTATACCAACAATAAATATCTCACGTGGACAAACTCTTTCTAAATCGTTTCATTTTCAAAGTCCACAGCTGCACTTTCTTCCTTGCAAATATGACACTAAAGCATACTAAGATTAAAGCTTTCGAAACTTTAGAATTAATCGTCCGAATTAAATTTTCTAAACGCGATTTTGTTGTGATGGTTTTGAATTAAAGTATACCTAAAGTGACCGATTTAACATTTAAATTTTTGCGCCTTTTTGAAGTATGGGGAAACCTTATGACCTTTAAAAGATGACAATTTTTCAGCGACCTCACCGGGATGTTATCATTTTTTTAAGTTTAATAACGCATGCAAAATGGGTATCAAAAATCCGCGTAATTTAAAATAGGTAGCAGGTACCAATTCAGTCCCCGCATAAATGCGGGCATTTAGGTAATGAAAGTGGCTTACTAACGAAAAGTAACGAGAGCCCCCTTCATTTTTCAAGATAATGGCTGAAGCGATTTTGAAAAGCATATCACATCCCAAAAGGAAATAATCTTTCTAGGCCATAATGTAGTGTTCCGGTGGTGCCTTTCATGTAAAATAATGACGTAATTAGCAGGTTACAAGAATCTAAAACATGAGGTGTTGTAAGCAATTAGTCAATATCATCATTTCTGTACACAAAAAAGATGTCCTTACTTATGCGAATTTTGTAGCTAACTTCTACAGGATAAACCAAGAAGAGAGAATGAATAAGGTCGAGCTCAAACGTTTAGTATGTTTATGAGCAAAGGGCGCTATTGTACGTGATCTAGTGACAGTAGTGAACATTGTGAAAGCGAGAACAATATGCTTCTGTACTTTAGGTAAGTAAATAATAATTTTTAAGCCTCCAAAAAACTCAAAATACAATTTAAGTTCATTAAATTGCGTGTCCATGGCGTTACGTAAGTGGAACGATTTTTTAACTATATCGCATGCTGTTAGTTCATAATCTAAGGTCACGACAAAATAATGCCGTAACAATCACGTGGTTGCATTCCTTCTCCCGTAAAATGTAAGAGAAGGTGGTATGTGAACCCAGTGAAATAGCACATTAGATATTTACTAAGATTAAAGCCATTATTATACWCGTATTTAGTTGCAGATAATAATGTGTACTTATTATATACGGCAACGAACTTCGACTGCTGAATCTACTGAAAAAGGTTTAAATAATGGTATAACAACTTTCAAGGCAGGAGAATCTTTTAATCGGGCTGCGAAAACCTTTCGAAGATGTTTGAACCATTCTAAGGAGGATAGCCAAAGACTACTCGGTTAAAAAGATTTTAGGATTAACTGTTTTGGAACATGAGTGTGAAGGATTAACTGCTTTCTGAAGTTCAAAAAATAAGTAAGTATACTCCCCAAGTTCAGAAGTCCGTTGCATGGCTTCTAGACTAATCGAAARACTAAAATTAAGGCATAAATTGAACTGGAGAAAAAACGCGGGACTTGAAAACTTTTCGCAAGGTTGCTGTCGCAATACGAAAGAAAAAGCTAAAAAATTTTCTAGCTTCTACAGTATACKATAGTTACCACGGATTAGTAAACTAACTATGTAATCTAGTCAATGTTAATAAATCGGGAGTTCAGTCGAACAGCAAACCCGGATATGTGCTTGCAGCTAAATGGATTAAAACTTATCTGGTGTCACATTCTGGGAAAAGCCACATCTCTGTCATTGCATACTGCATCTCCAAAAACGTTGCGTGCTCAAAAACAAAAAAGGTGGGTAGATACTTGCAAAAATAACACATCACAAAGGGAGCAGGAAAGCAGAGGAAGATATTAGATGCTAGACGATGTAAGCCTGTGATTTATAAAGGAAGGACAAGCAACGGTTCAGAGTAACGTGGCAAGAGATGATGGCAAAAGTAAAAAGACTCTTCCAAGTATCAGGGACAACTTGTTATTAAAAAAGTTTTAGCTCATGATAGTATTGCATAGAGGATATGCCCCTTGTACCGGAAACCTTATAGGAGTATCTGTGCACTAAAGTCATATGATATGTCAAAAAGTGATGGCAGTAAGACAAGTGGTATGATAGTAGATGATAGAGAAGTACTTTGAATATAAAACTATCGGTTTTATATTCAAAGCATAAGCAGTATCTAAATAAAAGATCATTGAATAGTAATGCTAGCAATGATGAAGTGATACAGTGGCTGGGAGGTCACCGTTGATTGTTGCTTATATTTATTCAGAGGGCCGTAATGGGCGCTCTTGATCTAAGTGTTCCTTACATTTTTCTTTTGAATTTATTATTACAAGCCAGGTGGAGCAGTAGTTGAACGTAAGTGGTCCTACCTTTGAATTTCTAATTATTTGTAGATGTACTTGATGTGCTACATATTTAGGTTGCGGGAATATTGTAGCATATCCGACTGTAACGACAACCGGAGCTACGCTGTTAAATTTGCCTCGCATCGTGGTGGTGCTTGGGGATTAGTACAGTCAGTCGTAAGTAGTCGGTCGCTCGCAATAAAACGTATAAATAAAAGTGTTTTGGGATGAATCTTAGTGTTATCCTTAATATTAATAAGTAACAAAGAACATTATGAAATATTGCGCTCAACGCCAAGTGACTGGCCAGTCCGAGTTCCAATCCCTTTTTCTCCGCATTTTACCTGAGCGTCATAGAAATAATCCTGTTTATCTAGTATTAGTAATATTTAGGCCAAAAAATATGCACATAGTAAAGTTCAGAGGAAGAATAAAAGACTTCCCAAAATTTGATTTAACCTTGTGGCCTTGTAAACGGCAACACTGTGAACGACACCAAGCAACCAGCTTTGAGCGTAACAAGTCACCGCTATAACGTAATTGAAAAGCCGTAGGCTAAATGTATGAGTATCGTTTAGAATATTTCAGAATTCTTTGTTACTTCTTAAAAAGCAGAATCTCCCCGTGGTTCTAAATTTCTCTAAAAATGTACCTAACCAATAGTATCTATGTTGTAACATATATATGTATGTAATCATACGAAATATTTACTTATGGCTATTTTGCTGTAACTCATATTTAGAAATAATTAGATTGGATAATTTTTTGTTTCGAAATTAATTAACAGTCCCTTCAAGTGCTCCTAAAAATATTAAATTTTAAAGTAAACTTCTATATTCGCGCTATATTTCTGGTAAATAATGAAATGAATACGCGGTAACTTATCCAGACAAGCTTCGCTTGCTATGCAAGTGTAGCACTATATTAGAAAGTTTGTTGCATCTATACTTCTAAATCGTTCCCAGGAAACGCCATCGAAGTTTCTCTTCACGATATATGGCCTCTGTTGTCCCGTATCATTAATCCAGCACAAAAGGTTTCTAAAATACATTGCTTCCTTTGTGAACAACCTTAACTTAGTAAACACCAAATAATCTTAAAATATACCTGAATTGTAATAAAATTAACGTTGATTATAGGAATGAATACAAAACAACTCTCCCTTACCGACTTTCTGGATTCTAGAACGATTGACTAAGAACAGTACGCGGCAAATTAAAAAAGTTGTAGCGGAAGCGAAGTAAGTTTTCAGATTCGTCGGTGAAGTATTGCGGACATTACACGAGAGAAGGCAATGGAAATTAACTGAAACTCCTTGTAAACTGAACAAGAACAACTGAAACATTTGTTGCGAGGACGTATAGCTATTAAATCACTTTCTTGGGATAACGTGCTACGGATTCTACCATGTCGAGGAGCCATTCTTTATGGGGTGCAATACAAATTCATTGGAGCACGTCTGGCGTGGAGGATGTAAGTGTTTAAGGACAAGAGGCTATTGTGATACTCGCAGGCATCGCAGGCCCAGCTCCTGTTCCGGATGTGTTCCTTCTGTTAGGGCTACGCAACGCCACTTCATCAACTAGCGTGGAAATCACCTTCCGCTTCTCGTTCTAGAGGTACGACACCGACGCAATGGAGCCTGTGTCTGACTGCCCTTGTGCTATTATCCCTTCGTATCTGTCCATTGTCAACAGCATATGTTAGAGCGACGTCATTTGCTGTAGTGAGTTTAATCGCCTCTCGTTTGTCCCTTCTATTTGTAGCTGAGTGTTACCAAACCCAGTCGTTTACGATGAAATTTATCTAAAAAATAAATACTTATTCTTGCAGTAGGAACACGTGTTTTAAAATAATAAACGCCGTGTAACTAATTTTAAAACCCTTTTGAAGAGAACAATGTCGGTTATCACTTTACTCTCCTATATATTTTTATTGCGAAATATATTCACATCTTTAATCACAGGATGACAACGCGTCTTTAAACCTCTGTGATGTCACCATTGAACTAATGGTTGTCCGTAACAACTTGCACGTTATTTAATTATAGTTTAAATTGTTCTCCACAACTTTTGATGAGAAGAGAATACAGTCAGCACTGTCTCTTGCTAAAATAAAGTATCTGGATTGAAAGTATACACCAAAAGAGTGGTAAATGTGAATATGAAAGAGCGTCTATAATAATATAGTTGCCAAACATGAACTTTATAGGACGAACATCCTTCGTTGCAACAACGCAAAGCTGCCGCGACTTTTGTTCTTCTTTCCCAAAGGAATCCAAAATTGACGGTTCCCATTTTCAGTGTGATTTTTTTGCATGTTAAATTACTGTCACGATCACATTTTGGAGTTTTATTAGATGTGAATTTTAGTGGCAAAATGATATTTGGAAGTACTTATTCTAACGTAGGCGAAAAAATATCCTTATAATCGAGTGATGTAAGTGCAAGCTACAGATGGACAAATGAAAAAAAAACTTAGCGTGAATATAGCTGCAGAAAAACCTATGGTCCATCAGGTAGAGAGTAGGAGACAATTGATTTCATTTAATAGCAGCCTTAGCTGCCTGGTACTTTCAAAAGGTAGAATACATAAAATACATCATAATTATATCCATTGCAACATAACTAACAGAAATTTAAGAGCTGATGCCATGAATCGAGTAGCTTTGCTACGGGGAATGGCAATGCAACAATTAATCTGTAGCTGTATTGTATAATGTACTACTTATGTTTCTGAAACTATCAGCACGTGATCATGTAACAGAAGTGTGGCAATTCAAATTTGTTAATCACACAGCACAACAAAAACACATGAAATCACTGACGTGGCGTAAATATATCGTCCGAGCTCTTCCATAATAACGCTACTGCCTTGTGCCTAATTAAAAGACGCCATTTTTACTTGGAAGTAGTGGCGCAATCAACTGCCGTACCTTATAAATTTAAGGACTGTATGTGGGGTAGGAACGCCCACCTAAAGTATTCCAAATAGATGATCAATTAATGGATATTTCAAACGACAACTTCAACATCTGCTAACTCGAAGCCATTGAAAGTTTAAAAACAAAGGACTGGCTAAAGCATGTTGGAGAATTGAAGGTAACCAATAGTAAAACAATAAACTTAATAAAGCTTTCTATAATCTAAGATACTAACAAGTTGTCGTTTAGTGGTACACTTACTTAGTTCTGCTCTGGAGACGTGGAATTATGCAAATATGAATCACGGCAAGTAACTATTGCAATACATTAAATCAAAATCACTAGAAAGCCAGTGAGGCCCTTATCTACAAGTAAATCCACACCCGTTTGTATATCACAGGCACAACATGTCACGTACTGTTTTCAATTAAGAACATTATAAGCAACAAGAAAGTTTGTACAAAATTCGTCTATGCCATGTCGTCTGCGCAAAAAACAATCTGCAGACAGTTGTTTAGGTTTATAAAGCCTCATCAGCTTAGCTCTAGTCCCAACGAAGACATGGTATAGATCTGGCTTATATATGACAAAGAAGGCGATGCGTATACGAGAACTATAATGTGGCAAACAATTTTTCTGACCAGAGATTAACAAGTACAACACGTCGATCATGCAAAACGCTATGGATATACTGTGCATTCCCTTCAACTGCTATTTTAAGAGTCACGTCTTGAGTACTAATCTATTACTTACAAGCAGTGTGTATTTATGCATGACGGATACAAAAGTAATTATATAAAATTATTTTTATTACTTCTCTGATGTTTAAGCAATTGTTATTAATACCTGAATGAGAAATGGCAGTTACATGGACAATCGCAAGTATTGATATTATACCAAAACGCATTTAAGTTCATCGAAATACCACCAATACCTTAAAAAGCATAAATCGGTTAAGAATATTCCGCCGATGCTATATTTTGAGTAGATTTGTAATTCACAAACGAGCGCATAGAGCTGCATCTACCTGTCTCATTAGGTTTAGTACAGGTTAGTTTTATATATTCGTCGGTGCATTTTACTTTATTCTATACAACATAATGTTTTAATAAAATTTCTTCCTTGGCGAGCTTTATAGTAAAAATCATAATAATATAGCTACGCCTCGGCCGATTACGTGACACCATCATCTATGGACCAAAGTATGCAGACCTGCTACCTAAGACACTGCAATCCATTAGGTATTGATCCTAGTAACATATAGATGGAGGGGAATTGTCGAGCATAGAGCCACATATAACACTCCAGAAACATCTAAAAAGATGGCGCAGTCTGAAGCTACTCTACACAAAGTGCGGGCTGGCGCATTACAGGAAGTCAGAAGTCAAATTTTAAAGGCTGTGAGGCAAGCGAAATGCAAGCAAAGGACAAGCGAATCGGGTGTTCTAAGTGCTAGTTAGTACAGTAAGTTGTTCTGAATAGTAATCTACTGAATCATTAATTTATAGTTGTAGTTTTTTTTTTAACCAATAAAGTTTGGATTTGGTGTATTTCGGCACAGGTGTTAAAGGGAGTTAAGTTAGAGATCCGCATTTTTCGAAGGAGTGTACGTAGCAATATGTATTTGTGTATTCAATACACAAAAATTAACAACATGCAGCATTTAGTATTATTGCTACAATAATAATAATAATAAATAATAAAACAAAATGTCTTACAATACTGTGAAACAGTTGCAGACAGGGTTTTTGTTTTTCTGATATTTTATAGCTGTAATAGTTTTTTATTCCATGACACCAAAAAGTGTTTAAAAAGTATTTTGTCGGCTGTTGAATGTAACAAATTAATACAATAGTACACACCACTGGCTCCAAACCTCGAGCATATCCCTCTATACAAATGTGAGTTATTTTGTATTCTGCATTGAAATAAACACGAGAAAATTGCAAGACCATTCCTATTGTGTAATAAAGGGTAGGTACATTTATGTTAGAGCTGCAAAGAAACAACAAAAGTGGCGTACTAGCAAAGCGAGGAAAACTAGTCCAGGTTATTATATTTCGGTCATTTCATTGTATATCTCATATCAGTTAATAAATATATACATGAAGTCTCCATTACACGCATCTGCGCAAAAACTCGAAGTCAAGTACTCGACTTTTAAGAACTTTTAAATTAATTAAAAGTTAAAGAAAAAATGTTCGAGGGGCCTCGTTATTTTGGTCATGTTTTACTCCCTTTCAGCGATTGGGACACCCACATATAAATAATAATTTATTTGCGTTTCAAGGAAGTAAATTTATCCCATGGATTTAAGACATTTTCAGGAATTATTCTCCGTGTTCTAATTTTTTGTTATTTTGTTTGATATGCTCTTCCCTTCGGTTGTGTCACTTATACCCAATAGCTCGCCGTCTTGATTGAAGTTGATAGTTGAATGTAGAGACTGCTGGAAATTTGGATAAGGAGCATCTTTTCAGGAACATCTCGGCACATATTATATAGGAACACTGAACTAGCAGATTTGAATGCAGCGTTACAATTTACCTCGTGTACTGTAAAAAATGTTTTAGACGAGAGCAAAGCAAGAATGCCTAAGCACGWAATCCAATGTAATAWTAATTCTTGTAACTGTARAAGAAATATTTGCCAAAGGTATAAATTTTGCTATTAGAGTATTTTCTGCACATGCTTCTTAAATAAAAATAAATTATATTAATTTTGAATGGCCATATAATATATTACAAAACTTAATAGAAAAGCATCATGTTAACGGTTTCATTGCAGTTATCCATGAAGAAGCAAGTGTCGATATCTGATGTTATGTTCATGCACGAATGGATGTATATAAACTAAATTACATTTCACTTATAATAAGATTTGTGTAAGACTGTTGATGCGGCATGAATCTATATGATTAATCCTTCTAATTAGTTGAATACATACATATCTATTGTACTATAGTAGTAGGCAGTATTAGGGTCCTATTTAAAACTTTGGTTTTCGGCTGTTTTAAAAGTTTCTTTGCAATATAGGTATTGTATAGTATATGCGCTTTCCAGCCTAATCTGAAATCGATTGTTATTAAATAATGGGTTCCTCGTGTATTATTTAGATTATTACTTAGAAAGAAATGCAAAGACTTTGTTGTTTATTCGTTGTTTTAACCTGCTAGTGTTAGATCCGTACAGGAGGCAGCATTTTTGTTTTTTTCAGTATGCCAGAATTGCATCAGGCCATCATTGATGGGTATATAACAAAAAAAAGTAAGTCCGAGTACTGATCTCTCTGCGCTTCTAAGTTATTGCCGAAAAGAATTCACATAGTGTTACATTCGATCGGTAAGGTATAAGAGAATAAAGTTACGCCTTTTATTTTTAATTTAGTATGCTTTGGTTTGCAATGTCAAGAGCTTTAGCTTTAGAAAGATTGCGTTAGTATACTCTCTATTTTCAAACACAGGTACCCGTTGGCGAGGGTTTACAACATAGTTTCAAAAATTTTTCAAGCTACTAATGTAACTGGATTATTCCGACCGTTTTCACTGTCTTATCTAACTGGCATAAATGAACAATTTAGTAGCATTATTTTTATTGTATAGAATAAGGATACTGACTGCTATTTAATTACATATTTTTTTAAATACATCTAGGTCGTTGAAAGTTAGAGATGTAATCTAAACGTGTAAACTGTATGTTCCATGCGTATATGTAAAAAAAATAATATTAGAGTTTTACACTGTGTGTATTAATGGCCTAGCTGTGACTGTGATGAAATATGAAGTGCGAGTATAAGAATCGATGTTGTATATCCAACCATTATACAGTAATATTTAAAAGCATGAACAGTTTCAGTTGTTTTCAACAATAAACTGCATTGCAAGACAAACGTATAGGTAGGTGTGCCATCAATGAGTTACCGATAGCAAAAACTAAACTTTAAATTTTGAGCACTTATTTATCTTATAAAGATAAAACCATGTATTTTTATTGTTTTTTTTAATGAAGGACGAACAATGATATCTTGAAATGTTAAACATCAAACAGTGTATTCCAAGTAATAATATTCTGCGAAGTGGAAACGCATAAATCCTAAAGCAATTATGACAGACAATTTTATATTATTATATACAGTGAAAGTTAATTACTGCCTGAACTGAGTTCATATGAACATGTATGATATTTTTAATGGGTTTTACAGGCATATGAAGAAATGAAAAAGTATTGCCAGTCTTGACCGAGATTTGCACTCGGGCCTTTTGAACACTAGTCAAACGCTCTACCCACTGAGCTGCCAAGGCCCTATTCAGAATCGAGGTCAAAGCGGCATATATTCATCAAAGTTATGTAATGCCGCTGAACGCCATCCAGCGCATTTACAGTTGAATCGCTCGTCGCTCGTTATTTGCGAGCTTCGGAGCGCAATTCACTGCGGTGGCCAGATTGTGGCGACCAGCAGCTAATGAATATATGCCGCTTTGACCTCGATTCTGAATAGGGCCTTGGCAGCTCAGTGGGTAGAGCGTTTGACTAGTGTTCAAAAGGCCCGAGTTCAAATCTCGGTCAAGGCTGGAAATACTTTTTCATTTCTTCATATGCCTGTAAAACCCATTAATAATATCATACATGTTCATAAGATCTCAATTCAGGCAGTAATTAATTTTCACTGTATATAATAATATATAATTGGGTTGTAATTAGCTGCTGGTCGCCACAATCTGGCCACCGCAGTGAATTGCGCTCCGAAGCTCGCAAATAACGAGCGACGAGCGATTGAACTGTAAATGCGCTGGATGGCGTTCAGCAGCATTACATAACTCTGATGAATATATGCCGCTTTGACCTCGATTCTGAATAGGGCCTTGGCAGCTCAGTGGGTAGAGCGTTTGACTAGTGTTCAAAAGGCCCGAGTTCAAATCTCGGTCAAGGTTGGAAATACTTTTTCATTTCTTCATATGCCTGTAAAACCCATTAATAATATCATACATGTTCATAAGAACTCAATTCAGGCAGTAATTAACTTTCACTGTATATAATAATATATAATTGGGTTCTAATTAGCTGCTGGTCGCCACAATCTGGCCACCGCAGTGAATTGCGCTCCGAAGCTCGCAAATAACGAGCGACGAACGATTCAACTGTAAATGCGCTGGATGGCGTTCAGCAGCATTACATAACTTTGATGAATATATGCCGCTTTGACCTCGATTCTGAATAGGGCCTTGGCAGCTCAGTGGGTAGGGCGTTTGACTAGTGTTCAAAAGGCCCGAGTTCAAATCTCGGTCAAGGCTGTCAATACTTTTTCATTTCTTCATATGCCTGTAAAACCCATTAAAATCTGAAATACTCGTTATGCAATACAACCTACCAGGTATGCCATTATATTAAGAAATTATAGTTTACCATAGCTTAATGGCAATTTTATCCTCTATAGAATGATAAATGCACTGCGAACGTACTGAACTTAGTTTGGCTTTATAAGTCGAGAAGAAATGATTTAACTACCACCTTAACAACAGCTGCATTTGCTACTATTGGATTAGAGTCTGAGAAAAAAAGATTCAGAATGAAAGAGCAGTTATGTTTGTGAAACTTTAACAACAAATGCTAATAAAAGTGAAAAAAAGCAAATAATAGATTGGAATGCAAATTAATTAATGTATAAGGATAGTTTGCACTAGGCGTCATGTGGCGAAATTTCCATCCTGCTACTCGTTTCCATTATAGCATGATTTATTTTCTTAATATGAAGATCAGAAGATCGCCTGAGTAATTACTATATTACCGTCACCTGTTCTCAACCATTAAATCAATGCATTAATATATGGACTGCACTCAAGGCATTATATTGTATCAGTTTTTTGTTGCTAGCAGTAATTAAGACTGAAAAAATCTGTGGAAAATACTTAATTGGTTGAAGTACCTACCCGTATATATACGCGACGTATGTACATCGGCAGTGTCGTTGTTCACAGCGCCACTGGCATTTAAATGTATACAATTTGCAATTAATAACTTATTTACACGGGTAATAACCTATACCATTTCGTATCCTTTGCCTGTCTATGATAATTAGGTATTTATTCCTTTTTATAACTTCGTTAGGTTCATAGAGCAGCTTTATCAAACATTCTTAAATGAGTGATTATTTGTGCACCTCATTGGTTTCATAATAGGTGGCGGCAGTTTCTTATATATGTACTTAAATACATTAACAGCAAAAAAATATAATATTTGCTTTCGTACTTTGGCGGGTCACATCTGTTGCAAACGGTTAGAAACAAATGTTTTTGGCATAACAGGATAACTTGGCTCGCTCACACAGTATGTCGTAAATCAAACCTTATTATTTGCTCTCATACTAAGTTTGGTTGTTTAGAATTGGTCTGGTGTACAGCGAAATAGCAGGCAACTAATTACGGTGTAAAGTACATCCTGATGACGCCTCGATTAATGTTCGTGGTATCTACCGTGAAACGGCAACAAAATGCATTGCTTGTGAAATGCATACCTTTAATAACTTACTATAAGCAGAAAAATGGTGACAAAATTCATTTTCTAGGTTTAGCAGAGTAATATAAAAGCATAACTAACGTATCTGGCGTACTACTTTGATTTCTAGACGGGCAATGTAGTGCGTAGCTTCGAATTTTATATTATGAGTTGATGTAGGCAGTTAGAACATATCACAGTTATTAAACTACAGCATCCTTTGCTCAAAATAAATATTTCCTATTTAGCCTGAGCAAATATTAAGTTATTAATAAATTCACAAACAGTTTCATCTATGTTGCTACGGTTTATTTGTTTTGCTTTGTACATAAGCTTTCAGCGTTGTCTGAATATTACTAGGTAGATACAATATTCAGAGAACGCATACGTTAAAGGGAAAACGAAAATCAGAGGTTTTGTAGGTGAAACCTGTATACTTCGGGCAAACCACACCAATATTTAGGTCACATATATTATAGAATAGATTTATTATCTGTAAGGGGAAAGTTACGTAGTAGTATGCATATGTTGGCTGCAAAAAGTTCTACCAGCACAGGCTTTTAAATATCCTGGCGCTTAGGATTTGATTTTGCGTAAAGGTTGGGTACTTCTTAGCGTAATATACTGTGCTAAATCACACAGTATTATTTTTATTTTTTTCTTATTCATCGAATAATTTTTATACCAAGCAAACTACAGACATATTGAAAATGAACATAATTATAGTTGTTATATTTTCTTAACAAAAAAGAGTTACAGCGGCCTGTGGCCACTTTACATGTTCGGTTGACAAATGAACAGCAGTATGTAGTATTTCTTGGATGGCAGCCATCAAAGGCTGTGCCATAAAATACCTACAGGTATTGGACTGAAATGATTGCACATATATCTAATAGACATGCCACCTGAGATGGCCGGTGAGGAGTTTTATGCGTATGTAATGCACCTATCCAAGAGCATTTACTACTTGCTGACATATAGGTACTCGGTGCAGCTCTGCTTGGAGTTGTCTCAACCTAAACCGTGCAATCAATGGGCTTACTAGAAGATGTGACACGTACAACTAAGGGAAAAGGGGGGGAAAAGATCGTTGATTTTTCCTGTTCCTAAAATATCATATTTTTGCTTTAGAAATCTGCATATATGTATTGTTGGACCTGCTGATTTTGGACAATAAGTAGATCAAAAGTTTTGTTAATTTTAATTGCAAAGCTTCCAAATTTTACTTATAATATTAATTGTTACTTTCTGCCTTTATTACTTCGTTTGTAAAGACAAACGCTTTCTGATACTGAATGGTATATACGGCATTCAATTATGCATAGATATGTTTGGTAAGTTGTAAGGGTAGTGTAGTTATATATAAAAAAAGAACGTCTTTATTTCAAATTTTATTGTTGGTGAACATGTTAGATAGGTCCTCTAAATTCGCGGCGTCAAAGATCTGGAAAACACAGAAACGGTGGCTTTATCTCTTAAAAGTTTTTATTGGAGACTTTTTGTTGTCCTGGGCGATGGGAATCTTCTGAACGGTGAAATTCACGAACAGCAGTGGCTTGGTTTCCGAACGGAAGGCTATTGTTATATCGGTGTAGTTCATCTATCGTGAATCAAAGTTGTATTTGATATACAGTGATCTACACGACAGGTTATCCTGGATTCAATAAACATATAGCCATAGCGGTCGTAGTGATTGGTAGTCATCTGACTAGTTCTAGACCAAAACTCGACCTTTGTCGTCTTGGACGGAATTACGCCATTCGGCGACCATTAACCACGGTGCTTTCTCCTAATAAGGTAAGGGAATCTTTGGTATGTCGGAAAGTATACCTAAGATTTGCCAATAACCGTTTCTTCATAGACATCCCTTTCATTTAGGCTCTTTTTTACTCCATCCTTGGCCCGGCCGAGATATTGGTGCGTCCTTCCTTTAGAGACGTAACCACATACGTCATCACACCCCTACGTCATCGGACGTACCAGCAGTCATCAGCATCCCGTCGGATAAACATAGGGCATCGAAGATCACTGGCGAAGGGAACCTGAAAGGAGCATGACGATGAGTACCTAGAATATAACACATTTTGCGGTCGTTAGATATAAACTAAATAACATACTTACCTGGATTAGTTTCATTTAATCGTTACTGTTATCGGTTTAGTATCCACCGACGTACTTACGCTTTAGTGTTAGTATTCCCCGATATATAGAGCTATATTGCACAATATCAGGTGGACTTGTATTTAAGGACACCAGTGCGCACTCGTTAGGGGTAATTTACGTTATAATTCACTTGTCACAGTCACCATCACTTTATTTATAGTCACAATCACTTGTAGAGAGTTGTTTTAATATAAAAGTTAGGACGTTCTACATCTTGAGTTTTTCTTTTCAACGTGTAATGTTAGAAGCTTATCACACACTATTATATCACTGAACCCCACCGTCTCCACTGAGTTAGCAGTGTCTCAGACGGGAGGCACTTTAAAAATTTGTGTGACGGTTCGCGTTGCTGACTCCCCGTCTAAACGTAATAATAATAAAGTTGACATTTAGAGTAAACCCGTTACATATGGCGCCCAACAAAATATTGCAGCTAGTGGATAAATTTGTGGTTTAAAACTCAGATGTATAAGGAACGATCATTAGTACAATAGAGACTGATTTGTTGATAAATAATTTTGTAATCGTTAGGTGGAGGTCAACCGATATCAGGTGTAGTTCTTGTTAACAAAAAAATTACTATAAATTTACTAACTTATAACAATACTCATCGTTGCTCCGGCCGTTTTCTTTGTTGGTCGACGTGATCTCACCATATAGTTTTTCTTGTTTTTTTTGGGATATTGGATATATCGAATAGAATACACGTTGTAGATTGGTACCCTCGTTTGGTGTCGATATTATTTTTCTTGCTAGATAAAAGGACATTCGAATAATACTTACAAGACTTACCTTTTTACAATCCGGAACGTGTGTAGGCGGTAAGATAAAGTATTTGCTTGTCATTTGTTCGCATTTTTATACAAACCATTACATTTCTTCTCTTCTTTGTTCCCGAGGGGTTAGACATAGAGGAAAAAAGGAAGTAATAGTTGGGATTAGGTCTACTGCAGTACTGCAGATAAATTTGTTAGAGTAGGAAATACGGAGTGATTTGTTGGGAATAGTATATATTGATAAGAGTGTTTGATAAAATGATTAAATCGAGTGAAATAAATTTCCTGAACCAAGACGAATTATTATATGAAGTTAGGGTGAGAGGCTTAGAGGGTACGCCGACAGTTACAGAAATGCGAACTGCCTTAAGGTCTTTAATACGATTAAGCAGAGAAGGGCATAATATAACAACAGGGGATTATCCATTCACATTTGTAGATGATTTAAAGGCCATAGAAAATAAATTTCAGGAAATAGAAGGCTTGATGGCGGAACCAAAGGAGAAAATAAAGCCAAACAAGATTATGGCAAAATTAAGCCACACTCTCGGCAGATGCGACCGGATGAATCCAACGACAGAAGAAGAAAAAAGGGCGAAGGCACAATGGATGTTAAAATTATTAACACTAATCGACAGTTGGGACGGAGATGAGCTAGAGAAACTAGAGCAGAAGGAGATAGAAGAAAACACTAGTAAATTGCAAGAGTTAGACATAGGAAGCGAAGATGGCGCAAACGAAGAAGTAAGAAGGACTCCAGTAGCAAATTCAACGAGCATTCCAAAGCTTCAGGCAGGAGACAACATGAAACCAATACCGGTGGTAAAATGGAACATTAAATTTTCCGGATTGTCATCAGAAATGTCTCTGAATTCATTTCTTCAGCAAGTTGACGATCTAAGGATCGCACGTAATGTGACAAAAGAGCAACTATTTATTTCAGCGATCGATCTTTTCCGGGGACAAGCTTTACTTTGGTATAGAACAAAAAGGAAAGAGGCTAAGGATTGGGATGACTTAGTAAGACTTCTAAAAGAAGATTACCTACCGTCAGATTACGACGATAAATTATTGGAGGAAATACGTCGAAGAACACAAGGGCCCAATGAAACCATCAGCGCCTACATTGTAGTAATGGAGAATCTATTTGCCGGACTGACGCAACAAATGGACGAAAAAACAAAACTTAAAATTATGTTAAGGAATTTGGACCCGTTTTATCAGCTACATCTAGGACTAACAGAGGTAAACTCGGTTAACCACTTACAAAGACTGGGGAAGCAATTAGAAGAAAAAAGGATTGCAGTTGACAACTTCGTTCCACCTAGAAGGAAAACAAATGATTTGGAACCCGATTTAGCATACGTATACGTCCAAGATCATCGAGAGATTGCTTCAACTAGCTGCGAAGCAATACAACAAAGACCACCAATGAAGTGTTGGAATTGCAATAAAATAGGACACACCGCGATGAACTGTAGGGCACCCAGAATTAAAAAATGTTACAAATGCGGCAAACCGGGTTACACAGTAAAAACTTGCGTTTCATGCAATTCGGGAAACGCAGACGCAAGGCATTAGATGACCGCCTCTTGCCTTCGCATAAAATTACAATGCCGGTCGACAATAACTGTAAAACAAAAATAATCGTGGACTACATACTGTCACAAATTGAAAATGACAATAGGCCATATTTACAAGTAGAAATTTTAGGAACTGAGATGTTAGGACTTTTAGATTCAGGTTCTTGTAATTCCATATTAGGTAATAAAGGTTGGCAAATATTCAATACACTGGGATTACCATTAGAAGCCAAGAAKATGAAATGTACAGTAGCTAACGGTCAAACTTGTTCCATCCTTGGTAGTTTATCTTTGCCTGTAAAAGTTTTAAATAAAATTCGTGTCGTGGAATTTTTAGTAATTCCGGAATTACCACATTATTTAATACTCGGTCTAGATTTTTGGAAAACAATGGGGGTTGTTCCAGACGTTAGGACGGGAAATTGGGTATTCTCAAAAAGACACTATCAATTCAACAGATGCAATTTACATTCAAAGTGGAAATATTCTAACGCCAGATCAAAAATCATTATTAGAAAACACTATAGAGCAGATATTCAAGAACACCGATGAGGAAAGCTTAGGTAAAACTAATCTAGTAAGCCACAAAATTATAGTAAATAATTCGTCACCCATTAAAAGTAGGTACTATCCGGTGAATCCCATAATACAGTCCTACTTAGACAAAGAAATAGAAAGTATGTTAAGGAAGGGGATTATTGAAAAGTCAAATAGCCCGTGGTCAAGTCCCGTAATCTTAGTAAAAAAGAAAGATAATACGTACAGATTCTGCGTAGACTATAGGAAACTGAATGCCGTGACAGAAAAAGACGCTTATGCTATCCCGTACGTTTCACACACATTAGATAAACTGCGCAATGCTCGATTCTTATCATCATTAGATATTAAAACTGCATATTGGCAAGTACCGATGCATGAAGAGTCAAAAAAGTATACAGCATTCACAGTTCCAAATAGAGGCCTTTTTCAATTTCGCGTAATGCCGATGGGACTACATAATTCAGCGGCAACTTGGCAAAGATTAATCGATTCGATTATAGGGCAAACTTTGGAGCCGTACGCATTCGCATATTTAGATGACATAATTGTTTGCACAGAAACGTTTGAAAAACACATAGAAATTCTCAAAATTATATTCGAGCGCTTAAATGCAGCGGGATTAACAGTTAACCGGGATAAATGTATTTTTTGTCGATCACAATTGAAATATCTCGGATACGTAGTTGATGTCAATGGTTTACATGTAGATCCGGATAAAGTAGAAGCCATATTGCAGTTACCTTCGCCTAAAAACTCAAAAGAAGTCAGACGAATAGTAGGCATGACGTCGTGGTATAGACGTTTTGTTCCTAATTTTTCAAGTATTATAACGCCTATAACAGATTTGCTCAAAAAGAACAAAAAATTCGTGTGGTCGCAAGAATGTCAAGAAGCTTTCAGTAACCTTAAACAACAGCTAGTTTCAGCACCCGTAATGCACGGACCAGATTATACTTTACCCTTTGTATTGCAAACCGATGCGAGCGGTTACGGTATCGGCGGTGTACTATACCAACCAGTTAATGATAATGAAGTCAGAGTAATATGCTATATTAGTCGTTCACTAACAAGGGTTGAGAGGAAACTATGCAACAACCCATAGAGAATGTTTAGCCATACTATGGGCAATAGAAAAACTAAGACATTACCTAGAAGGAATAACATTTACAGTAGTAACGACCATCACTCACTAGTATGGCTACAAAACCTAAAGGACCCATCAGGACGTCTAGCAAGATGGAGCATTCGCTTACAACAGTATTCTTTCAAGATAGTACACAGGAAAGGTCCAGAATTAGTTTTACCTGACTTACTTTCGAGGGCGGTTCCATTAATAAATGCTGTCCAAACAACGGAACATGAGAACGATCCAAACGACCGGTGGTATCAGAAAATGATAGCAGAGGTGAGACATAACTCAAAAGAAACACCATAAATGGAGAATAATCGGGAATCGTCTTTATAAACAAACAAATATCAAACATATACCATTAGGAGACCAGGAAGATTATTGGAAAGAAGTCATCCCTAAAGAAGAGAGAATCAAAGTCATACAGAAAAACCACGATCACCCAACGGCTGGTCACTGCGGTATATCGAAAACGCTGAGTAGAATAAAGCAGCAATATTACTGGCCCAAATGAAAGCTGACATAAAAAGATACGTAAATAGATGTAAAACATGTATCCAAGTAAAACCTGAACAAAAGCAACCCGCTGGATACATGTTGCCCCAATCAATTACGGATCGCCCGTGGAAAATCGTATCTACTGATTTAATTGGTCCTTTACCGACATCAAAACACGGCAACAAATACATATTGGTAGTCTTGGACGTTTTTTTCTAAATTTCCATTATTATTCCCATTAAGAAATGCGCTAGCACATAATATCGTCAAATTATTCGTGATAACGTTATAATGTTCTTTGGTGCACCGAGAACTATAGAATGTGATAATGGAGTACAGTTTAGATCAAGTTTGTTTAAAAAAATGTGTACAGATTATGGTATTAGTGTTAAATACACTCCCAAATTACCACCCCAATGCAAATCCGGCTGAAAGAGTGAACAGGGTAATCAAAACAATGATAACATCCTACTGCCATGCAAACCACAAAGAGTGGGACGCCAACTTAAGCAGCGTCGCTTGTGCTATAGAAATAATAAGCACGAATCTACCAACTTCACCCCATATTTTCTCAACTTTGGAAGGCAAATAGTACTATTTGGGAAAAATTTTGATATTAGAGACAATATAAAAGCAAACCTGAATTGCAGTCGTAGTCCAGATGACAATGAGTACAACAGATGGCACGACAAATTGCTGAATTTACAGAAATATATAAAGATGTTAAAAAACAGATTAGCAAAAGCATACGCGAAACAAAAAACATACTACAATCTAAGGAAAAGGCCGCATGAGTTCGAAGTAGGCCAATTAGTTTGGAAAAAAAACTATGTTTTGTCAGATGCATCAAAGTTTTTTTTCAGCCAAACTAGCCCCTAAATATGTAGGCCCTTTTTTAGTAAAAGCTAAGATATCACCAATGGACGTACGAATTAGAAGATAAAACACAAAGAAGTACAAAGGCGTGTGGCACGCGAAAGATTAAAACCGCATCCAGATTAGGTTAAACTGAGATAACAAATATATTTCTTTTGGATTTAGATTTCAGCAAAACAAATAGTTATGTACTTAAAGTAGGTATAGGTAGTAGATGTATAGCGTTAGTTCAATGGTAAGACTAGTGGTAGAGTTCAACCATAGCAAACAAAAGGAAAAAAATCTTCGATTTTTTTTTTTAGGAGGAAGGGGTGGTGTAAGGGTAGTGTAAGTTATATATAAAAAAAGAAGCGTCTTTATTTCAAATTTTATTGTTGGTGAACATGTTAAATAGGTCCTCTTAACATTCGCGGCGTCAAAGATCTGGAAAACACACAGGAAACGCATGGCTTTAATCTCTTCAAGTTTTATTGGAGACGTTTTGTTTGAGTCCTGGGGGCGAATGGGCAATCTCTGAACGGTTGAAATTCACGAACAGCAGTGGCTTGGTTTCCGAACGGAAGGCCTATTGTTAATACTCGGTGTAGTTTCATTCTATCGTGATTCAAAAGTTTGTATTTTGATATACAGTGATCTACACGACAGGTATCCTGGAATTCCATACACATATACGCCATAGCGGTCGGTAGTGATTGGTAGTCATCTTTGACTAGTTCTAGACCAAAACCTCGACATTTGTCGTCTTGGACGGAACATACCGACCATTCGGCGACGCCCATTTAACCACGGTGCTTTCTCCCTAATAAGGCTAAGGGAATCTTGGTATGTCGGCAAAGTAATACCTAAGATTTGCCAATAACCGTTTCTTCATAGACATCCCTTTCATTTAGGCTCTTTTTTACTCCATCCTTGGCCCGGCCGAGATATTGGTGCGTCCTTCCTTTAGAGACGTCACCACATACGTCATCACACCCCTACGTCATCGGACGTACCAGCAGTCATCAGCATCCCGTCGGATAAACATAGGGCATCGAAGATCCACTGGCGAAGGGAACCTGAAAGGAGCATGACGATGAGTACCTAGAATATAACACATTTTGCGGTCGTTAGATATAAACTAAATAACATACTTACCTGGATTAGTTTCATTTAATCGTTACTGTTATCGGTTTAGTATCCACCGACGTACTTACGCTTTAGTGTTAGTATTCCCCGATATATAGAGCTATATTGCACAATATCAGGTTGACTTGTATTTAAGGACACCAGTGCGCACTCGTTAGGGGTAATTTACGTTATAATTCACTTGTCACAGTCACCATCACTTTATTTATAGTCACAATCACKTGTAGAGAGTTGTTTTAATATAAAAGTGAGGACGTTCTACATCTTGAGTTTTTCTTTTCAACGTGTAATGTTAGAAGCTTATCACACACTATTATATCACTGAACCCCACCGTCTCCACTGAGTTAGCAGTGTCTCAGACGGGAGGCACTTTAAAAATTTGTGTGACGGTTCGCGTTGCTGACTCCCCGTCTAAACGTAATAATAATAAAGTTGGCATTTAGAGTAAACCCGTTACAAAGTAGATGAAATGCTATATCATTCATCAAATATAGACAGTTGCATATTTCTAAGGCGGAAATTAAAACTACCGGTCGTCACAATAGCTTGTAGAACACTGAATAATGCTAATTATAAAACATTAATTACTTATTCTACTCGAACCAAAAGTCCCGTATACTAAAACTACGTTTTGCAATATTTAAAGTGTTTGTAGCTTGGAAATTGGGCGGTGTGGATTTATACTAAATGTTGTAGAATTAATAATAATTATGTTCAATGGAAACAGAAGTTTATCTCATTTAAAAATARTAAATGCAAATTTTTAAGCAACTATCAAGACCCGTATATATATCGAAGGATGTGCTGATGTCTCCGAATGGACGAATATAATGGCGGTTTAGTGAATGCTTCTGAATTTAGCGCTCTGTTTATGTTGAAAGCTCTAAAGTTTGACGGTGTTCAAACCCCAAGGGATCTTTTCATCATTCTCGGCCAAAACATTGATTTAGCTCATAACCGAGCAGTTTGTACAAGTTCTTCATTTTGCAGGCTCTGCTTTACCAATAGCGAAAGCTTACTGGATCCGTATTTACTGTACAAATCAAGTTGAATATTGTGGACTTCACCAAACCGGATTCTAACGATATGCTATTTACCAGTTTTGACACATGTCCTGATAATACCAAGCGATAAAAGAAAAAAGTATTATCTATGTATGTAGAACTTGGTCGAAGTATTGTCCATTCAAATGATCGACTGGTTGTTAATATGAACATCCTAGGCGAACATTGAGCTATGTAACACTTTTCATCGAAAACATTTTTATGGCTTACATTCAATTTGAATGGTATTATGTATAATATTCCTGGTGTAATTAGTTAAACTCAGAAGTTTTAACCACGTATTCGAGGAAGTATCGATATTATGTAGGAACAATAATAAACAAATACATACAGGCATCATTTGCAGGCCAACAGACCAGCAACTAATAGGCAAGTCAGCATAACATTTACGTGTTATTGTTTCTCATACATTAGCATTTCAGGACCGACGTCATCGAGTAATTAGATATAAAAGGTTAGCATAAAGATGATCTAGAAGGTTTATATATGTAATCTGCTAACCAGCCTGTAACTTGTGAAACCAACTGTGATATTAGCATGTAGTGATCAACATAAAATTTGTACACAAACTTGGCGTTCCTGGATAAACCTCTTCATCTGGCTGGACTCAAGCACTTAATCTGGTGACCCCGACGTGATATAAAAATATATAAATATGGTGTTCCTGGCTTCCACCTCATCCGTTTGAGCCAACGCACATCATATATTGGTGCCCCACTGATTCCGAAATGAACACGCAAGCCCTTCTGATGGCGTCAGGCACAATTGGTAAGCATCAAAAGGTGGAGTCATCCCCGAGTCATTGCTGCAACCAGGAGCGAACTAGCAGCCACCCTACAAAACTAGGGAAGCGATACATAAGCAACGAGCAGCAACCGCATACCCATCGCCAACCGACATGGTTCTGCAAGGTACCCAGTGCGCACTGTATGCGGCAGCCATCCAGGACAACCAGCCCACGGAAGAAGATGTATCGCCTGCATCACGCCCAAAAGCAGCGGTGGCCAACATCGATCATGAGTAACTCGTCAACACAGCCTCCAATACCCATTGCCAGCAGAAAACTCACCCAACCCATGGTAACACAGGTGCCCTACTCACCCGAGTACACAGCAACGCAATCCCGCAATCTGCAACAAACTGAGGCGTACGCCCAGACGCAGAACGGGCCCACACGATGCCTATACAGACACAGCGAGTGCTCCGATCCTAGCTAACAGCATTCCCAAAGAAAAGTCCCGGTCCACAGCATCCCGACGACAGTACCATAGGCCCGAGCTCACTTCCTGTCCCATGATGCACACAACGCAGTCGATAATTAGCTGCTAACCTGCCCGTAAATAACCTATGCAACCATGTAGTACTCCAATAATATAAAAGTGTCTACAATAAACTTGGCGTTCTTGGATAAACCTCTGCATGTTGCTGGAATCGAGGCACTTCAGTAGCTTATGAATACTGATTTCATACATAAAAGACTAGCATAATGTAATGGTTATGAAAGTCATAGGTTCGTATTGTAGTACATTTTCGGTTCAGAAGGTCTTTTGTTTTTTCAAAACACTACAGGAACAAGTAGAACACATAATTTACCCGCAATACTTTAACTAACCAAGTCTAGTGAACAAATAATTCGATCAACATGTCTAACTTTTTATGCACTACCCTACGTAATTAACCAGATCTAGTCAAGATCCAGTAATCTTGTATTTAATCTGTTTCTTAGGTTCACAAAAGGAAAGCACAAACCGATAAGGCAGCAGACAAGTGGCTTCCATCAACACCAAGTAACATTTTTTCAATGATATTTGTGGGCCGTTCGAAAGCGTATTGCACGTTCCATGCTGGAAGAATATCAGCAATTCATATAAAAAACTAGTCAAGTCAAGAGGTAAGCGAATAACTCTTCAAAGTCCTTAACAGTGTGAGATCATTCAGATGAAACGATACTCTTAAAAGCTTAAATTTTACGTATAACTGCCGTACAGGAAACTAGAAACTGAATACAAACGGTTCATGGCCTGCAAAAGTGAGAGTTAAGGTCCTCAGCCTAATCTGAGCAGAAATTGCACACTAGGTGTACTACTACTGTGGTAACCACTTATAGCCTAGTGGCAGAGTTTCCGCTCAAGTCGCACTTACGGCTTTAGCTCTCACTTTCACAAGCTCTGCACGCAGCGGTTAAGGTGKCAGTCTACTGTGGAGAGCGCCATCACGGGGAAGACTGGTCGTGGGATTGGTGTGGATGGATTGACCAGTGTAGATGATGCTTATTAGGTTTATAAACCGTACTAAAAGTTTTTTTACCGAGAGACATGGCTAAAAGGATTAAAAGTTATTAAAAATCGTGGAAAATAAAATAAGCAAAACCAAAATAAAACTGAGTTTTAAAGGATTGGTAGCAAAGGCGAATTAATTTATCTATGTTAACTTTCAGCTAAAATTAACATATCAAAGATTTATCATTAAAAAAATTGTATTAAGCATTGAATGATGACGTGAGAAATATGAAATGCAGCGGAAAGTCTGAACGTTGATATTCTTATACTATGTCAATTCTAGTCTGGTTACATTGAGTAGGTTAGGATCACAGCATAGCGAAATCAGCACTCCGCTCAAAATCGTAACTGCGCTCGAAGCATCCTAAGTTATGATTCCGCCATATTTTTCGGATGCAGAGCGTCAGTATCCTTCCTGCAGCAGTCGAGTAAACATCGATATTCTAAGGCCGGATTGCGGAAATTTTATTCGTGGTTCAAGCCCAGCAGTTTTTTATGCCGAGGTCCGACAACAAATTTTTAAAATCCTGACCTGGTCAGGCAATCGGCACGTTAGCGGGTACCCATCTCCACTACAACTCCACCATATATCGCAAAACTACACTTACTAAGATCAAAGTGCCGCCGTTTGAGTGAGCCTGCTGGTTTCCCTATGCTGTGGTTAGGATACATGTTATTAATTATTTTCAATCACCGTTTACGTATTTCTTGACAGTTGGGTATTTGAAACACTCTTTGGTTTGGTTTGGTTCATACGTGCCGTTTGGAATTTTATAGTAAGGCATGTCTCCACAAACCCTAAAAAAAC
>QCXZ01000137.1:32027128-32245776 GCA_025024175.1 Rhyzopertha dominica
TGTGCTGTTTGCGATAGGTCAGTTGCTCTATGCCCTACAAATCTAAAACAGTATAAGGCGGCAGTTTACCCGCTCAAGTCAAGTATGGTCTACCTGTCTACTTGAAAGTTCTAAGGTGGGATGGATTCTGTCTGCCGAATTGCTCACCCGCTGATTACGTACATCGCTGAATTGAACCATCGTGGCTTTGATATAGGTAACTCATTCCTGCCCCACATTATTAAACGCGACTGCGCAAGTTAGGGTAACGAAGCACACTGGTTTTCTTTTGTAATATTACGTACCGTCATTCGATACGCGCCCTTTTAAAAGTGTGGACGTTTCACTAGGAATATTTTATTTGGTTACTTATGTATCTTGCTGCTCTATATTGATTCAAATTTTCGAAAAACTCAAAACCGCTTGGAAACATTTATTCATTACAACTTCACTTAAAATAGATCAAAAGACACGTTCATCGCCGATTTAAAGCCCTTTTCTTTGCGAAACTATGTTAAGAAAGAATATAGCCCGAGACTCCTGCTGTCAATGTGATTTACATAAGGATGATACGCACCCGGAAGGGATTTGAGCTACAAGACTACGTAATATACAAAATATGAGGTAGACACAGAAAGTAACTGATAAAGCTATAATTGATATGAAAACAACGGCTCTTCTCAATCCATTCGGATCCTAGTATAAGTTTCGTCCTTTCTTGGACTATTTAAGCAAGAATTTTGAACAAATTGGCCACAGCTGAGTGCAAGAAATTCTCTCAACGCCATCTACGAGGAAACCGTGCTAACTGTAGTAGCCACTTAAGACCTAGTGCATGTTCCTATCGATGGCACCGAAGAAGCTCTCCGCGTGCCAAAATGATATAAGGGGTGGCGCGAGGGCGTTTGCTTTCACTTTTAGACACTATAACTGTAAATTTTATGCACATTACAAAACATGCACAGCATTGCTTACTATAGTTATATATAGGTAACTGGAATACCTTTGACATGTAAAATATAATACAGTAATATAGTAATACCCTCAAAAGAAATCGGTTATTGCTAAAATATTTAAGACGAGTCTCCCCAGCATTTTGAATCGTGAATATTGAAAAATGTTGAAATGCAACCCTTGTCGTACAAGTGTATTGTATACAATTGGGTCACTCTTCTGGAGAGGAACAGCTTATAGGTAATACCCCTTTCAACGTTTGTTAGATTGTGTGACTTGTACTAAGTAATAGGTTGTGTATCAGTTACAGTAGCAAACAGCAAATACTGTAGAATGTGATTGCACTTTCGTAGACCTGTAATCTATAGTAAAATTAAAAAATACATAATAGGTAACCAATGTTATGCTAATTTATTTGTGTACTGTTATATCTACTTATATAGTATAGAATGGTTTTAGACACGAAACTCTAAGCAAACGTAGGATGGGAGAAAACAACTTGTAGGTACAGTCTCTCAGTAAAAGGTTTACCGTTATAGTTTTGCAAATACTAAATACACCAACCTATATTTAGTTTTATTTCGTAGACATACAGAAATTATACAAAAATTACACCCAAAAATTGCAGTTCACACAAAACAATGTATATTTTAGCGCTTCTATAGACACGTGTTACAAACTGCTAAGTAATCAGGAGTAAATTCATTTGTAGAAGCAATTATTTATCGACTTCGCGGTTGTAACGTTAAGTACTTGCAACACAACTAAGCACTGAAGTAACATCGAGTAACCTGAATGGGTTTACGGGAAACAGAGGAAGTTATGCTACATCCAGTATTACACCTAACAAGCAACTCCGGTAGGAAGAGATCCGATAATCTGCATAATATGACTGTAAACATCACTGTACTCGGATAACTTCGGTGCCGACTACGAAGCAGGTGTGTTAAAATAGAACTTTCATAACTGTAATATTCTACACGGCGTTAAATTAGAATTATACCGAGTTAATAATTGCGAATGACGTTACCGCATCGTAAAACGKGCTATTAGAATAGCACCTCCGAGCGTAGTTGGAAAATTTGCACAGTAAAACGGTAATTCTAGGTTCATGCGATAATAACTACCAAAATACCATTCGTTCCCAGTTCCGAGATGTTGGTTTCGGGTAAGCTCAATCTAACCGATATGAATCGTCAAAATGGTTTCTGGAACTTTCATTAATAGAGTAGGTAATGATGGACCGACCTGTAGCTTAAATAATATGAATTAAGGAATGCAAAACAGAATCATTATGGTGGTAATACTCCTTGTGGCTTGTTATCAAAATTTTGTTAATTAGTTACAATGGAATAATAATGATATGTTGTACAGCGTACACTTAAGAATGTTGATCTCGTAGGAGTTTTCGCGCAGCATGTTACCAATATATGTATACCAATAATGGACCGCATACTTAATTTACAAAATGTACAAAATTCTTATGTATAAAGTACGCTCCACCCATTAGTGTAGTACGTATAATAGCTTAACATTTTAGCGTTGCTCACGTGTAAGTTTGCGTAATTGTGTTGCACTAACGCTTATTTCGATGAATGTAAGAAAATAGTTTACATATTTTTTGCTCATGCCGCACCACATCCATGCCGTTTAATATTATTTTTTCATATAATTTGTACGTGTGAGTTTGTTCATCAATTCTGCAAGTATACTTAATTCATGTAAAAATATCTAGGACTTTTTTGTGAAGACTCAAGAAAATCTTGATTATACGGGTTGGTCCAAAAGTAATGGGAACTAACGCTATCATATAAATGTCTTTTTACGACATAACTAAACTTATCTTGGTCCAAAAGTTAATATTAACAAAGGTACAGCTGTTAAATTTCTGATCTTTTATCATTATTTCTCAAAGACTAAATTGCTGAAATATTTTAATAAATTTTGGTATTTGGATTTTTTGGGGGTCAAGAAATTTAAATATTTTGAAAAATTGGCTACGATACTTCACGTTGATTTACAACGTTATAACATTTTATGTCCCCCGTATCTGTTTTTTACTATATATGTTCTATTCTTTAGCCATAAATCGATTGAATTCGTCTTATTTGCATCTTGGTAATGTAATGAATTTCTAGTTTAGTTAATTCAAATTAATTTAATAAATTTATTCAAAATAATGATTGTAAGCAACAAATCTCTGTTCAGAAGGGATAGCACTAAATTGTTAATTATCTGTCACACAAATCATTGCATGTACCCCATATGCACAAATCTAGACGTCCGTGAAGTTGGCCACAATGTCAAAGCACAAATTATACTATCATATCCCATCCTTAGTGCTTCCATTGTGCCTCACTGTGCTTAATAGAAATCGACAGCCACATCTATTGTTTCCAAGCTATAACCGTTACGAGTTTTTGTGGCCAACTTCGCACTTAGCCACCAATTTTCAAATTTAACATATCTAATGGCACCAGCCTTTAGTGCTTCGTTAGTGCTTCATTGTGCTTCAACTATTATGTTCCTTAAGCCAGTATGTGCCCATAATAATTACTATATAGTTATTAGGTCTAGCCACTGACATGAAGCACAAATGTTAATCTTTGCACTAATCTTTAGTGCTTCGATTGTGCTTCATTGTGCTTCATGTGTTAACTTGGCCACATGATCACTTTTTAGTAAAATAAATATTTTTATATTTGGAAGTTAGCTACCAAATTGAAGCACAATTGCCCATCTTTTACTAATCTTTAGTGCTTCGATTGTGCTTCATCGTGCTTCATGTGTTAACTTGGCCACATGACCCCTTTTTAGTAAAATCAATATTTTTATATTTGGAAGTCAGCCATCAAATTAAAGCACAATTGCCCTTCTTTTACTAAACTTTAGTGCTTTGATTGTGCTTCATATGTTACACTAGCCACATGACCCCTTTTTAGTAAAATCCATACTTTTATATTTGGAAGCTAGCCACCGAATTAAAGCACAATTGCCCATCTTTTACTAATCTTTAGTGCTTCGATTGTGCTTCATTGTGCTTCATGTGTTAACTTGGCCACATGACCACTTCTTAGTAAAATAAATATTTTTATATTTGGAAGTTAGCTACCAAATTGAAGCACAATTGCCCATCTTTTACTAATGTTTAGTGCTTCGATTGTGCTTCATCGTGCTTCATGTGTTAACTTGGCCACATGACCCCTTTTTAGTAAAATCAATATTTTTATATTTGGAAGTCAGCAATCAAATTAAAGCACAATTGCCCATCTTTTACTAATCTTTAGTGCTTTGATTGTGCTTCATATGTTACACTAGCCACATGACCCCTTTTTAGTAAAATCCATACTTTTATATTTGGAAGCTAGCCACCGAATTAAAGCACAATTGCACATCTTTTACTAGTCTTTAGTGCTTCGATTGTGCTTCAGTTAACAGTTAACACACGAGCCCTTTCTAGTAAAATATATATTTTTATACTTGGAAGTTAGACGCCAAGTTAGAGCATAATTGCCCATCTTTTACTAATCTTTAGTGCTTCGATTGTGCTTCATTGTGCTTCATGTGTTAACTTGGCCACATGACTCCTTTTTAGTAAAATCAATATTTTTATATTTGGAAGTCAGCCACCAAATTAAAGCACAATTGCCCGTCTTTTACTAAACTTTAGTGCTTTGATTGTGTTTCATTGTGCTTCATATGTTATATTAGCCACATGACCCCTTTTTAGTAAAATCCATATTTTTATATTTGGAAGCTAGCCACCCAATTAAAGCACAACTGCACATCTTTTACTAGTCTTTAGTGCTTCGATTGTGCTTCAGTTAACAGTTAACAGTTAACACACGAGCCCTTTCTAGTAAAATATATATTTTTATACTTGGAAGTTAGCCGCCAAGTTAGAGCACAATTGCCCATCTTTTACTAATCTTTAGTGCTTCGATTGTGTATCATTGTGTTTCATGTTTTATTTTAGCGGCATGACCCCTTTTTAGTACAATCTATATTTTTATATTTGGAAGTTAACCACCCAGTTGAAGCACAATTGCTCATCTTTTACTAGTCTTTAGTGCTTCGATTGTGCTTCATGTGTTAAGTTAGCCACACGACTTGTTTTTAGTAAAATCCATATCTTTATATTTGGAAGTTGACCTCCCAATTGAAGCACAATTGCTCATCTTTTACTAGTTTTTAGTGCTTCGATTCTGCTTCATTGTGCTTCATGTGTTAACTTAGCCATATGACCCCTTTTCAGTAAAATCCATATTTTTATATTTGGAAGTTAGCCTCCCAATTGAAGCACAATTGCTCATCTTTTACTAGTCTTTAGTGCTTCGATTCTTCTTCATTGTGCTTCATGTGTTAACTTAGCCACATGACCCCTTTTCCGTAAAATCCATATTTTTATATTTGGAAGTTAGCCACCCAATTGAAGCACAATTGCTCATGTTTTACTAGTCTTTAGTGCTTCAATTGTGCTTCATTGTGCTTCATCTGTTAAGTTAGCCACACGACCTGTTTTTAGTAAAATCCATATTTTTATATTTGGAAGTTAGCCACCCAATTGAAGCAAAATTGCTTATCTTTTACTAGTCTTTGGTGCTTCGATTCTGCTTCATTGTGCTTCATGTGTTAAGTTAGCCACACGGCCTGTTTTTAGTACAATCCATATTTTTGTATTTGGAAGTCAGCCACCCAATTAAAGCACAATTGCCCATCTTTTACTAAACTTTAATGTTTAATTGTGCTTTATGTGTTGAATTAGCCACATGACTCCTTTTTAGTACAATCCATATTTTTATATTTGGAAGTTAGCTACCAAATTGAAGCACATGCCCCATCTTTTACTGATCTTTAGTGTTTCGATTCTACTGCAGTGTGCTTCATGTTAACTTAGCCATTTGCTTTCATTACGCGCTGTGTATTGTCCGTAGCATGTGATTCTGTCAGCATTTGGACAACGGGAACAAGGCAATGTTTATGACCTGTACGAATTACTCGGACGTACAGGAATATATTTCGGAAAAGGTTTCCGTATGGCCTGCTAATCTTTTCACCAAACTTCCTGTAGCATCAACGGCAATTTTGGAAGGAGTTCTGGTGCCTTATTTTATTAACTGTTGTATACAAGCAACTGCTCTGTAATCCAGTATTTTAAATCAAATTTGCAATAAGATGGATGATGTATTGCAGTGATATATGGTGCTATAAACTGAAAAATTTTTATTTTTCCACGGGATGCTGTGCTTTGACTACATTGAAATTAGTAAATTATTCTTTACATTTCCGAAGAGATTCGGTGGTAAGGATTGGTTTTAATTTTCGGTCACCCTTGCGGACTTTCAGTGCAAGATTTCTTTGAACGTTAACTGGTATTTTTACTACCAAAGTTTTTCCTATTGATATTAGCCACGAAGCACAATCTAAGCACTAGATATTAGTAAAAGATGGGCAATTGTGCTTTAATTTGGTGACTGACTTCCAAATATAAAAATATAGATATTACTAGAAAGGGATCGTGTGGCTAAGTTAGCACATGAAGCACAATGAAGCACAATCAAAGCACTAGATATTAGTAAAAGATGGGCAATTGTGCTTGAATTTGGTGGCTCACTTCCAAATATAAAAATATAGATTTTACTAGAAAGGGGTCATGTGGCTAAGTTAAAACATGAAACACAATGAAGCACAATCGAAGCACTAGATATTAGTAAAAGATGGGCAATTGTGCTTGAATTTGGTGGCTGACTTCCAAATATAAAAATATAGGTTTTACTAGAAAGGGGTCATGTGAATAAGTTAAAACATGAAGCACAATCGAAGCACTAGATATTAGTAAAAGATGGGCAATTGTGCTTGAATTTGGTGGCTGACATCCAAATATAAAAATATAGATTTTACTAGAAAGGGGTCATGTGGCTAAGTTAAAACATGAAGCACAATGAAGCACAATCGAAGCACTAAAGATAAGTAAAAGATGGCCAATTGTGCTTTAATTTGTTGGCTGACTCCCAAATAAAAAAATATTGATTTTACTAAAAAGTGGTCATGTGGCCAAGTTAACATGAAGCACAATGAAGCACAATCAAAGCACTAAAGATTAGTAAAAGTTGGGCAACTTGGTGGCTAACTTCCAAATATAAAAAATATAGATTTTACTGAAAAGRGGTCATGTGGCTAAGTTAACACATGAAGCATAATCGAAGCACTAAAGATAAGTAAATGATAGGCAATTGTGCTTTAATTTGTTGGCTGACTTCCAAATAAAAAAAATATTGATTATACTAAAAAGTGGTCATGTGGCCAAGTTAACACATGAAGCACAATGAAGCACAATCAAAGCACTAAAGATTAGTAAAAGATGGGCCATTGTGCTTTAATTTGGTGGCTWACTTCCAAATATAAAAATATTGATTTTACTAAAAAGTGGTCATGTGGCCAAGTTAACACATGAAGCACAATCGAAGCACTAAAGATTAGTAAAAGATGGGCAATTGTGCTTTAATTTGGTTTCTAACTTCCAAATATAAAAATATTTATTTTACTAAAAAGTGGTCATGTGGCCAAGTCAACACATGAAGCACAATGAAGCACAATCAAAGCACTAAAGATTAGTGGAAAGAATAACATTTGTGCTTCATGTCAGTGGCTAGACCTAATAACTATATAGTAATTATTATGGGCACATACTGACTTAAGGAGCATAATTGTTAAAGCACAATGAAGCACTAACGAAGCACTATAGGCTGGTGCCAATAAAGATGTTAAATTTGGAAATTTGTGGCTATGCGCGAACTTGGCCACAAAAAATTATAACGTTCATAATTTGAAAACGGTAGATGTGGCTATTAATGAATAATTTATGAAGCACAATGAGGCACAATGGAAGCACTAAGGCTAGGGTAATGTAAAATAATTTGTGCTTCATGTTGGTAGCCAAATTCCTGGGACCCAAATCTAGGAGTTCGCGGGAGGCATGTTGTTTGGCTTCTACGACCTATCCGGCGATCACGAAAACGTTCATTTTAAATCCATCCTGACCGGTCTACAAAAATACGCTAGGCTACCATCTGGGATGAAGATCATATTTGTCTCATATTTAATAGCAGGTCATCCAAATAAGAAAAAGTTAATTTTGATGTATCGTTATTTAAGTTAAAAGGTAATTGGCACCGTCCTGTAACAAACATATCAGTAGTTTTGCAGAAAAAAAGAACATTAAATTTGCACTTATGCTGATACTTAGTGTCTTTTTGTAACCTGGCGATGATTTTCCATTCTCCATAATAATGTTTATTGAGAAATTGAAAACGCCTCATCGTGTTAGCGAAGCTTCGTCCGAAAGCGACACACTGTTTACAAAAGATGGAATGCTGTTCTGGCGAATGAGGCTATGATTAAATTTTATGGACCAGCATACAGAGGAAGGTTATCTTATTCTTCCACAATATGTTAAATAATTTGTTTACCTAAGATCTTTTGTATCATTTATATTATCAATATTATCGTCATCTACAGATATGTACCTATACAAAAAAAAACAAGACAAAGCCTAGGAGCAGGATCAGTTTACTTGTAGAGACCAACTCTGTACGCTGGTAGAGAAAAACGCGACGGGCATAAGAGGATGGTTAAAGTGACAATGGGTATCTATCAATTGTCAATTTATGTGACAAACCCAAGAGCGAGGGGAAAATGGCTATGCGTGTATTACCTAGCAGAGACTACCACTGCAGTGGCAGGGGCAGACCCATCTAGGTCGATAGTAATCTATAGAGAAGTACAAAGATCCATCAGGGACTGATAATAAAATCGAGTAAAACGTAAGCGGCAGCTTGACTTTTGTCCAAGGTTAGGTGCTATAGGTGCACACGCATCTTTTGTATATTTATTAAAACAGTCTTGTACTTTTTAGTCAACCCATGCGACATATATTCGATATTTTCATTGTCCTGCTGAGATTATTTGACTGTCTGTGAAACATATAATTTATGAACTATAATATAGTATTGTCTTTACCATTTATCATAACTTTCTCAATAATCAAATTTTCTCGAAAATATGTAAAAACAAGTTTTTTTGCTTGGATAAACAAATGGTCCAGTGTTTTCTATTCTAGCGAAAGCTAAATTTCCAATTGCTAATTGCCCTTTAACACCGTTCATGAATACAAAGAGATTAGTAGCAAGAAAAAGCAAAAGAACTGTTAGTGTAAAGTTAGTTTATATTTACAGTGATTTCCACGAATAGCAGAAAACAAGCAACAACATCGCAAAGTGCATTTACTCTTGAAAACACGTGAATTAAATCAGAATGCCCTTTTAACATGTTGTAATCAGAAAAATCAATAGCAAGGTGGTGGCTCGCGTGATGGAAAAATCACATTTGAATTTGTAGCGTTCACGAATTCAACGGATATGCTGTGAAATGTGGATGTTTGATTGCAAAGTGATTTTAATCTGATTACACTCATGGTATTCTGGCATCTACAAATAAGAATATTTGATAACTCCCGAGAAGTTGGAAATAATCCTTACATAGCGGCAAAATGATACATTTAGATATCGGGTTAAATAAGTGGCTTTCGTGCCATTATAGCTTGGAAAACTCTGAAGCAGGCATGAAGCGGAGAAACAAAAATAACCCACTCATTTATCTAAGAGCAACACAAAGCGCAAAGCATTCCGCCCGCATTAAGAAAAGTGTGAAACGTCATTTTAGATCTCGGCGGAATTTAATAAATTGTGGCTTTTTCGGTTGTCTTTTGCCATGACGTTTTAACTTTGAACAGAAATGGAAGTTTATTGTGAAATTCATTGTTCGTCGTCAGTGTAATGGGACAATATTTTATTCTGTAAACGCGCATGTTCTCTGGAACATTAGTATACAACCTTCATTGTTATCTACGCAAAAGTATACATTCAATGCAGGTAAATTAAATTGTAGCGAAATCTTAAACTATTGAAAGCTAGTGTTTCATTTATTTAGTGATATTAATAAAATGGCGATCAATAGGTACCCAATTTATATAAATTATTAGTTGAATTCGAAAATCTACCACAAGTCTGTTAACACAAAAGACACTTCACCAGAATTCATTTTTAAGCATTTCATTATTAGAATTGAAGACTAGGAACAAAGCAATGCGTTCATTAGTCTTAATCCGGTTTAAAAATAAAAGGCTGTTACGTACCTGTCCGAAAGCGACATAAAACTCCAGTCTAGAAAGTTAAACCTCTCGTTCTTCGAGAAAATAGCATAATTAGTTTTGCAGGCGAGCTTTATCTGTGAATATCCTTTTCGCCTGAATTATACCAAAAGATAATATTGCTCTGGATCGATAGGACGTATATTTTTATAAAAGCGTCGAGGTGACTTTATCTGATAGTGCCTGCAGAACGAGATATTCATAAGCCTGAATGTGATTAATGAGGGTCTCCTCTCTCTCTCTCGTTTCTCACAGTCGGCTATTTTTTCCTCATTTGTCTTTTTATCTGCATGGTTTTCCTCGTTAACGGAAGTTTCCAGTTGTATCGCGAGTTGAGTTACTTGAACATAAGTAGGAGAATTCCTCTTCTAACGCCATCGAATGGAGCGCTCTTGTTTAGGTCTAATAAATTTTTTTTGCGAAAAAGTTATATTACCTAACACGTTGCTAGGTATGATTATAATATATTCTCGCGTCAATGACAAATGTCAAGTTTTCCTTTTTAAACAAAATTTGTGGAAATCAGTTGACGGGTGCAAAAAAGGATTACAGATATTTAGTCGTGGCAGTGTACAGCAATACAACATATACGGCGCCTAACCAGCATTTGGCATGTGCAAAGTGATCTTTGGTAAACTATCGGATTGTTAAAATGCATGTCTATGCTGTGCTGTCTACACCTCAACCAACTGCAGATAGTACAATTACGCTGTCATTACAGCTCATTAGTGCAGTTTAGGTTAGTGTGTTGTCTACACTAGACCTAAACTGCACTGATGAGCTGTAATGTGTCTACACTAGACCTAAACTGCACTGATGAGCTGTAATGACAGCGAAATAGTACTATCTGCAGTTGGTTGAGGTGTAGACAGCACAGCATAGACATGCATTTTAATGTATGTTGGTTCTTGCCCGTTAGCAAAAAGTGCTGTGGGTGCCTGGTGTCAAATTGAAGTATGCAGTTGCATGCCAATTTGTCAGGCTACAGGTCACTTCCTTTAGGAAGCAGTACCCGTTAAGGCAGCTAGGTGACTTTGTCATCATGTCACTGTAATGCTGACAGATGGCATTGCCATTCTAAATTCTTATTGTATTGTTCTTTCGCAAGGCCCAGCTTCATCGTGAACAATCTGTGCGCTTCAACATTGTGCACCACGTACATAATTACTGATCTAACCAATGCAAGATTAAACATGGAATATAAAAAATACAATTGCAAAACACAATAAACCGGTATTGTAATATAGATATTGTATTTTTATTTTTTTGGAGTTTTTTGTATATATTATTTAGAAGAAGAAAATAATACGATACACCAGTGCTTAGCTAGAATAAAAACCAAAACTACAATATTGGCGACCGGTTCCTAGATAGATGTATCTAGGGACTTTGGATGTGAGTAACAATATATTACGTCACTATTAATAGCATAATTCATCTTTTTTAGGTAATTGATTTTGTAAATGTTTAAATTATTAAATATTTTCGTGCATAAAATTACTTTATTTGGTATTTGTAGACCGTGGCGGACATTTATAACTAATATTTACCATATTTGAAAATTCATACAAATTCCCCATTAGTATAGAAAAAAAGTAACAAATACATTACAAAAGGCAGCGATCAACTCTCATTCCCTTCGCATATACACTTGGTTAATTATTGTTTTAGATCGTAGTGTAAATGTTGTTTATAAGAGATTGGTAATTGAAGCTCTGTAGGGAGGAAACGGGAGAAGACTTAATTGTATACTACACGACAGTGAACATCCAACTTCCATAATATACTGGACATTTCGATTCATGACCTTTTTTAGGCCCGACCTAAAAAGTTAGAGTTAAACATTAATAACGAATTGATTTATTTATTGACTACGCTGTTTACTCGTTTTATTACAGTTGCCTTTCTATATTTAGTTACCATGACACGTGTGAGCAAAACGGTGGTAAATCCCATGATACCTACATAATTCAACTTATACATAGTAAAGTTACATTACATTTGGACTAAAATTAAAGAAAAATTTGTTTTTCGAAACATTAACAGAATTCCTGTTCTCATTCCGTCCAATAATACACCACAGCCCCTGCCAATTTTGATTAGGTTATTAGCCTTAGTGCATTAGAGCAAATATTAATAAATGTGTAGCATGTGGTTGTTTCAGCATAGTTATTATCAATACATACAAAAATATCCAGTCCAAATAATCCCACCTATAAAGCAAATTATTCGTAGTAGTAGTTCTGGTGTTCGCCGCTTTTAGTTGGACATTTTTGATTTTATATTTCACTGGTTACATATACAATTTGTTGGTGCTTACATAATTCTGAGGTCTAAATGTTTTAACGTACTTCATAAAATGTATAGAATTGAAGATTGATAATCCAAATGTTACATTGATTTTAAATGCTTGTATTTATTATTAATTATTACAAGTACGGATCTCCTACAACCTAACGCTTACCAAAATCAGTATTAGATTCTATTCGTTGCATTACCCCCATTTTCTAATCCTCCAAAATAACATGTTGCTTATGTAAAAGAGCTCAGAATTTCGTATATTTGTAGAGCGCTATTATGCATCTCTCGCACATACTATTAACATTAGGCTCATATTTTGTGTAATTTCTTCCCAAAACGATTCGAGCTTGGTATCCATCTCCTACTCTACTACTTACTTACTCCTCTCGAGCTTAACCCGGTATTCATATATTTTAACATACCTACGTATCGCATTATTTCAGAAACGGTGTATTCTAGCATAAAGAAAAGTTGATGGACGGTTGATGAACCTACAAGTATATGAAAAACGTGGTATTAGATTCATAAAGGCTTTTGTGCCATAACATACGAAAGGGAATGAAGTGTCAAATAATTGTTTTTATTAAAAAATGGAGTTAAGTAATATTACTACGTAACTTCAAGTTTCCTAACAACATCAAATACCGCAATTACCGTTTTTAATATGCAGTTGGAAACGTTTGTTTTGGTTTTCGTTGTTGTACAACTATAGCAGATATTAGCATAAATATAGTTTTCCCATTGGAATAACGTTATATGAAGGGTGTTTTTGTGTAGAAATCAATCGTAAATTAGTACAGGAAACAATCGCTCTCACAATGGGTTTACTGCAGACACCATAGATAAATTAATTAATTAATTAATTAATTAATTAATTAATTAATTAATTAATTTGTTTCTGGCAGACACTTGTCGCTACCATAAATTTGCATAATTGGGGTCGTTTACAAACCTTCCAGTCCAGTACTGGAAATTATCATTATGTTTAGAAAAGAAAATGTGCTACCATTTAGAACAGTTTTAGATATGTTTTTTACATGTAGGTATAAGTGCTTGTTCATTAGTATGTAAGCAGAATTTGTTATAAAGCGCTTAACCCTTATTCAAATGGGCTGAATCCGGTACTGAAGCAATGCCTCTCCGGGGTACCTGCGACTAATTGATGACTTGTTTGTCGGTATTTTCTAAAGGGAACTGAAGTGGTAAGTAATTTCCCATTACTGGAGTTAAAATATTTTACTACGGCAATATAAACTTAGAAGAATGGGAAAAGCATACATAACGAGATTTGCAAGAAACATATTACGCAGAAGTGGAAACGCAATTCCATAAGTGCATAATTACCTTACAACTCAAGTAATGTACAACATTTTTTGACAAAAAACAAATACGTTAATGATAGTAAGTGTGAGTAACTGACAGTATAATAACAAAATATTGACAGACGTCAGATCGACTTCGAAAATGTGGTTCATCCGAAATGTTACCTTTCAATCGCTTACAATAATTGGAACGTTTAAATTTTAATTTATTGGTATTTAGATATAACGTAGATATCTTTCGAATGGCAAAAACATCAACCAAAAAAATGTAGTACAAACATTAATATGTGATATTTTTAATAATTAACTGAAATGAGATAATATGTGAACGGTTTGTCAAAACTGAAACTGTAACGTAAAAAAATAAATTGCGTGCTAGTAATTAAGAAACACTGTGTGTAGTAACGAATTTACTAATCAAGCACACTATGTTATGCAATTTACTAATAAAGGAGTATAGAAAAGTTATTACGTTCCTATTACTTATATCCAAGATTTGAAGTATTACGATTTTATGCACACTATGGAGATAAAAAGATGTGGTTATTGTGATAGGATATTTCTTCGTATTCATACGCAGAACTTAAAAAAAGTCTGAAAGCATATTGAACGAATTGTCAATATTTTCTCTTCGCGAATTGGAGCGAAATATATCAATAATACTAAGCGGAACCTCGCACACAGCTACCATTACTGATGTTCGTGAGTGCCTGGCTTCACCATATGTGTGTACATGAAAAGGTTAAATCTTTCATTTTGTGGAAAATCCGCTCGTATGAGATTGACTGCGGCGCCACGATGTCGCGACTTATAAACTTCGCTTAGGATACCTGAAAATCTTGCAATATGGCACGAACTTCAGCTTGCGGGGGATTTTCATCGCATAGAAAGTCGTCGCATGCACTACATACTCTATCAGCAACTTCATGTAACTTTATATGCGGTATTGCACGGTTATCAGACCACAGATGCGACGATAAACTGGTATGCGTTGAATTAGTGATTGATTAAAGTGACTTGAATGGTTGAATGACAATGTTGAGTAGAGTATTCAGTCAACATAATCTGTTAGAAAGTTACTTACAGAAGTAATGAAAATGGTATAGGTACCACAGTTGTGTTATACTGCATACAGTTACTAACTGAGTCTGAATTGAGAATGGGTATTGTATGTGGGGAATTGTACTCTACATCAGTTTGAAGTTAATCCTACGAAACTAGAACGCGAATAATAAATATCAAATCATCGCATATAAAATTTAAAAGTTGTTCGGCTGCATTTGTCGGAATAATTAGTATTATATGTAGCATACGAAAAATATACCGGCGGCGTATTTATACACAGGCTCATAAGGTGCACGCCTGGGGCGTAAAAGGAAAGAGTTCTTTTCACTCTTTTTGTATGTAAACATTGCAGTGCGTAAGGTTTACAACCACCCGTGTTATCAGTTTTTTTTTACATTAATGTGTCAGACACTTTCTAATAACATTTTAAATTATAAACCCTACATAATAACTGAAAAGTATGTTGTCGTGTTACTCTTTACATTTAAGTATTTTGACAATATTCAGTAAGGTATAGTTAAGTTTCAGAATCATTCTGGAACATTCTTCAAGCTCTGTTGTTAACTTAAAGAGGTTCATAGCAGGCGGTATCTTTAGTACACTCCCGACTTCACTGTGGACACATCTATCTTAAATACGTGGAAGAGGAGGTAGTTAACTTTGAGCTATAACGAATACGGCAAAAATTTATCGTCCAAAGTAATTTTATATCACTGGTCTGAAGTGTTCATGGATCAGTCGGCAATACACATCTCCGTATTTACCGGCCGTATCAACCTACGTCATAGTCCGTAAAGCCACCTCTAGATGACCCATTACCGATAACAAAATTACAGTGACTATAACTACAGTGTGGCCAAATTTTCTATCGGTCGCGTCATGTTTACTCCAAATTTGATTATAATCAAAACAAGTGTATGTTGTTAATCTTTGAAGAGCAGTGGTCGGCGTATGAAAAATGATAGACTTGCGATTTTCACTATTCTCGTGCAATACTTGATCAATTTGGGATCCCCGTGGGCATTTTACGTTGCTTACCCACAGTTGTGTATAAAAACTAAAATTTCGAGTGGAAACGCTTGCAAGTCCGGTATAACGCTCCGGTAAAGGACCGAGGTTAAGTTTCATCTTTTTTTAAAATTATTTTCTTTGTTATAATAAAATTTGGTATGTAACTGTAGTTTTCTATGATATACATGTTGGTGAAAATTTTTCCCATTTTTGTCTAATATTAAGGAAAATATATCGGAAAACCATTAAAACTTTCCCAATTTACCCGACTAAATTTGGATTCGCATACCGTTTTGAATATCTATAGTTCTTGATAAAGTACTCTTAATCTTTAAAGGAACTTTTCCAAAATAGTGGGGTAACATTAGGGAGGTTCAAATTCAAGCGCTAGCGAAAAAAACTTTAATTTTGTCGACCATTTGGGAAAATTTCCTTTATAGAAATTACTTCATCAAGAATTGGCGATATGCACTACAACGGCATGTCAATCAAATTTTTAGTTGTATAAATTTGTAAGGTTTTATCAGTTTTTCCGTTATATTTTGCGAAGCATTAGAGGAAAATTGCAAACAAACTACACCTTCATACTAAGTTTCATCTCGATAGCTCAAACAACAAAAAAATAATAAAAAATCAGCCCGGAATGTTATACCTACAGGCCTTGCTAAACGTCATCAACTCGAAATCTCGATTTTTGTATGCAACCAAAATTGCCAAGAAATCCGACATTAAAAAAGTGGATCCGAAATAACAAGATTCCCGGAACCCTCGAGCTTAGTCACTGTAGTCACAATGACCCATAAAGTGCTGCATATATTGTATTTACGTCAAAATTATGTAAATAGTGCCCACTTGGAAGTGGTTAACAAGGTGAGAAAGTATGCACAAAATTAATTTAGTTTTAGAGTGCACCATTATAAATTCTAGTTAATGTTGAATGTTAATTCTATTATTTAATGCATTTGGTTCGTTTGTTTCTTACAGCAACAATATCAGTAGTTAACACTGTTATCACCAAAGTCGTCTCCTACTTGTATATGTTTTGTAATTTCAGAAGTACATACTTGTGTTTGTTTGCCACCTTATAATACAGTTGTTAACCACCTCCAAGTGGGCTTGAGAGGCCCAAACATGTGTAAATCACATTATGCTAAGTCTGGGTTTCAGGAAGATGTCCAGGAGCATCTCAGTGCATTTCCACCAGCATTTTGTTGTTGCATTTACTGTGTGTGACCTGGCGTATCTTATCCATGAAAGGATATCTTTCCCGAATTGGGCCTGCAACCTGCGATGAATTTTGACGGGTATAAATATATTTTCGGAGTAAGGAATTTTACAATGATGCATTACACAACAAGTAGCGGCATATTTGCCCCACTCCTCGTAATGGCGGATAAACAAAACACGGTAGATGCCGCACGTGCTGGATGTTCTACTCTAGGCATCCTCACCTAATAATTTGTACCTCTGCACCACCATAGGTAGCTGTTCCTTTCGACGCTCAATAGAGTAAGGCTTGTATATTTGATCCAGCACTAATACACTTACTTATTTATACATCATTATAGAGCTTTTTCGAATACTAGTATTACATTGACATTAGTTCAAGATTGAATTTTCTCTTAACGTAAACCCTACAACATATTTTCCTTTGCCATTGAATGTATTGTCTGTTTTAGGGACACCTTAGAAATTATTATACCTAACCTACATCTACTGTACCTACTGAAATTGTAAAGCTTTGAATTCTTTGAACTACGATTACTATTACAACAAAATGGTCATGTATATTTTTGATGCTAGTGGAATGGAACAACCTAGGCTCGTGTATCCACAACATCCATGTATATTATTGTAGATAGCATACTAGAGCTAATGAGCACCTAAATTAAATACGATGCACAATTTAAAATATTCGATATTATATGATATGTTTATGAAAAACAGATTTTAATTCAATGTGTTAGTGTTTAAAGGACATGAGGGTTTTTTAGCTATATTGGTATTTATAATTAAAAGAGAAAACACAACGTTTAAAACCCAACGGTGATTAGAACGTATTACTTACAAGGAATATTTACACTTTGTTATTAATACTCTTTATTTGTTTATTTGATATAATTTTGTCTTTTTACAATTATTACAATTGTTACAATTATTATTATTAAGCATACTTCTACAACTAAAAATGATCAATGATTATATTATGATCCAATCGAACCTGCTGAAGAGGTCTTTGCTAAACCCTGATGAGACTGACTAACGTTGGTAAATGCGCGGCCACACGGGAAACGCATTTCCCTTATTTGCAAAAGGGTTCTAACGGATTCCGAGCAAGTCGGACAGGTAATTCAAATAAAATCTTCAATTCAGTAAGCTTGAAAGTGGAAAGGAATGGATGAAAGCTAGAGCTAGTCTTGCCGCGATTTGTTCGCCGAGCCAAATTGAACAAAGAACTTGTAAGAGATGCTTACTTATTGCAATGGCATATAAAATAGCAAGTAAGAAGTTACGATTGCAGCATGCATCCCAAAGAAACGGTTCCTATTTTGGGTACTTACGAATTAAATTGTATGAAGATTCTATATTGTCACCGATCAATGTATGAGACCGTGATCGCTGTGGGATGTCAGGTAGTGTGACCTTCCATTAATACAACATCTACTCCCTCTATTAAAACTCCCTCTAGGGTCTTGTAGTTAATGTTACTCTGGAGCTGCAACTATGCTTAAATCGCAGATGGTATTGTCCGTCAACAGTGAAGATAAGTGTTGCAATAACAGTGCTGAGTATTTACGTTGTTTGGGTTACTAAGATCATTCTTGTTTGACGCAATAAAATGTATGTTTACCCTTTTCTATTAGTAGAATTACATATATGTAACAAACAAGTAACAAGAAAGCTGAGTGTGGTTTGACTAAGATCTTAATGATAGMTGGAAAACCCTCAACAACTAAGCTGCCATCTTTGGTAGAGGTAACCTACTAGTTAAATATTTCAAAAGAAGTGGCTCCTTATACTGAAGATGACAGCTTAGTTCTTGAAATATCTATCTATTTTTGATACTCGTAAGTTAATGTGACACTGGTCTTTCGGATATTATTTAGAATATACGACTACTGTATTATCTCTCATTACATTAGGTCATGAATTTGTCCCAAAATTATAAACATTTCTGTTATTTCGTTAATAAGCAATCACCTAGCATAGATCGTATTTAATGCACATAGATATATATGTAACAAAATAAATCCATGCACGAGTATCGGCTATTATAATGTGTGCATTACTAACCCCTTACAGGTTTTCCATCGACCAACTAGCGGATAATGACTTATGAAAGTATATTAAGGGGGAACCCGTTACGKCGGTGCTAAAGCTTAATCTAATGGAAGAGGCAACTTTTGTAGATTTGGTGTCACTAGCGATAACAGCACTCTGAGTGCTCTCTGAGCGGAGGCACCACGTACTAAATTCTGTTTAAAATGTTGTCACGATAAGGGTTTATAAATACCCTCGTTAAGTTAATTCTTTGAGGGAAACACCAGCCTAAATAAGAGCGCTATTTAAAAGAAAGTCCCGCGTTTGAAGTAACGAATGAAGCGCCTATATGAAATGACAGAACATTTTCATGTTCCGCATTAATTTGCATCGTTCATTTCCACAACTTTTGTGCCCTTTGTGATGTCATTTATTACGCTTGACGACTATAAATTTCTCCGKAATTGGGGCATAAACTGAATTCAAGATACGCTTCTGATTCAAACAAACGCTGCGAAGGGAAGTATATCACGTGTTTACTAAAAAAAACTAACGGGAAAAATTAATTTATGTCTGCGTTAACCCCTTTAGTTTCCGGGGTCATCTTTTATTTGCAAAGGATGTGACGTGGATCTGATAAGCGTCGAACCTTCTTTATCGAGTGGAAATCACGTCCTAAACAAGTTTGTGGAATCCAGTAAAACGGTTGAACTGATAAAGTTGTAAATATCGAGGAACCAATTCTTCCCACACAAACACGATTCACGAATTTAAACAGCTTCCGAGCGAAGTTTATGACGATCACCTCTTCGCCAGCCCCATGCATCATTGATGCCCACCTCTGAGTATCTTGGTGTGCACAGCGCCGAAGTTTACCTGTGATGTACTCGTATTTTGTTCTAGGATATAAGAATAAGTAAAATATGTAGGTACCACGACAAAGCAAAACGACAGATCCATATCAAATTATTTGTTCAGTGTACATTTGAATACGATGACCGTGTAGCGCAAATCATTTATTTCAATTATAATTATCAAGTTGGACATAACCACTTGTGTACCTAACATGTATTTGAACATTAGGATTAGCCTTACACCCACCAGGTGTGGCGTTTTTGTAGCATTTTATTATTTTGTACGTCACTTTACACGWTGGTCATTAACCTCCGTCCGTGATAACCGTAAGGCTACCTCGTCTAATGTTTTTAGAGATTTGGGATACTCAATTTAAAAAAATGTTTGCAATTTATCGGTGTTCGATTTTGTGATAATATAAACACCAAATGATTGTTGAGGAAAAGAAAAAATATAGGTGTCGTAAAACAAAGTATAGAATATTCTCGAGTTGCAAGGCAGTTACATTATTCGCTGCTATGTAGCTCGTACCCAAATCTTCAACTTGTACGTAATACGCTTTTATAACTCGTGTTATGTAATATAGATGGTATTAGGCTCATCATTATCATTATACGGTATTTATTTAATTTAGGTGAATGGGTTAATATTCTAAATATACAGGGTTTCTATAAATGACTCATGCAACGGAAGCGGCGTTGATTTCTTAATTCTTTGTGCCGCCTTTTTGTAACTACTGCCAAGCTACAATAAGCATAATATACTGTACAACTTATAACCACGAAATTGATGGTCTTATAAAGATTTACTAACAACTTCCTGTCAAAGGTAAGTAATAACAATAGCTGGTAGGGTAGGCTTTACACCCTTGCATTGTGGAAGCCATGTGTAGGGCAGCTAACGTCGCTGACACTTATTATAAATCCTATCCGTGAATTTACCATTGCGGCAGGCTAAAACATTTTTTGTACATCACAGTACAATTTAACAAGTTTACTGTAGTCACAACCCCACAACTACGGTACACAAAGTGCCAGAAAACACTGCTGCTTATGTTGAAAATAGACAACCACGCGCTTTCTCATATTATAATATTGTCTAATATTAAAATTTATCAAATAATCGACAGATGACAAGTATCTGTTAAAGCAATAGTTGTGTTCGTGTTGTGTTCGCTTTTATGATTCTTATTCACCCTTTACTTAGATGCATACAAACTTATAACTGATCGCTCTTATCAAACCATTCTCAAAATATTGACAATTTTTGAAAAACGTGCGACGATGACGTTTGTCAAAGAGTTTAAATTATAATCGACCTCATGAATGTTCAGTGGTTTTGTGCTTTTATAGGATGAGTTGCTCTGAAAAGGTGTGTTACATTTTGTTATTTTGTGTCATTTTGTACGATGACCATAAACCTAGAGGTTCGTAGTTGTCTCAACTTTTGTTTCTAAAAAGATTTGGGATATTTTCAAATCATTTGTTACCAATTTATCGATGTTCTTTACGTAAGCTTTTTTTTAAATCTTTTATATTTAGTTGGGAATTGGAAACTTGGCGAGGAAACCTATAACTACAAGATCGGAAATGCAAACGTTATATGCTCACGAATGTGTATTTGAAAGGAATCGTAAATAACATGTGCACTTCATTATTGTAGTATTTGATTGCAAACATTACAAGTGTGCAAGTAATATTTTCAATATTAATACTGATTGGTTCCAAATGCAGTTATAAATTAAAGTTCGATGTGGCTTAAGGAAACTTTGTTGACTGAGTACATGTGGATAAAGAAATATTCGACCACTTTGATTGTGGATTACTGATCCTTTCAACGATTCCTGGTTATGCAAAAATCTCCTATAGCAAATATTAATCTGCTGGGAAATACAGCAAATTTCCCCTAAATAGAATACACAATTTGTGGGTCAGGCACTGCCCCTAAAGGTAAATAGCGAATATATACAGAGTAGTGGATAAACGGAAAAGGGTATAATAAAAAAATCATTACCCCAACTTTAAAAAATATACGACCTAACTTCAAAACTGTGCAACTAGGCAGTGAGATAGCTTAAAGACATATGTTCTAAACAAGCATCATATTTTCAAGTGCAGAATATTTTTTTAAGATCAAAAAGACAAATATTGCCAAATAAAAGCCATCTGTTGGCAAGTCGGGCCCGGTTACTTATAAGTTGCCAACCAACACCTACGAAACCATTAAAGCACCTGGAAGGTTTCTTCCGTTAGAGATCCCTACAGTAGGCCTTAGTCGTTGTTAGCTCGTGGATCTATTTTTCAATGAATCCGTTAAATGATACTGGATTACTGTGTTTTATTTGCTATTCAAACTATAATATTCTTACGATGCATGTGGACTAGCCAGCGACTAGGGTTTAGGCAACCAGACCTAGATGTTTATGTAGTTATCATTTTATAGGTTCGTGTTTATTCTCCAAGCTTCGATACAAAACAGCGCGATGACTGGACAGACGAAAAGAAGCGCGGAGCAGGTCCGATTTGAAAAGTAGTAAAGCAATCGAAAGGCAAGCGAACAAAAAGCAAACTAGGTGTTTTAAAGTGTTTTAAGCGCTAGAGTGCATTCAAGTTTTCTGAATAGTAATTTATTGGTTTAGCAGTGTTTTGAACTGGTTGTGTTTGAATCTAGTGTATTTCGGTATTAGTGTTTAAATCATGGAAGTTAAGTTAGAAATCCGTATTTTTAGAACCCCTACGACATAATTATTGAGTATACTACTATCTCCAAATATGCATTTTTGCTATATCCTGTCCGTTCTATATGGGAAAACAACAACTTAGGGCGTAATAACAGTCCTAATCAAGAACGAACAGCTGAATTAGGCCTAATGCCAAAAGGTATTAAAGCATGTATTTGTTATGTAGCCCAACGTATTGCAAAACTAAGCAATATAGAAAAGTAACAGTGGTAATTTGATACTTGGAAAGTGAAATAATTGAATACTGTAGTAGTAGACTTACATTTATTTAACAAATTACGACTTCAACACCTTTTCATATTTCAGTTCATTTTCGATGTTCGCTGTTCTCCGGGAAAACAATGATGATTTCAAACTTATTTTTTGTTAATCTTACTAAACACATTTTTATTATGCCACTGCCACTGCCAAATTATTCTAAGCCTTGTGAAACATAATGTGGGTTCTAGTTACACAGTTATTAACTATTTCTATAGACACCTACAGTGTAATGTTTTAATTAATTTTAATCAATTATACCCTTAGCTGATGGTTTAAACTACTATGTATTTTAAAATTAAAGTCAACAATCAATACAGTACAACGTCAATATTCTAAAGCAATTTATAAGCACCTGGCGGTACTTGTAAATTGAAGTTATTTAAATTATAATATAGGATAAAATTTCTACTTCTGTAGTGTTGGTTTGATTGTTTTCTGAATATACATGAACACCTACTCTTCTTCGTTTTTCGTTCTTTTAAGCAATATGTGTCAAAGGAGACAAGTATTTCAGAGTCCACAAATAATACTGAATTGTACACTTTTGTAGTTAGAACTGTAATTCGCTGTTAATGTATGAAAATCCAGATTTGGCAAGTGTTCCTAGTTTAAGTGGATGTTTTGTATACACAATGAGGAGGGCATTTCACAAATCAACTGCTCTTCCCGTTATGCAAATGGAACGTTCCTTATAAGTTTACTTGGATGATTGTCAAGAGAAACAATTTAAGCATTATTTATGATTACTAGAGGCGTACTTAACACAAGTCAGTAGTATTTGCTTATTACTTAAATATTTACTAGTTGTATTGTTGCTACATAAATCTCCCATCTTATTTTTAATGCTGTTATTTAAATTGTTAATAAGATAATAAATAGCATTAGTTTACAAAAAATATCTTACACTGTGGATGCCTAGTACTCCTTCCTATTTTAACTTTTGAAAGGCAAAAGTTAAAAGGTTCGGGTGAAATGTGAGAGGTAGTTGAAAAATGGCCTCCTTCTACATGTGATGATTTACTCAAAACTTGCAACAAAGGAAGCAAAACATGGTGGGATGCACCTGATTTTCTCGTTTTCTCATTGAATGCTTTCTTCGCTATAAAACAATACGAACATTGTGATAACGACACGGATAATAAGAAAACAAGATCAAATCACAATATAAAGAGTCTTTTAAATGAGGTCGTTTTCGTAATTAACCTAGCTTCTAAGCAAAGTGTAAGATGTTTCTTCTTGCTAAATTACCAGTCTAACCACCCTTTAAAATAAGGTCATTTTTTAGCCATCATATCCAAATTTTGCACGACTCTTCTAACCGGACACATTCAAAAGTTAGGATGAGATAAAACTGCTTTCGGATTGGAATCCTCATAGTTATAGAACAGATTGTCGGATTTAGTTTTCTAAAAAACGAGCATCTAGGTAAAGAAAAAGGGTTTTTGTGAATAACTATCCCTTGCTGCAATTTAAAAACATTCAAGTCAATAGCGCCTGTGGTGTACTCTTCGTTCATGGAGAAATATATCACGTGTGTAAGGAACCCATCTTTAACGATTTTACCCATACTTTATCCGATTCTTTTAACTTGGCGCGTTAACATTAAGGTTAACACTGGCAGAGACAGCTTAGACAGGAGCAGGTAACGTATTTACTTTAAAAACGAAATGTTTGTTGTTACAGAATGCAACTTTAGTAGGAAATAGTACAGCCTAGTAGGCGATATCTAAGTTCTAAACTAATACTAAAATTACGTATATAGTTGCATTATGCTGTCAGCAAACTGCTTTTTTTATTATTTTTAAAAAACATCTTTTGTTCTGCATTTATGTACATATACTTTTTCCCGTAATCAAAGGTACTATAATCAGATCCATCATCCATAAGCAAGTATACCCAACAAGTGATCCTGTTCTACGGAACATGCAAGAACATTTTTTATGGATAAGTAAATTTGTGTGCCTGCTTGGACTAAAATGTTTTATTGAAAATTTTCTTCTCGCCGGACTTCATTACGTTAATATTGAGTTTACAACATCTTATGCCAAGGCTCCTTAGAGTTGAACTGTTTCAATCAGATTGCATCCTCCTTCCCAAATAAATTKTAAATAAATTATTCATCCAAGAGGACTACTGCCGCTGACGAGCTCCCTTCAACTTGCCGAGTAAAGTTCGGAAATGGTTTATAATTAAGGTCGGGGAACGTGTGGGGGAAGAAGCCGAGTTTGTAATATTTTTCGTAATGGCGTTAGACTGGTTATCGCTTGTGGCGTTAAAAGTAACGCTGCTAACTTTCAAAATGAACTCAACTTGCTCGGTTCGTAACTTGCAGGCTTACTCATGTACTAAATATGTCAATGTTTGACGACGAAAACTGCAAGCTTATCACATCCCAGGCTCCTTACACAGCAAAAACGCGACTAACAGCTGTTTAGCTTGAAGTTTCTCTTACACTGCATTTTCCTTATAAGCTGTTCTACAATATTTTCATGTTGTCCTATGTTGCCCAAGGTAGTCTCAAGTATCCTAACAAATATGTCTTTTACATACTTAAGTTTTAATTTCTAAATCACTGCACAGTCTTTTTCTTTTAATTCTATATTAATTTATTCAGGAACTTAAGCAACAATCAGCACTAGCACATGGTGATGACCAACAAGACGAGATGGTACCAAAGTGGGAAACGGCCTATAATTATTCTAATTAGTCATAAAATGCATACAAATAAGTTAGTATAATTAAAGGCACCTAGATATTTAAATCCAAACTGCCGTCCCTTATGATTACACAGATTAATCCCACTATGTGCTGAATCGTACATACAGAATGAACTGCAATAAATGCAAAAGATGAGCAAAACGATATCAACCTCCAACTTGAGCGTTTTGCTCATTTCTTCCGCTTGCTTGTGTATCTAATAGAGGGCAATATGCACCTTTTAGTATTTATTGCAGTTCACACTGTCTTTATGATTCAGCACCTAGAGGGGTTCGTCTATCTTGGTTAACAAGTTGGTATCCTTGTCTGACGAGCTGAAAAAAAAAACAGGGAAACTGATCGCGGGGTCCAGCCTTCCAACCATAACACACGGCAGTAAGATTTTAAGCTTTGAATAGCAATGTCGTAATGTTTATTCATTCCCTTGCAGATCCCTGCAAACTAGGGGTTGACAGCGTTTTGCTTATCCTTCAGGCTTGCTTGTGGATCTAATAGAGGGCACTACGCACCTTTGTGCATTTATTGCAGTCACTGTTATTCTTCTCCAAGTTTGCATGTTGTACAACTATTACAAAGAGTAGCTATCCTTAAATGCAGAAATTTCTAAAATAAGGAATTCTTTATATAATTCCAATAGTTAGGTAATTGTAGTAGAGCTGATGCCCTCATTTCTATCTAAGCGGAACTCTTCAGTTCGATAACTTTTTAAACTTACTCTTCATTATAAGACTCAACAATATGCCTTACTTCTGGGTCAAGTCAGATTTCTTGTTCTACGTATCGTTTCTCGAATCTGTCTTTTGTATATGTTTTGTTTTGTAGTAATGATTTTGGTACTTATTATTGATGTCAAATGGATAACTTTCGTTCCCTTGATGTTTGTCGAAAGCTATTTTGCTACATGACTACGTCTGWGTTGTTTGATTCTTTCGTTGAGGCGTACTACCATTTATTTTATGTACCTAACAATATTACACCAGCCCTCGAATACTAAACAAGAGCTGTCACAAAACACCAGACCTCTAATTTAGGATTGACTGTTCGATTTCAATTTTCTAATCGCAACCATGAAGGTAGAGAATAAGATAACTTAGACTTAACTTTGGACGCGCGCTATTGGTGTCGGCAAAATATTATCAGCCTGAGAGTCAATCTAATCCTTATCAGTCCGATTGCAACAGTACAATAATCAAAACTTGAGTTACAGAGTGGTTAAATATGTTTCTCGGTGCTTAGGATCAATTTCTTTATTGCTATGTATGGTGCATGGTATGGTATGGTATGGTTAAACTAAACGAAACGCATTTGTGAGATCATCATACAACCCCTCTTTATAAAAAGCCCCTTCTCCAATGTATAGGCCCTGAGCTGTTATGTTCAATTTTGTAGATCACTCGCAACTTGTAAAAGCTACCCTGAGTCGAATATGTCAAACTAAGTTTATAGCACAGCCCCCTATTAAATAGCGATTTAAAGTATATACTTTATCAAATCATAGCATTAAATCGAGATCTATAAGAGGTTCTACTCTCAAAATAGCCGTTTATGATTTTGGTGATTCCGTTGATGTAGTTTGGTTTACCAATTTCACTAGAGAGCGAACATTAGTTAGTATAAGTGTAATCACGTACTTTTATACATATTTATAGCATTTACTATTCCAAGAAGTACAGGAAGCATATTAGCCAAAAGTAAGGATTTCCAAATCGGCTACTGAGATTGCGTATGTGTGTAGTGTGGTGTAATATACAACAGATATAGGTACTCCTTCACACTCCAATACAGAAAATTAATTTAAAAATCCTTTTGTAATTGTTGCATGCATTAGAATAAACTCTGCTTTGAAAACCTTAAGTTAAGAAACTAGCCAAAGCAATGTTATTATAAAACCAATGTTCTCACCCGCAGGCACAGTTGTATTTCTTTTTTTCAAAGAAATCCGCCAGTCTACTGCACTTACAACTTTCTAAGGAAAGTTCATTTCAAAAAAATCACCAAGACGGTTTTAACTTAAACATAATGTTTTACCGTACGTTGCCCCACAAACAACCATCACATGCAGCGCCCGTTAGAAATGCTATATGTTCGAAAACACCTCATGCACGTATGCATGGGCGTACCGAAGAGGGAGGGGCAGCYGCCCCCCCCCCCCCCCCGAATCTGGGTTGACAACTCTTGGCCCTTCCAATTTCCTATACATTTAGCCGGTTAATTACATGCGTACACCTAAAAATTGTCTCATTTACAAAATTTTAAATACAGTAAAATTTATACGCAAGTGTATTTCACAATTTTCATCCAGAACCTTGCAAATGACCTTCTCTAATAAGTCGTTGTCAAATGGTTTCCATGCTTAATCGATGCCATGTGCGTTTTGAAGCTGTAACTGCAACATTCTTGTTGTCTCAGGGCGGATATAGCTTTAAAAGACTACCTTGGTCAGAATGAGTCAAACACGATTTCTGCTTAGTTCCACTCTTGTACCTTTTCCTATAAAGATTGTTCAACTGACTACTGTTATATGGAACCACATCAGAATCTGTCTGTCATATATTCGGTAATAATTCTAACTTTTCTACCAAATTTCTAAATTTACATTACATTTTAACAATTAATACAAAAAAACTGAAAATCCATCCGAACTCACGTTTTTGAAAGTCAATTTATTTAATATAAGTTTAAGGAATCCAGTAAAACCATTATCAGCATTAATTAAAACCCGGTGTGTTATTAAAAATGCAATTAAAATATTAAGCAATCGGTTAATTTTTGAGAGCAATGCACTGGCGATCTAAGAAGGTTGGCCTGACGCACAATGCTGAGGCATTTGTCATTCTGAGTTTTAATAAAGTTAGTTTTTCATCGAGTCTCTTTCCCTGGGGAGTAAAAATTACTACAATTGTATCTTTGGCACTCTCAGCTTAAATTTCTAAAGCTTCTGCTGTGAGAAGTTCAAACTGTACTAAAAGCGCATCGGTTAATGCTTCAGTCTTTGATATTGTTAATTCTGAATCAGAAATTATGGTCCCATTAGTAGAACTTTTAAGGTGAAATTTATGTTTCTTTGATACTTCGTATGATATTATACATTATGTGGATCTTTATTTCACAGAAGACGTTTTAAGTCACCTTGCAGAAAATCCACGAAGATTATTCATGGAATAAACACTTCGTTAATTACTTAAGTACCTATATCTTATAAACTTTTATTATTTCTATTTATGTTGAATTATACTCTACAGGACGTTCCTGCTTTGCATCCTTCTAGACCAAAAGCTGGGTACGCCCATGCATGTATGAAACCCTCGCTGTTGTTTAAGAATGATTAAGCTCGGCCAATACACGCCCCAGTTTTGAGAAAAGAGCCCCGTATCAAAAATACTGGATTCGATGCAAGGCAGCCGCAATTTTTTCAATGATGGGGGAACACTTAAGACGGCGTACCAAGGCTCGTTTGAAAGCTTACGTTGAATGATACACATTTCAAAGTTGGTCGTGATAAACAGAAATTTGTCCTTGACAATTTAATGTGCAAAAATCTTTCAATTAGATCGAATTTCCATAAATATGTTAGTATTAGTAGGCAATAAACTACATCCCTTTTTCGCACCGTCTTCATCCATCAGCAATTTGCAATTTGATAACTTTTTTTAATTAATGAGCGCTAACCGTTGCTGCCACCGCAACATTTCAGAAGTAGACTATGAGGGCGCACTGCAAGCCACCAGCCAGCGGAGTGACATGAAGTAATATCATTTACATCTAGAGTGTCAAAGGCCCTAAATTTTTATTGCGGTGAAAACGAGGTGTTCTTTAGCTGCTATACATTATTTTCCAAGTTCCCCATTGCCCGATATCTTTCTTTCTCGCCCATAACGGCGTACTTCATTTATTGCATTCTTACTCAAGGCCATGAATTACATTTATTCTCGTGGATAATTCTAAATAAAGGCCTGGAAAGTTTAAAACACATTTTTCACGTTAATGCTTCGTATTACCGTCGCTGGGGGCTGCATTTCATTTGCAAGTTTCTATCATCAACCTCTTGGCTGGCGATACGGCTGCTGTTTTACGGCAAAGCCCGACAACCATCAAACCGAAATGCTCCCTTGGATTTAATATCTGAGGACCATTCGAGTAGGTAAACTTCCGCATCTGTAATGGGAGCGAAGGAGCGACAATTAGCGGAATGACCATGATTAAAACGGTTCGGACACACAAGGCGGACACCGGCCGACAATTCCTATATCGTACAATACTTAGCTTAAAAGCTCTAGAGACTGAAAACTTGCGGTCGGGTGTGCGATGAAGAGGGTCGGGCGGTCCGAAAGGCAGGCAGTCAGAAGAAGGTTAACTAATGGATGAATGACCGCATTGTAGTATGGGCGAAACTCCATTTGCTTTTAATTATTATTAAATGTTAATGTATCGTGGCTTCGTAACTCCAAGGAAGTTTTCTGCGGTTAATTTCGTTAGCCAACCCCTTTCGCTAGCGTCAGGGCTTTAAGCGCAGCGTAGAGTAACTAATGTAGTTCATACCTTGCACAATCTAGTACGAGAAATGGCGAAATACAAAGTATCACAGATTTATCAATACTGGGTCCCAAAGTTTGTGGCGGTGATTCCTTCGGTTAAAATAGGATACGAGACCGAGACCGAGAATAAGGTACCCGAGACCCATACGAGACCGAGACTGGACTTACGAGACTTCGAGAGTCTCGTTTTTTTACTCAAATATATGTATAAAAAGGTGGGATTAAATTGTTTGCGCTAGTGACGATAATTTGAAACTTGACACTTTTAAATGTAAATAACTCAGTTATCGTATTCATACCCATTATTTTAGTTCACTAAATTAGCGCAATATAATTTAATTATTTACCTAATTCTCTTACTTACATAATTTCAGTAGTGCTTTAATTCAAGAAGCAATAAAGTAGTAACCGGTAAAGCTCTGCAGATTATATAGTGAGTTTTTATGTGAAGAATTTTACATGTTTACAGGAACAGTGAACTACTAGTCAAGTACAAGTACTAGGGCTATGGAAAAATCGAATTTTCAGGAAGGGCTTAAAAGCATATTATAAAATATTACCTGCATATCTATGCAATATCCTCAAAAACAGCGAAAATATTTACCGTGTAACTACATATTGTGCCAAAATTCACGCAACATTTAAAGCCTTTGCAAGGATAAGAATCGGGCAGAAGTTTGACTTTTGTCACATCACTTACTTAACGTTTCGCTCAACATTTCTCATTTTATAATTTATGAATTCTAATTTTACAATACCCGGACTTGCAAATGCAGTTTGCAAAATGTTTTTTGAGGTTAGATTCCGTTTCAAGGTTGTCATATTTACTTTCTGTTAGTTTATCTGTTGGTCAGCGACTTCAGCGACGAATTAAATTTATCAACAATTTATATCAACAAAGATTCAAAATATGCAACAAACGTAATAATTTGCAGGAAAGGCGATGCTTTCAGTTTAAAAATCTTTCATTTGATGATAAAAATGTTACTTGAATAAAAATGATAAAAATAATTACTAATATGTTTGTTTCGAAATGTAAGCACAACGCTTTTATCAAACTAACAAAATAATTCATTAAACGTTTTTATTCCGTTTAGTTTGCAGAACGAACAAAAAATTGTTTGATTTAAATTAAAGAAGCATTAAAGGAATGTTTAAAATTGCTAGTTTTTGAAATGTTACATGAAAAGATTTGTTAATAAATGCTATATTGTCGATCCATAGCGCTCAGTGGCGTGGCAGACAGCATCAATGTATCATAGTGTTTATAATTTGTAGCAAGAATAGTTTTCAACCGCAATCTCTAAAGATTGCTTTTCATGCAAAATGGAATATCAGTATATTGACAATAACTAAATACAAGTAAATCAACCGTCAATTGGTTTCATTTTTTTTCGTTGCGTGTTGGTATTAGTGCAAACATGGTATAAATCAACTTCGCCATTCTGGCTAATTGTCATAGGTTTTTTTTTCGTTTTGTTCCTTTTGTATCAAATTGGCCCAATAAAGAATTGTTGTATTATTATTATTATTATTATTATTATTATTATTATTATTATTATTATTATTATTATTATTATTATTATTATTATTATTATTATTATTATTATTATTATTATTATTATTATTATTATTATTAATACCCGTAAGCTACCTACTGTGCATTAAACTTAGTGTATATTGTAATTTGTACTTAGCAGTTTTTATAACCAATGGTCAATGGCAATACAGCGCATATGATGATTTTAGTATTCACCCCTATAACTATTAAAAAAGTACCTTTAGCTAACCTATAGATTTGTAAATCGTAATAAAAATTGTATCCGAGGGCGAGGTAAAATAATCATGTTTGTGTAGGTAGATACCTATGTATATCAGAATAGTGCTAGACAACATTTTTCTAAAACATATTTTTCTACGATTCTTATAAAACATTGGTTTCTATATTCAGCGACGTAAGAAAGTATTTTACAAGAAATAAACCAGACAAGATAAACGTAAAATGTAAGAACTAATATCAGTTTTTTCAAAATAATTATAATTGTATGATGGAATTCGGTAACTAAATTTTGATTTCAGCTGCAACGGACTTGGTTTTAATGACACAATAGGCATTGTTAGATTTAATTTAATATTTTGACCTGACAAATAATTAATAAAATACAATAATACAGTCAAATCAATTAGTATAATTACTACGAAATCAAGGAAATCAACAAGCTATCTTGCGTATGTATATAAATACTATGAAGGCTATAGCGCAATACATTAATTTGTATGCATTTTGTTATCAATTATGACCAAGTGTGATGGAGCGGATACCAAAATTTAGTTACTTGCATGATCAACTTGATACCATTATCTATAAAAAAATCTCTCAAGTTAATTAATGTATACAAAAGTATATGTAAAAAGATTATAAGAATCTGATATATAATGGTCATTTTGACATATTTATGCCAACACAAATATATTATCGCATATAATTTTAGTACGGCTTACAAATGGTGTGCTGCACTGTTATTTTAAAAGAAAAAGTTAGAGAGGACAAATACCGAAATACCAAGCTTAATCACCCGTAACCACCACCGTGTTACTGTAGAAGATATATCTCAAGATATTTACTATACACTTTAGTTGTAAATATTTCTAATATCGCATTTGATGACATTCTTGTAAAAGAAACATATCGGGATTTGAAAAATATTAGGATTACCACTACTTATCAGAAACCCGAGACTCTCGTCACGAGACCGAAACTAAGTAGACCGATACCATAGAAACCATGCATTTCCGAGACCGAGACCGAGACCAGTTGAGTTGAGAAAGGACATAAATCAGACTCCGAAATACTTCAGTATGTAAATCTTAAAATGAACAGACACAATAAAACAGGATTTAATGTTACGCCTCAAATAAGGCAGAAACACCAGAATTTTTAAAATTAGATCAACTGTAGTCTACACCGTCATAGTTCGATCTAAATAACGAACATGCGAGGAATGTAACGGCAACGGAAACTGCCTCCTACGCATACTAACTCATCAAGTACACAAGGAGAAAGATACCCAAAAAGTAAAATTCATATCAGGGATAAGAAGGACAGCTGTAAATCGCATTAGATGGAAAAAGCAGCTTGGAAGAACTGCGGCCAAAAACGGTTCAATGGTAAAGCCCAACATAATTGCGGCACTCCTAAATTATTATTATTATTATTATTATTATTATTATTATTATTATTATACCCACAAAATACCTTACAGTCATATGTACCGTACAGTAATGTAGTACTTAATAACAATGACTGTGGTCCTTGCCCAGTGTGGGCGTATGGGATTAATTCAAATAAAAATTAAGGTGCAATCCTAACAGCCGAAAGCCGCACAGGCGCGCGCGCSCACAGCGGAAACACAGCACAGAGTACAAAAAACAAAAAACAAAAAAACAAAAAAAAAGCGGAATACTGAAACAGTATACCAAACGTGTGCATACTGACGCAGCAAATAAAAATCAGTAGAAGCAATCATGAGAAACAAGAACGAGAATAAAGGTGGTAAAAATGAGAAGAGAAAAAAATATTTTTTATAACTACTTAGTAAATTCAAAAAATTCGTCCAAGTCATAAAATGTTTTTCCAGACAACCAACGTTTTAAGTTTCTTTTAAATATTAACTTAGTTGGTACATTGGTTTTAATGGTGTATTTTAATTCCCATATATTGATAATAATTTTGTGATGACGACCTGTTAAATTTAGGCAACCGAAATTCCGTATTGTACCTGGTGGCGTAATCATGAAAATCCCTGTGAACAGGTAAAACTGATTTCATTGAAAAGACAATCTGACTCACTCTGTAAATATACATGTCAGTAACGGTGAAGATATTGAGACTTTTATAGGCTTGCCTGCAGGTATCTGTTTGCTTCAATCGGAACATAGCCCGCACAGCTTTTTTTGCGTTTTAAATATTGTAGAAATATCTCCACTGTTACCCCAAAATTCAATGCCATATTGCAAGAGGCTCTGAAAATATGCAAAATAAACTGTGGTCAAAGTTTTCATGTCAACCAAATCTCGTAAAACGTATAGCACATACACGGCAGACGACAACTTACTATTCAATTTTCTAATATGTCATGATCATTGCAGATGGCAGTCGATGTTCAATCCAAGGAACCCAACCTCCTCCACGGACAGGATATCGCCGTACGACGTGCTAACAGTTAACGTTTCCGCGGTCCCACGGGGTGCAAGGAATAATAGGCTGTTTGTTTTTTCACAATTTAAGACCAACTTATTTGCAAAGAACCAACGTTGAATATCTGACAAAACCTCTGATGCCTTGCAAAGGAGCCTTTCTTTATCCGAAGATTTGATAATGATGCTGGTATCATCCGCAAAAAGGGTAAATTTGCAGTGATTAATGCTGCTAACGATATCGTTTGTATACAACAGAAATAAAATTGGGCCCAGAATACTGTCTTGGGGAACCCCACGCTGCACCACTTGTACGCTCGAACAGAACTTCTCAGTTGAAGATGAGTAACCTCTGCCCCACACTTCCACCATCTGTTTACGTTTGTCTAGATATGAGGCAAACCAGCTGTGTGCTACTCCCCTTATTCCATAAAATTCCAACTTAGTCAGCAAATAGTGGTGATCAACACAATCAAAGGCTTTGGACAGGTCACAAAAGATACCAAGAACCCCCTCACCGTTATCAAGAGGACTAACGACAGAGTCCAAAAAATCCGAGATCGCCGAAACAGTGCTCTTATCCCTCTGAAAACCGTGCTGATCACAATTTATGATTTTATTTGTAATAATATATTTAGTTAGTCTATTGCACATTATTTTCTCTAAGATTTTGGAAAACGTTGGTAGTAATGAAATAGGCCTGTAATTAGCAAGCAAGGTTTTATCCCCTTTCTTATAGAGCGGTTTTACCAAAGCAAGTTTAAATTTACTAGGGAAGATGCCATAGAAAAACGAAGTATTGAATATGTGAGCAAGTGGTTCTTTAATTAAATCGATAGAATGCTTAATTTCGGTTATTGGAATTTCATCCCACCCACAAGATGTTTTATTTTTCATTTCGCGAACGACTTGGGCGATCTCAGACCCAGTAGTGGGGTGTACAAAAAAAGATGAACAGAAGCTCCTAGAAACATTTTTCAAATAGATATGTGGGTTCCCGGAAACAGGCAAGTTGTCAGTTAAGTGTTTAGCAATATTGCAAAAAAACGAATTAAAAAGTTCAGACACCCGATAAGAGTCAGATATGACCTCGTTATCATGATTAATAATAATGTTAGTGTTATTCCTTTTTGTATTTTTTCCAGTTTCTTGTTTAACGATGTTCCACGCTGTTTTTACTCTGTTATCGCTTTTCTCCAATATTCTATTAAAGTGTAACCGTTTCGCGACTACAACAGTTTGTTTTAAGATCCGGCAATACTTTTTAACGTACTCCCGCAAGGTAACGTCATTGCTCATCCGTTTTAACATTAGTAATTCCCGCTTTGTCCTGCAAGACTTCCTTACACCCTCCGTGATCCACCCCTTTTTCTCTTTCGTCGCATATTGGTGTCTTAATGGGAAAGCCCCATCAAAGGCGGCCAATATTTTCTTGTAGAAGACATCAACCACCCCATCAACATCATGACTATCAAACAAATCTCTCCAATCAGTGGCGCCCAGCAGCTCCATAAACCTTTTCCTGTTTCTATTGGTATATTTTCTCGTATAGTGAGTTACAATCGGACTGTTACCTGTTAATAAAGGAAAATTAGTTATTCGGAACAACTGAGCACCATGATCAGACACAAAAATTACCTCGAACAAGATAGCTTCTGGACAGGAGAAGAAATGCTAGCGGCAGGATGTTAAGGAACACATTGACATTACATACAGACTTCAAAGAAGGGTAAGGAATCACTATGAGAGCGAGACAGAATTATACAAAAATCGGGATAGATGTAAAGCATCTCCAATATAAAAAACTAATGCACGCAGACGAAAAATATTTGGTAGAGCACCATCACCCACTTTAGAGCTCCAACAAGCGAACGCACAAATCCATTCAAACGAGTGTCACGCAAAAGCAACTTAAAGAAGGAATCATAATTGTCACTTGAAGACTAGAAAATAATAGATGTTCTAAAGAATAATGCAGCCGAACTAAGCCAACGTCAAACACAGATTCCATTCCCCTGCTTCCTGTAATATGCATCACGTATCAGTCCACGAGCAATAAGCGTGTCATTCTTTTAACCCATCGTAGACGGCCGGCCCGGCGGTATATCCTAGCGCGACCATAATGCCCACCGTAGGTTGTTTCAGGCAATCAGTCAGATACAACGAAAACCTATAGAATTTAATACAGCGCACAGGTTGTTCTAATATAGGCGTCGTGGTATACTAAACAAAAATATGCTTTGCTCACTTATTTTGTTGCATTTCAGCTACAGCATACTATAAATTAAATTCTTATGTCCTTGTAGCCGATCAGAAGCCATCTATCTCAAAGAAAACAAGTGAGGTGTTGTTAGACATTTGTCTGATTCGGATAGTAAACACTAAGATGCTGTGCGGACCATTTTCTAACACGTACCAAGTCGGTTTATTGTTTCTAGTATCAAATTGGGTCAGTACCCCTTTGGGAATGCCGACGATGGACAAGTGTTAGGTGGTTATGTGTTGCTTTTCAACCAGGTGCTGATAGCACAGCACATCAGATCTAAATAACCTTATTGCTAGTGTTAAAGAGCAATTACCGATTGTAAATCCATCTAAGTTTAAATATATCGTGGTCTAAATTAATATTGTTCGGTAACTCAACACAAACGTAACAGAATTGATTTTGTCCGCATGATTTTACATTTCACTAAATAAAAATAAAACATAAATTTGAGAGCTGCTGATCTTAGTATCATGAAATTTTTACTATAAAACAGAGAGATACATATATGGTAGGGGCAGGTTCTCTCTGATATTACTTAAATTAAACCTGTTAATTCACCTTTTTTAATTATACAGGGTGGTCGTGATGTAATGGGCCAAAATTCATGACTAGATTCCTAACGTGAAAATATTGCGATTTAGACAAACTTACCTTAGTCCAAAAGATGATACAGAGATACGGGGTGTTAAATGCAAAATATTATCTTAGTTTTTTCTTATTTATTCCACAATAAATGCTCATGTCGACATGAAATTTTGCTGTTGGGGGTTTTCTGGAGGTTATAGCTCATAGAGGGCGCCACCTGCGCTAGGTCGAATGCGTTGAAAACGACAGAATTTTTTTATATCTCAACAAATCTATTCTAATGTACATATTTTGATTTTGCAACTTGTTTTAAACAAAAAATCTATACTTCTTGATAGTCGCTATCTAGCACCGTTCTCGTACAATTTGGCATAGAAGATTTCAATGTATTCGTATTCAATTACAAATCGGCAAAAATTTTCAAGTAGGCTTATGTTAAAATCCAGTTTTGACATTTTCCACTTATCTTAGAGCTGTCAGTAATATTACTGTATTATTCGTGTCTTATTAAAAGCATTGTTTCATAGAGAATTATAAACAACCGCGAAGAGTTATAGCAGAAAGTTGTAAATGCTGCCAAATCATTTCGTAACAAGAATCTCTATTTTAAAAAATGGCAGTCTTTCCACAAACGCGTTAATAAATGTGTTGAAGTTGGAGGGAAATATGTTGAACATTTATAGTAATATTCGATTTTTAATTGTTCATCACGTCTGAAATAAACTAAACTAAATTTGAAAATTTGACATTCGTTCCTTATTTTAATTACTAGAATTACCAAAGCTAAATATTTTGAGAACGGTCCAAGATAGCGTCTGTCATAAAGTATAACTTTTTGTGTAAAAGAAGTTGTAAAATCAGAATTTGATAACCGAGAATAGATTTGTTGAGATATAAAAAAGTTTTGTCGTTTTCAACGCATTCGACCTAGCACAGGTGGCGCCCTCTACAAGTAAACCGTAAATAGATTTCAATCTCCCGACCCAGAAAACTCCTAACACTAAAATTTTAACTCAACGTGAGCATTTATTATGAAATAAATAAAAAAACTAACATAATATTTTGCATTCAACACCCTGTATCTCTGTAAGTATCAACTTTTGGACTAAGATGAGTTTGTCTAAATCGCAAAAATTACGTCTTTAAGTGCCTTAATTGAAAAGAAGTATTTTAGTGTAGCTATGTATTTTAGCGCATATTTGGCGACTTGCGTTGCGTCTAAATAGAGGTGTAATTAATAGCGTTAGTGGAGCAGACAGTCCAATAAAAGCGCCGCGTTAAATGCAATTCCTTAAACGAAGAGCTTAAAAAGTTTAATTGAATGGAAAATAGTCTTTATTTATGCACCTGATATTTAAAGAGAGGTTGGATTGCCTCGCGTGTTTTGCAAGCTAAGGCAATCTAATGCACTCATCGCCACTATAACGCCATTAATATTCATGCCGAACGAAATGCTAATGAATCACTTCTGCAGCCCTAAAGGGTATACACAAATTTTAATCTAGCACTTAGCGGTGAACTACACAAATAACGCATTGCATATGGAATAAGTCAACCCCGAGTATGCAATTAAGACCAAGAGCACCGCAAACCTTGTTAACTTCTTTGAGTATGTTTTTTTCCTTTTTTAGCGAGCCCTCGTTTTCGCATATTTTACTTGATTAAAGTACACTGCAATGGCCTGGCTAGTGTTACGTTATCCATCTCAAACATATCTAATAGATTTTTTGTTGTATAAGAGAGCTAATGTCCGCAGTGCCATTTATTTCATACAGCTCCGGGTGTAGCTTTTCAGATGCCATCAATAGGAACCTCAACTGGGCCTGTGTCTATCACAGTTATAGACCGCCTAGTTCGCAGAGTTTAGATGGTGGCACTGAGGGCATCATTAGCTCTTCTATATACCAGTCCGCACGCTGCGGTTAAAGCGGTGGAAAGCCGTGGTCAGTTTACTCTGTATCCCTGCCTGATGAGCCCCAACATGGAGAAAGCGGTGGTAGGGTAGGAATGGATTGACCAGGACAGATAATTTATTTAAGAATTTTAGTTTTTTATATGACTTAATAAAACACTGGACAGCAGTTAATTGGCTTTCTTGGCTTCCGGGATAAAAACTAGTTTCGCTGCTGCGCCTGTCTGTCAACGTTTCGTCTACGCTCGTTCGGGATATCTTCAGGGCTGTGTTTGTAGAGGCGATGCACAACTGGCATGGTTGGGAACTGCGACCTTATATTTACGTGTCCGGTTTGGTGTAGGGGGGCGTAACGAGGAAGGAATGGGGATGGCAGGTTTCCAGTAGCACATACATCGCATCCTTTACATGGACGGCTAAATCTTATGACATGCTCGAGAAGACCAAGTAAGTCGCCTCGTTGCTCATTTGTGGGGCAGCGAGACAACGCAGTTACTCGCAAGTGTGACCGGCTAAATGGCGATTGGTGGGATATGTGATAGGTCCTGTTGTTAGTTTTGATGTTGCCATGATTTGGTATTCACTGTAATTTCAATGAATTCGCATTTTTGGGAAGAGCATATGTTTCCGATTAATGCACTGCCACATCAGTATGTCATACGGTAGACACGATCGAAGTGTATAAGCGGTCTTTAACAGAAAGTAGAGCATAAGGTATTTTGGCCAAAGGTATAAATCTGTATAAGGAATAGCTATTTCTGTATATCAGGATTGGTTTAGAAATGGCCGTTCGTTTCAGGATTAGATATTTCTGATATAGACAATGTTCTGTGGATATGGAACTTTAAAACTGAATTCTTTTGTGTAGGATTATAGCGAGACAGGGCTTTGAAGTATATAGGCTTACAGCAAACTGTGTGTTCTAGGCCGCCGTCTGAGTGGCGGGTAACTATGACGTCTTAGCTGTAGGAGGTACCTATTTGTGTGACTAAWGATTTTACGTTGTTTGAGTTCTTGTATTCAGAAAACGAAATGTGAATTTAGGATGAAAGACTCAGTTTGCCTACAAAAAGCTTTACGATCTTTGTTATATATATGAATAGTTTGTCGAATTGGTCGCAAAGAATTGTGGATGCCTTGATTAAGCATATAATTTTTTTTGTAAGCGTGGGGAAGCATAATAAAKGATATGTTTGTGGGAACTACTACTTTTAGGTTGGTAATTGACGGTCTGGTACCACCAGCTTTATCAGCAGAAACGGCCACTAAGTAGAATTGGAATTTAAATTCTGCTGCATAGATATTAGGAATGGCATGCGTTAAATTTGGGGTATTTCGGTCTGCTGAGGATATTACTTACGTATACTATTAAATATATATGGTGGTACAATGGTTTCGAAAGGGAAGACTCAATTTCGCTCATGATTTCTTCTGCGAAATTAGGACCCAATGAAGATTTAATTAATGGTTGCTTGTAAGGATCAGGGAGCTATTTTTGTTTATAACTAGCATATTGTCTATGACTCATAATCAGTAATATTATTTACTTATGAATGAACCGATTTTTTCAATTGTTCTCCCAGTAAATGTAGAATTTAGTTCTCTTGAAGTATTTTTTAACCATTGAGTAGCTACTTCACTTAATTGTAACCTGTTGATAACATTTTTTTATGGTTGGATGATGGCCCACATGTTGGTTCCGAATTATTACACTTAATTTATTCTGACGTTTGGGCCGTCGTTTCAGCCTTTTTCATAGTTTATTTTCGTTGTATTTTCTATCTGCAAAGATGTTTTGAATTAATTGTTTTAATTTAAGACACGAAAGACAAACAAAACTTTAAATTACAACAATAAATCAATAACATCTTTGCAGATAGAAAAAAATCAAAATACACTTTGAAAAAGGCTGAAACTACGACCGAAACTTCGTATTAAATTAAGAGTATTAATTCGGAACTAACAAGCCCGCCATAACCTCACCACAAATAAAATAGGAACAGTTTCGCAACCCAAGAGACATATTTTTATAACATTACTAATAAAACCAGTGATAATAAATGTGAAGGGCAATAAGAGAATAATTGAATATAAAATAATAATATTTAACATTTCAAATAAAATTCAAAGCTTGATGATATTTAGAATGTCGGAAAGGGCTGCACACGAGCATGTTTTGCTTTACCGGTTGTGTTTTGAACTCTGTATGTCAAATAAAGTGACCTTGGATTTCAACGAGGTATACGAAAAAGTATACGCAGCGTTTCATTTAAAATAACAAAGTTGGTGTGCGTTTTTTGTATAACGGGTGCGCACAAAAATTTGCATGAGTTTTTTCGTATTGTCAAGACTTATTAAGTTATGGAAGAAATACATTTATTTTTTGACAAAACCTGCAGACAAAGTTGCTCATGAGCACCCATATTGGGTCTTACTACATAGTGCAGAAGGGTGCGCGAGCAAGCGCTTTATCTTCATTTAGCGCGCGAACACTTACGTAGAGATTAAACGTAGTAAATTAATTAAGTTCGGATCGGTGCGCACAAGTACCTAAATAAGAAAAATATGGTAAATAGTGTGCATACGAAGAGGAAGAGCGGACGGTGGCGTAACGAGGCGGCGGCTGTGGTTGGGGCGGACCGTCCGTTCCGCGCCCGGAATGGACCTAAGACCAAATTAATTGCATCGCGGTTGCCCGCCTCTGAAGAGAGGGTTTTTGTTAAGCCACGGTGGCTGTTAGATGAGAAGGATTTAGGTATCAATCGATAGTCTGTAAGTTCCGCGATTATACGCTGTGCCACTGTTCCCCTAAATGTGTGAGCGCATTAAGCCGATATATCCCATGGGAATGTCTAGGTCTGTTTCTGCACGTATGCGTGCTGCTTGCATTACGAGCATGTGTCTCACAATGTAACGCCTAATTTAAATGTTAAATCGGCCGTAAACGAACATAACTAACCTATTATTAAATTACGATGCCACACTCCCTTCCGCTAATGCATTTTCCGAACCACAGATGCTCAACACTAGTATTAACGCCAATTTAACACTTACGTATGCAATACGACAGAATCGGTAGCAGACAAAGGAAGTCTTGTGACTGTCCTACCCCTTCCCTTGAATTTACATCGCTGTATGTGATTCTATCGCTACAAATTTGTACATCGAATACCTTGACAGGTTGAAACCTTTACAGCCAATGATGTAATACGTCAGTGGCGGCTGGTCAGGTGAGGCAAGGGAGGCGCAACCTCATAATAAGTTTTATACATACCACATTTCTATTTAATTAACTAAAAGCAAAAAAATATTTTGCATTTGATATTTAAGTAACACACATTTAAGAGATTGGTATCCTTTGGAGATAGACAACAAACGCACAGTTGCACAAGTACTAGTCCACATCAGCAATCCCTCTTTCCGCAGAAGCTCAAAAATTTTAGCCTAGTTTTTCTAGGCCACTAGCCAATAGGAGTTTCGCGTGGATATGATGCGAAGGAAGGTGTTTACAGGTTGCTGAGCTGGTTTGAAGCTTCAGTTTCACAACTACTTTTGATGAAGACACCGACATGAGTGTCGAAACGTCAAGTTCAAATAACCAACGTGGGAGCCAGCCCGGAAAACAACATGTCAGGTTGCTTAAGTTTAATATAAGTGATCAATTAGGTGCCAGGTTAGACCGTAACTCGAATCGGCAATTATCGGTTTCCTTCAGGTACTACGTCATTCTATCTTAACATGGTATCTACTGGCATCTTTCACCATCCCGTTAATTTAAGTTTTAAGCAGGGTTGCCAGTGTTGTTACCAAGGTAACAGGCTTATTATTTTTTTCGAATTATTCCTAATCAAGGTCATATAACCAGGCCTGAATTCCAGGTGAAGTATTCGGCTGAACGTTTGCATTGCTGATTTGCACCACGTGAGCATTACCTGTAGCCGGCGTCAATGTATAAAGCGGACAAGTCCAAGGGCGTCTCTAGTTCGCAAGCCAAGGGGGAGGGGGGCAAAAAAAAGAACAACCAGGGAGGGGAATGAAAATAAAGATAATGCACCAATTTTATGTATCAGTATATTCTCAACGAAACATCGATATAAATAGATCAACAATATTTTAAATAATACATCGACATACGTTTTGCAGTGATATATTATTGCCTCCTGGATCAACGATGCTTCTATACAAGCGTTATGTGATTCGGGTCTTTACAACACATAAAATTTTATAGATTTCGGAGATAGTTCAGTCGGTTGCAAAACTATTGAAACGGTCAGTAAGATTTATATTTACCTAAGTAAGGTAATTGTAGCATTATTTCTGAAAAAAAATGTAATGATCTTGTACGTACTGTCTAGTATACATAAATTCAACAATCTTTATTGACTCTATAATTATATTTCAACCCGGTGTTCGTTTTTAGACGTTGCATTAATTTTGCAACCGACTGTTCATTATAATCTTGAATTAGACAAAAACTACCAGGACTTACCTAATAATCTTCCTGTGTAGTTGTCTGATAAAATTATGAAAAATTAGTAAAACGCATTTCATTTGATAGGTAATGAATATTATGTAGGCGTTCCAGTATTGATTGATTTTACTTACATGAATAAAATAATTTCCACTGCGAAAATCTCTAGTATCTTTTAATAATTAAAAATTATTTAAATGAGAGCGAAACTGTGGTGGTACGAGCGTTTAGAGGCTTTTGCAATTTTCTGCACTAGAATCATGTCTAATTTTTCTTAATTGGTATAGATTGTCATATTTTCAATTTTATTAAATACAAATTCAAAGGGACAAAAGTAAAAAGATGGAATAATTATTTAACATAGTACCGAATAGAATCATTTTTCCACAAATAATTGACTTCGATTGTGGACTTTTATTTTTTATTATTTTATTAGATATTTTTGTGCCTGTTTTGTTTTGAATAGCCGTATGAAGAAATAAAAATACTTTAAAAATCTTGAAAAAATACATGACATCCTCATGCAGTTGATTAAAGATCACCTCTGGTGCAGCCTTTTTGTGCTGTTTACAAATATATAATTTAATTTCCGTTTGAATTGATAACAACTGAGTGCTGTAAGACCATCAGGGATATGGTTATAAGTTTTTGCAATGTTATATACCTATATAAATGAACGTTTTGCAAATTCAGTAGAGTGAATCAATCCCCAATGTCTCAAACCGACATTGCGTATGTCCGGTCGGAAAGTTATATTCTTATACAAATAAGAAGGAACCTTATTTGTAATCACTTTTGTGGAAGAAACAGGCGGCATGGAGTTCCCGCCTGCGACACTGTCAAGCCACCCCAACTCTCTCAATCCACTTCCTATATCACACCGCCTCCCAATGCCAAATATAAGACACAAACAAGAGTTCTGCAATCTTTGTATGCGTTTTTGTCCATATATTTAATTTAAACAAGGTCCGCATAAATAAAGCTTAGATAGTACCAAACTATTACAAATAATGTTCTTCGTTTTAAGATTAAAAAGTTGACGATTATGGTATATCTTTGAGGCTGCAATAAGCGCTCTACAAATACTTAGATATATGGGTTTTAAAGTAGGGTCAATATAAATACCTAGACTTTTAGACGTATCAGGTACTTCCAGTCTAAAATATGAGATTTTAATTTCAAATTGTCTGTATTAACCTTCCCACCAAGTAATATCACCACGGGCTTATTGGCATTTAAACAAAGAGGGTGTTGACTAGATGTATCATGTAATCTTTCTAGAGCCTCATTTATCTTTTTGAGAGCCATATCTCGTTTATTTACCAGGAAGCAATAGTATATTTGAGTCGTCTGCATAAAGGGATGAAGTATAAATTATTAATAAGATCCGGCCCAATATTGATCCCTGCGGCACACCCACCGTTAACCACCTAAAGGATGATACATGATGAGATTCTTACAGCCTGATGGCGATCACTGACATAGCTCATTAGCAATGATACGGAATTCTCCCCAAACCCCACATACACACACCTAAGAACACTGTGGTCGATGATGTCAAAAGCCCAAGAATAGTTCAGCAATACCAGGGCAGATCTGTTTTAATTTGTGCCATAAAAATATATTTGTTAGTTTTGAGAGAACGGTTACACAACAACATGCAGCTCGAAAACCTAAGTGATAAAAAGAAACTATATGTTGCCCCTCAACATATCTCCGCACCTGCTCTTTTATTGCTCTTTCTATAACCTTAGATAGGGTTGGTAAAATATTTATAGGTCTTGAATCTTTGAACTGATTTGAACAGTTAATTTTATAGATATCGGTAGGAGGAAAATATAGACTTAACTATGCAAGTATATTGATAATGTGCGTTATTATTGGAAGCAGAAAAGGGATACACAATATAATAGCAGATATATTAATATAATCAAAACCAGTCGCCTTGGTCTTAATAGTTTTAATTCAAAGGACATCTAGTTCTTCAACCTTTTGAAAAAAAATAAAATAAAATATGACGTATACATATTAATTAAATCACGATTTTGAGTCAAGAAATAAATAATTAATTTTATAGGGTTTGTTTTACTTGTCTGACAATGTAAGCAAGGACACTAATCTGAATCACCCTGCATAAAGCAGTGTTTTAATTCCTAGATTAGTAGTAATGGTTTGCTTTTGTCTACTACCATCGATAGTTTGCTACATTCTGTAGCACAATGCGAAACCTTCTTGTATTACCCCACTCTAATTATTATATGCTTGTCTGTATAGTTTAATTCAATTCCGAACAGCAGCTTCGTTGTGTATATACCATGCATCTAAATTGAAATCTACTCAATTTTCGTCCTATTAATACAGTAACCAAAAGAAAAAAATATTATTTGTACAACTGTCTTGACTTGCGATACAAGAAATCTATTCAAGGTGTTATGTTTAGAAAACCCAATACTATTTTGGGTTTCCACTTTAAAAATTAATGTTTGTTCACCAGTTAAAAATAATGGTGTTTCGCGCTGCCATTCGACTTTCTTTTTTCTACAAGTTCTCCCTAATATCAACATCGTATCGTTAAGCAATAATACAGGATTTGCGTTGTCAATGTGTCCGCACGGATCACATACATAAATCAAAACTTGCCCCATTCTAAGTGATTTATAGCAGAATTCTGTGGTGAGCCGGTCCGCAAGCTACCAAACCACCACGTACGGTGAATTTAATTTAGTATTTATGTGCAGACAAAAAAATCCCAACTTCATAAGACGTGGTAGACGCTTTCCGCAGGCAATGTGATACAAAGGAAATACCTGCAGTTTAACGGGATGTTATTTGCATGTTTATATCAGAAACTTTGCTAAGTGCGCTGCATAGATGCTATCTGGACTGATTAAATAGAAAGAAAATCCGACTAAGCGGATTTTCCTTGAGCTCATTCTGTTGCGTTCGGCAATATTTGCTAAAGTGAAGGCATCGCTGCTCTGTTATTTGTCTACGGTGCTCCATCCGTCTGTTTGCTTCCTCCTTTTTAATAGAATTAATGGATATAACAGACGAAAATGCTAGATTTGATCCAACGACGTGTTTACTAAATATAAATATAGTATGAATAATGGTACTTGGCAGTTTCCCTCTAGGGAAATAAATTATTTGATACGTGAGTGGCATGGAAAATTGCGGAAGCAACAATTGCCTAGCTGTAACAATAGTTTATTGTATATCAACAGTCTAAAATGCGGAAGTCGCACTTTCGAGTAGCGTAATACATACTATTTTCCTACTTTTGTGCAAAAAGGCCGCCCAAAAAAACATTACTATATAATTTCCAAAAATTAAAATATGCAGCAGGCAATAGTTTGCTGTGCATCTGTTTCGATAGTCACGCCGCGTAACTAAGATAACAAAAATTATTTTTTACAGTTCTCAGCCGGTCGAAATTGCTTAGGAATGCTGGAAGATTGCATGAAAGAACCTGGCTTCCTATCCGAAATAGAAGAAAAGGCAAAAGCAGCAACCTTATTATGAGCTCACCCACAGTCAGTTCCTGGACTGGTGCCAAAGAAAGAAGATCACTGCCACGAGAATGTGTTTCTGGCGTATTTTTATGAGCAAACTAAAACCAAGAAATCTACTCTATGGTGTATGTATTCAATGTTGAAAGCCACATTTAATATAAAGGAGAACTGCGACTTAAGGCCAATAAAGTCCAAAGCTTTTACAAAAGAAGGTTGTACAAATTTGTCTGAATGGTTTAGGTCAGTTTAAATCACATTTTCTTAAGTACCTATTTATTCCTAACTTTCACGTTTTGATCACAGGTTGTTTTCATTTTGGTAGTTGCGGGTGCTTGTCGCCGAGCTGAGCTCGAAAAGATGACACTGAAGACCTAGGAACTATTATCATAGTGGTAAAAATTCTGGAAACGAAATCAAAATCAACAAACTTTCGCTCTTACAAGCTCCGGTGAATATGTGGAAATTTTACAGAAAATGCGAACATTTAGACCCCCAAAAATTCTTTTTCTATTACCGATCAGGAAAATGCCTCTGTTAACTTCTAGGATTAAATACTATTGGGAAAATTCCTTCTCAAATTGCAACCTACCTTATGTTGCCCGATGTTCATAGTTATGCGGGGCACTGGATTCGACGGTGTTCAGCAACCCTATTAGTCAATACTGGTGGCGACTTATTAACTTTGAAGAGACACAGTGGGTGGAAATGCTCAGCTGTGGCTGAAGACCATACTTACTAATCATACAGTTGGTTTTATAAATACCCTTAATTTGGGAAAATTAACAGCACCAGGGTTTTTAGTTAGGTCTATTTTAATTTGGGATTACTATTTGTATTTGTAATTAGTATTGAAGTCAGACTACAATCTTAGTTGCAAGGAAGTAGTTGTACCGTTTTTCATAATTTAAGTTAGTTTAGTTAATCTTCTCTAAGGGTTACAGCTTGTGATATTCTGAACATAGTTCATACATCATTTCGTCAGACTTTAGTTTATAAATTATTGGTATTTAATACTTTTGAATAGTAAATTAAATAGCTGTCTTTTGTATTGATGGATAAAATGTCGAAAACGAAAACGTCGTAGTAGATTTGATTTAACTACACTACAATAAACGGATTGTCGTTCGAGTATCTCTACGCCAGAACATACTGAAACTCCTTTATCGTTGACAGGGCACCCACGCATCCGGCGTAATTTATTTGCATGTTTATGATTGACAACATCTAGATAAATACTTCATAAAGACCACGTTCGGCAACGTGCACAGTGCCAAGTTACCTCTAAACTTTCTTCTTGGACAAAATCACGGTGTATGATATAATAGGTGCACGCGAAGAGAGATGAGGCAATAGATCTCAGATAGGCCATGCCGCAACCTATATTTTTGCCATAATTTTTCAATAACTTGTGAAAGATGTTGTGAAAAATAAGAAAAAACTATTTATTTATTATGCAGCATTTACTGATTTTTCATATAACAGAAATTGTATACTAGCTACAAAATAATCATGGTCTGCAAACAATTTTATCTAATATATCATATGGATCATAACACTTAAATAAATCTAAATGTATGTTTATAACATTACCATCTAGTTAATAACCATAAGAGATAAACGCATTTTTACGGAATACCAGTGTGTACTATTATGAACATGTTTAAAATGCTAATCTGATCTCGACATAAGGAAAAGTATTTATTTGCAATCAGAAATTTGCATAAATAATGAATTTCTATGTTATGTAGTTATTCTTGTGCGATATGTATCCTAAACTATTTTACAGTTTAAGCAGATAATATGCTTGTGACTGTTTCCTTCTTGTTTTTAAATTTGTTTGATCCTCACAATTTATAAAAAAGCAAATCGATTGCGAAAGAGTATCTAATTTAAGTTTGTATTTTAGATTATGATTTGACAAGTTTTGCCATTATGAATCCTGATTATGTTGAACTCATTGTCGTTTGTAGCAAGTCATAAATTTCTTCAATATTCTCATTTTCAAAATTACATGTAAAACTTAATATTGCCTCTACTTGACCTAAGAATTTAAGTGGAGAAATCGCTTTGCTCATGTCTCATTGTTGTTGAAGTTTAATTTATACAAAAATCCACGTCTTTAGATGATATGAGGCATGCGAGAATGGCAAGCAATAGCAGATAAATCTAAATCTGTGAAGAAAACGAGTGCTTTGTGTAGCTCTGAAAATTAGCAGCATTCCTTACGCCGGCGCCGGTTTAAAGCGTTTCACAATTTCCCATCCCTTTATAACCCTAAGTATCAGCGGTGAACAGTATCACTTTGTTCCTGCTTATCACTCCATWCAGCTCGAGTTCAAAACAGGAGGACTGCTACCGAAAATGTTTATAAGGTMGTCGAAAGATACATGAGTAGATCTTTTAATCATTATAGATTTATACGCAGAAAGCATCGTGTTAGTTGTAAAAATATGAAAAATGTTTGGTGTCCGTTAGAGGTTCCTACATTTAGTATGGTTCTGAAAAAATACTAAAAACAAAAACCAACTAAAAAATATCGCAAAGGTTGCTAGAGCTTGGTTTCACATGAATTCTGCCGTTTCGTTCGATAGACGTTCGGTAAAAGTATATAATGTCCATGTCAACTTTTTATTTTAAATTCTCTATGTCACCTTGGCACTGTTATAATACAAGCATATTCTACTCAAAGTCGATGGTGCCATTGTACAAAGTTTACATCAAAATAGCTTTAAACTTTATTGCTTTGAATCAAAAGTGTCATTTGAACTTACCTCAATACCAGGTTGTAAAATGTCAATTAACAAATCCTTACCTGAAACAAAACATAAAACTGTAGAACAAGTTTTTATAAGTACCTCTTACCATGAACAAGCACTTAAATCTATTAGACCTAGTTATACAAAATGTGTAACTGAAATATTATATTCCATGCTTTCAGAATTAGAGTAGTAACCTTATATTAATTTACCGAAGCATATGGGTATGGTCATTAGGGTATATATTTTTTAATTACCAGTAACATTCCCTCTATTTATCGATGTGTACCGATTTTTGTTGATTACAGCTTGTCTGTTTACTTTGGAATCACTGGTGGGAGTTCCAATTATAACATGCAACTATTTACCAACGTTTCATTTTACGCAGGCGAAGAGAAAACTTCATATGAAATCGTTTGTCTAAATATAATATTATTAAATTTTGTCTATTCGCTATTTATTATACTGTTGTTCAAAACTACCAGATTAAGTTCTGATAAATGCACTAAGGAGGTTTCAGGATATGTTAATTAAAACCTACTAGAATGTTATGCTTTCCAAATATAACGTATTTTTAATGCGCGATGATACAGCTTGCAGGGCATTCCTTAAAAAAAAGACAGGTTGTATGTCATACTTCGGAAAACATCAATTTAGAAAAAAAAAATAGGCAGATGCGAAAAACGCCTTATACATTGAAAACGAAACAAGTTAGCCAGAATTTGTATTGCGTTGTTGAATTATGCTCGAGAAAAAGAGTACCTCTCTCTTACACTTTAATAGCAACGAAAATGGTCCACCCTGTACAATGGATGTAAGTATTTTGGTAAAATGGTATTTTGTACTTTCTAGGTACCATCTATCCGACTAAGAATGATGTAAACTCTTATACTGCCTTACGTTCTTGTACAATGTTATCTTCTATTAAGCAATCTAACAAATTATTCACCCTCATAAAATAATGTTTCCTACACATAATTGTGGATTAGTTATAAAAACTACTTTTAAGACAATACTAATACGGTACTGTATAATTGGTTCATCAGATTAGGAGACTGGTTCATTAATGTGTCTCGTTTACAAAAAGTTATTACTCGTCAAACAAGATATACAGTCATAAAGAAATATTTAGTCGGCATTATGATTTCATGTCACGATTCATTATTATTGCAATTACTATATTCTATAAGATCCAACTCATATTGCTTGACGGTCGCTGTATACAGCTTTTGTCACATATTTGATCAACAATGCAATAATTTAAATTACCCATTTTGCGTCGCCATCCTATTGTGAGGATGTGGATTGGACTGGACAAAGAAAATACTCAAGAGCGAATGTCAGAGAGACGGAGAATGATTAGAATGCGAACTTCAAGAATGTTATTGACGTGGTCAGAATGACCCCGGGTATGAAAGAGATTTTCATTGTGCCTCCACAAAGAAGGGGGAATTATATTACACGCAAAGTCATTTTACACGCCATCCGTATGTGCCGCGTGACTCGCTTTGAAATTGCACTGGTAATATTAAAATTTCAGTACGTTCTGCAAAGGTGCGACGTTGCTGTACAAGTGAACCAATGTAGAACACTATGGTGGGATTCGCTTATATTTCGTTTGTAGTAAAATAAATTCGCTATTCCAATGCAACGATTCTTTCGAAGAACTTTTACAGGAAAAGTTTGGGGCAAGCTTCATTTATACTTGAATATTGATGCGCTATCTGTAAAACTTAAATGTACATAAATATGCTATACATGTAAGGTATTGAATCGTATTCATCTTTATTGATCTTCAACACCCCCTTTTATTTCTAGGGCGGATGACAACAAATCCGTGTCTGTTTTTCTAAATTTGTTCAAATTGTACTACCCCTAATCAACGCTCAACACAACGTCTAGCACACTAGACAACCTAGAAACCGACATTGCATACAAGCTACGTTTATATCTATATTTTGATATACTCTTCAAGAAGTTTGGTGTTATTGCCTGTTATTGATAATAATTAAGCAAGTTTGTTTCTCATTTAATGTCAGGTAAGCATAATAAGTACGGATATATACCCAAAAATGGTTTTAAAGCTTTTTTTGTCCACAATGGAAATAGTGGCAAGTGATTCGAAAAGAGAATGTACTTAACAAAAGTGGATAAATAATTTGTTATTTATGGTAATATATATTTGTATTTTTTTAGATTGTTGTATTAGAACGGTCCTTTGGTGTGTGTTTTTCCTATTAAATGTCTTTTTAATTTTTAATTATTGCAATTGTTGAATTTAAAAGATGTTTCACTTTCGTGTACGTTTTTCTTCAAAAATTTGTTACTAGGTTTAAACGATTGTAACATGCTTATTTGATTTAAAACGTTTGTCTCACGATACTTGCTATTAAAACGCATATTTTAAATACTTTGGAATTTTTACGAGTCTTGAATTTTTAATATACCTACATTTCAAAATAATATCGAGTGTCGTTTTAATTCGGCGCTAGTGTTGTGTAAATTGTGTAAATGTTACGTTCTACCGGCGCTCGGAAATACCTGAAAGGCAAACTAAAACTTCGTTGTCAGCGTACAAGGGCCCAAAATGCATGTAGAATACTGATCTTATATCCCAAATAAACGATTGACAATAAAATAGCAAAATTACGCAGATGTAGAAAGTATGCGTGCACAAACATAAACTTAATTGTAATAAACATTTAAATTCTACTATCCATAAAATAATATAACTATCGTTTAAATTAAGTAACAATTTCATTTGGATAGGGGCAATCTTAAAAAATCAGCAATCTCAAAAATTCGAAAACATTTAAAGGGCAAGTTTGGTAGCAAGAAACTCATACCTGCATCAAACAATTATTCTAATTCAAATATTAAAAATAAATCAACCAAGTATATAAAATAACAAGTCCATTCAGACGCAAAATATGCGTGAAACTGAATTTTCTTAATTCAGAAAACGTATAAATTGAACAATCGACTAGTTTGTACATTTGAGATCTAGTAAATGTAAATAAACAACAATTTACCTCCAAAATTTAACAAACCTATAAACTTTGGGAATTAAACGGACACTTGTTTAATTTAAAGGTTATTTTAGATATAAAATATTTTGTATAGTTTGTAAAAATCTGTAAATGTATGAGCACCAAAATGTTTAAGTATCTAAAATATACAATCAGATTTTCACAACGACCGTTTCAAAGATTTCTGTAGCGACACTATTTATATTCTTATTATTTTTTTTATTTTTTATTCATATCTGTGATACTTTATATTATATTCTTTCCATTGTACATACGCTCACTCACATATCTTTTGTTAAACAGTTACCAACTTAAATTCAACAAAAGCAATATATCGTCGGCTTGTCCCTATAATTATATATACCTAAGCAGATAATACAAGTATGTCCCCGAGGAGCACTCATTATTTTTATTTTAAAATCTAAGAACATCATACGGCTTGTTTGTCATATTTAATTCTTCCTAATGTCGGATTATTAACATACAAGTCCTTTGTCTTAAACGCAAGATCGTTGAAACATGACTAAAACATGAAAAGTTGTAGACAACAGCAACTTGTAGTATTTGAAGTAAAGTGCTTAAATATAGCTCTGGAAGCAAACATATTACCCAAAGAGTACAGAAGTAATCTCCCCGCAGCGCCTGCAAAGCATTATTTGTAGCAAAATTTATTATAACTCTCAATTTGTGGAGAAAGAGGATTGGAAAACCACTTTAAACTTTCCCGAAGTTTAACTTAAATGCGAGTAACTGTAGACGCGAGTGTGACAGATTGCTTCAAGTAGTTTAAAAGGTTAGCAGTAAAAGACAGCAGGAACCTCATTCTATAAACGAATGCGCTCTCAAAGGGTACGATTCATTCTCTTTGTTATTTAAAATTGCAATTTATATTTACAATTTTTACTATCGAAACTACATGACTGACTAAATAATTAAAAATTATAGCGGTGCGGGTGTTTTCTGAACATTGACAAGAGTTTAAGGATATTTGCGACGCTAAATGGTCGATATTTCATAACTACAAAATAACATAGGGGACCTTAAAACAATTCGTTCCTTTCAAGTGACGGCATAATAGGTTTTAGAATACCTTCAGCAAAAGTACATTTGCATCATTAACTACTAGTATGCCGGACGATATTATTTGTCTTCATCGATATTTCGTCCGTAACAACAACTGTGCCTACGCGGATTTGCATATTTTGCCCTTTACCGACGGATCAAACAACGAACAGAGATTGCGAATAATATCAAACCCAGAAAAGAAACGTACATAAATCATGAGCAAAGGGCTTAAGGACGTCCACATTTCGACAGCTATCTCATATTTTTCATACTCGTAGCCGTTTGTTTCCGAGATAAAAATATAAATATGTCTTGTCTTAGACTGAGCCAGATGACTCAGTAAACTTATAAATCTTGCAAATCAGGCCAAATAAATCTTTTTTCCGAATAGGCAAATGTATAAACCTTTTAAATTCATCACTTATGGTTTTCGCTTCATTCTACAAGGCAACTACCGCCGTATATAGCATAAATGTAGAGTATTTATCTTTAAACATAAAATAGGTAACGGCAGTATATAGAAAGACACGCGACAACTCATTCTTTTGTTATTTGTTAGTCAAATATACCATAATTTTACAGTGTCGATTGTTTTCATAATGTTGCTACGGTTTGAGCACGGCGTATATATATAAACATCCAAGGGTACTAATAACGCAGAGATATAAGCTTAGGTTTGCAAACTAGTCTCCATTGAAGTATAGCTGCATTAGGACTTTTTTTATAATTTCTAACCATTTGGTCGCGTTAGTAAACGTGCTCCAGTGGTTTCTATATTAATTTTGCTATACACGGTAATATTGCAAAGCCCAAAGTACAGTTCGAGACATATCTAGATAAACGTTAGTTGTTGTTTCAGATTTCTATGCCGAAATCTGAATTTTCAAGGGAGCATTGAACACAATGAAATAGGGGCAAATGATTCCAACACGGAATGTACATAACAAAAGTGGACAATTAATTTGTTATTTAGTACACATCTGGTATTTACCTTTTTGATGACACGCCCATATTGTTTTTCATGTTATACTGACATAACCTTTATTCTATTAATATGTTATAAAGACGCAACGTGCGGTCAGTTTAAACCAAATATACTGCCTGACAAAGAAATATGAACACTCGGGAACAGTTCTGAGGTAACGTGCGATGCTACTACAATGAATGATTGCCTAAAAATTACAAATTTAAATCCCGCGCGTCAAGTCCATTTGCGCCACCCTTCGGAGGACAACGGACTAATCCATCGACCAAACTATGCAAATTTACAATAGTGACACGACATATGGCGGCAGATACATAAAATATTAAGAACAGTACTTTAGTGCTGGAAAAAAGCGGGATTGTTGTGTAATAGGGCTGTGTGCAGTGAAAATTATTAAGAAAAAGAGGATACATGTAAACACAAAAAGAATGTGCGGTTATGTGGTTAAGCGGTTATCACCATTATTGCCATGAGTGTGTTTTGGTTACCATTACCAGTTCCTTTGTAATAATTACATTGAATATATTCGTTTGCGAACCCATCTGTGTTTCATTACGTGATACAGACGAGTATATTATAATAGCAAGTACTGTTCATTTCCGCCATATGCAAAGCCAAACTAGCGCCACCAACGGTCGATAAACTCTCCGATAGAGACGCCAGCTACGTAACAACTACTGGCATGCGTGCGAGACGTTCTATTTCCTTTTGTTTTATAACTTTCATAAACAAATAGGGCTAGTGTTTAGGGTTTTATTTAAAAACCTTGACTAAAGTGACCTAAAATAGGTATTTTATTCGCTGTCCAGTGACGGCTTTTCGCAAAGGGAAAGGGAACGTTGCAAAGTAGGATTAGAAGCTTGTAGTACCGCCCTAACATTTTAATCGTGAAGAAAAACATCTAGAAAACTTGTGATGTTTCAAGCATAAAATAGTAACTCTTTTCAGTGGGTGTGTTCCAAGCAGTGGGAAAATGGACGAAAAGAAACGCCGATAAATTCGTACAAGCATATAATAAATCCCACAAAAAGTTAATTATTGATAATAGCATAAAGAAATCCGGTGTAGCTACATTCGCAGCTCAACTGTACTACAAATATTAAAGTAATGACATAAACAATGCAAGGAAAAGGCAACAATTTCCAAGCAATGGAAAAATGGTAGGTGTACAATCAAAAAATTACGAGACGCCCTCCCGTCCGTGCAAAACAAGTAAGGGGTATGCGGCATTATTTATTTGTTTGTGTACGGCCCGTACACGGCACAGCGTTCCTTTTAACACCACGTCCAATCCAAACGTCGCCGTCGGGACCGCTCTCCGGCAGGGAACAGCAGTCGGCACCGACACACCAGGCAAATGCTCCCTCTTTAAGCAGCAACAGCTGCGACTCGCCAAGCAACTCCAGACACCACTCACTGCCAGTGGACGAAAATCTAAACACTGGATAATCTAATATATCGTTTATTTTTTTGAAAGCGACTGTACTACAGCATACAGCCTCGCTCGATGTATCAGCTCAACTGCTTTATCTGGAGGTGGGAAGTTCGTGAACGAACGAACGAAGTTGCGTCACACTAAACGATCTAGTTCGTCAGGATAAAACGAACTAGTTCATTTTGAACGATGCAAGAGACTTGTATGATACTGGACTGAAACAGATGCGCAGTTCACATTGAACGATTGCAAAACCGCAAGCGACCTATGACCTATAGAAAGGACGAAAGACCGAATATATATCTTTTAGTGAGCGAACACGCGAATACGATTTGCGGCGGGGTGAACGATATAATAAAGCTAGTTCACAATGTATAGCGGACAATGGCGTCGTAGCCTTGCAGTTCCCGTTTCGCAGTTTGGCATTTTTATTTAATATTTTGTTGAAAGCTAGAATGTTGGAATAAAACAGTAATATACCAAATATGTAGCTATTATATCAATACCTAAATATTGCTAGTACTTTTGAAATGGCCTTAAATATTTCAGTAACCACGGTATGTTTATAATAAGGACCAGTTGAAGTAAGTAGTACAATTATATAATAAATAAAAACATTGTTAAATTTCACAAACATTAGGATACATAATGAGTTATACCTTACAAACATTTATTTTTTATAAAACAAGTAATTATCATTGCTATTTAGAAATTAACATTTAAAAGTGAATAATTATTGGTATGCGGTTGATGATTGATAAACAGTCCGTTCGCTTGCACATCGGTTATATATCTACATTCAGAATGATTCGTAAGCTGTATAAACTACTTCCAGCCATCTATCTTTTACAAACTTGCATATGACATTTCCTTAATTAGTATAGTTTTTGCTAAAGCCGATATGCTTATACGTTTTATAATCAGCAAATCATAACGGCTTTGTATAAATGATGTATGCAGAATCATCGTAACCCTGAAAAGGAGCTTAAAATAGTTAAAATGTGTCGTTCCATGTAGTATATTTAATTAACCTAAGTCACTTCGGAATATTAAGGCGAAAATCACAATTTGGTTTGTTTATTCCGCAAAACTCAAGTTTCTAAATCTTGCCACTTATATGCTTTTGACAAACGAAATAATCAATTTAATAATATGTAGTTTCGCCATTTGACTACGATTATGATATTGTTCTCTTCTAATTTCATAACCACAAAATATAGTTTTAGACATTTGTTCTGTATTTACTTACTGAGCATCTGGATCCGCATAATTTTGTTTTCTTTTAGACTAGAAAGCGCATMATACCTACCAACTTCGCACCTTTAGCCACAAATGCATACATATGTCCTTACAAGGCACTTCTAAATCACCAGACTGTCACAACCAAGCAGCAGTAATTCAAAAGTACAAACGGCTGTCGCGAGTGTTTGCAGACGGCATGGGAGCTGATAGTATTCCAGGTTGCAAGCAAATAGAGCGGAGGGGGTTAACTACATATGACAGGCCTCCACACTGCCAATAACTCGTAGTGCGAATTTATGTGGCATAAACAGAAAATAAAGTGGGGGACAGATAGAAAACAGCAGCAGGAAAACTGCACTACCATCAATTCAAGGGAACGAAAAGACCGTAAATCACGCCGTCCATGCATATTGCATTCTGGCGGATCGGCAACCTCCATTACGCGCACATATAATTCATATATCATCAAGTGTGGCGATGTCTAATGGAGACCGCCAGCGATTGTTTCGGTTTATGGAAATTGTTTGGTCCCCAGCCAGAATTATCACGCGTGTACATTACGACTCCAGATAGGCCGCGCGAGTGCGCCAGCCACGGCTATATAAAACAAATTTATGTGGAATGAAAATATCGGACATTAAATTTTATGAGTTGCAAACAACTAGGGTTAGACATTTTGTGGCTGTGCGACAACTCGTAACGCGCAAACGACTGAGCATATAACGCGGCTTTTTTTGCGCGTTTACGTGAAGCTAGTCACCGACGAAATTCGGTCTACCTGCTAATATTTATATCCATTGCGCTTGCAAATGCGCATATCAATATGATAGGCCTTGCAGGGAAATGTTAGCGCAACCACGATTACGGAGTGTACATGTCACCACGTGAATTACAATTACACGGATGAAAGGGCAATATCCGTCTGTTAACTAAAGCGGTCGTCGGAATGATTTACAAATGCACGCACCGAAAACTAAGTTCCTCGAGTGCACACATAATCTATAAATTCCTCCTGAATATTGCTTCGTGCAATTATTAATTAGTTATGGCATCGGATAAATAATTGGATAGTTTTATAATTTTTAGTCTACTCGAAAAAGTAAATAAAACGCTATGTATATAGTTTCTGATCACAATAAACAGAAGCAAAATGAATGCCTACGAACGATTTGTTAGTTAGTGTTTGACCAAATAAGTAATAAATACAGATATTATAATATTTATGCTATATGAAAAAGTAGGCGACAGGTAATTTTACCTAAAGGTTACAACTTAATTCGGAAAATCAATTGAAATAGGGTGGTTTTCCACAATTCTTCAAAATCTATGTTCGGGAACTAATTGATGCTAAAATGAATTTCCAATTATAAAATCGTTTACTTTACAGCACGAATGGTGAGAGAACTAATTAGTTTCAGAGAATGCAAAGAGGTCATAAAGAGGCAACTGACAATGGCAACCCCTCTTCCATTATGTTCTAGAGAGAATGAGCGTTTTCAGTCAGTCAGTGGTAGCCCTCAAAAAAGAATATCGAAATGCTAATCACATGATATATTCGTACTTCGCCTGCCGTTGTTATCGCAGCGTATATTCTACAGCATTCATATTTTTGTTTTAAACGCTAGTGGCCCAGAGCACGCAACAATTTCCTTGGCTCAGCGTGAAAAATGTCGGCAGAATTTTATTATCATCTCCTTACCGCTGGAAATTTTAATTTCAAAATTATGTAATTTCATTAAATCGCAGAATGAATAACTTAATCTCGTGATTCTTCTTTGTTCAGAATTTAACTAATGAAAAGCTTTTATTAAAGCAGGTACAGAAATTCGAGAAAGGGGAAGGACGAATTACCGAATATCGTACCACGAAGTTGTTAACGTCAATTGCTTATTCACTAAATTAAATTACGGTACAGTTATATCTGTAACAAGATTTATCATAACGTACAAGCAATATCAAATTAATAAAATATTACTGGAATAGATATAGTAAAGTAGATTTCCGAAACGCTAGTACATTTCAGTGGCACGGAACCATTAAATTTCTGGAAAATATTGGAAAAGGAGAAATATCACACATATAGCAGAATTTTGTTTGTTAATACACTTAGGGTACAGTACTAAATGTTAAGTCACACTGCCGCACGTTTTCGATGGTTACTTAGTATTAGTATAATAAAATATTGTACAGAAACCACATTTGTAAAATAAATTTGATAATCTGATGCTTACATAAACACTAATTTCCGTTATAACTATCTATTAAGAAACTAATCAATTAATAAAAAGATAGGTTTTCGACGTGTACTGACAAATCGTCTCCTTAGTTTGTTGATCTCACTTGACTGTCGTTCATTAGTGAATTGTTTTAATTGATTTCTGTAGCTACCCGTTGTTGGCCTAATATAGAAAAATAAAATATTACCGAAATTAGCTTTAGTGTTTTTCAAAATATCTTTCATAGTGATCAATACTTTTTGCTTGCGTTTGAAACAGTTGCGATAATTTATTCTTTTTCAGCTTGAGACGACTGCAAAATGCGATCTTGAATGCATCAAAGACTTCTTCGGGCGTCGAAAATCGTTGGCCACAAAGTTTATTTTTGATGTGCGGAAATAAAAATAAACTGGATGCTAAATATGGACTGCGGTGGACAACCCATTAATTTCATGTTTTGAGTTCTCAAAATGATCAGTTGTTTGGCCAGATGTGTGACAACTTGCTTTGTCTTGATCAAGAATTATGTTGCCCAACACTTCTGGAAAACAAATGGTTGAATACCATTCAGAAGTGACCGTACTTTTATTTTTGCAAAAAAAGCGTTCATTTGTGGATGAATTTGCTACTTACTATCAGCCTCACAACAGATCCATTATTCACCACCTGCGTAAATAATATTATATACAGAATTTTATCCCCCGCGATTATATTTCCTGGGCATTTATTTGACACGAGTCCCTTTTTGAGCGGTCCTCAAATTATCTAGATCCATCGAGGGCAATTTTTTTCACAGCTAAGTAATCATGTAAAATCGAGTTTATGCTTCTTATGCTAAAGCCCAATGATACCTGAATCTATTGGTATGTTACATGACGATCAAGCCCTATTAGTTATCTCACAGCATCAATATCTTCTACGACAACAACTGATTTTGGATGACATTGAAGAAATTAGTCGTAGAACGAATTTGTTATATGATGGAATTAATAATCAATTAATAATTCACGTCCAAGGTTATAAGAAATAAGCGGACGAGAATGTTCACGAGTTACTTCAGTTCTCTACTGAGGTGATTTTCTCAAGTCACTGTAAATAACACAAATAGTGTTCGTATGACAAAACTTTCTGAGTGCGAATACGCTAAAAAGTGTGAAATTTTACGATGGAAATGTTAGATGTCGGCAAGAAACACTTATTAGTGTTGCCTAGACACTACAGTATATGGAACAACTATCTTTAGAAAATATGTGAAGGAAAAAGTTTAGCATGCGAGTACCTGAAGGTATTCTTCACATTATCAAAAGTACCTACTTGCGCGTAAGCTGAAAAGTCGTGTAGTGTTGAAACAGACTCTTATTTTACAAATAGTATATTACTATACGATTTCAACAAGGTAATACAATATGGTCGTACAATGATTGTAGCAAGGTATGCTCCAAAAAAAAAACTATGAAATGAGTGTAGTAATTATACAATTTTATCTACTTTGTGTTGCAAAATTTTAAAATTGCGACTGTTAAATATCTCTTTTTCGATTATAAATTTAGGGCGTGTACACGTTATTATGTGAGTGGTTTATTTTTAGCCGAGTTTACTTTGCTAAGAAATTTTGAGTTTTTACCTTTAATGTCATTTAGTTTATATCTGTGTTTATTTTTGTGTTATTTTTATTAAACATTTCTTGTAGGAACCAAACAGCCTAAATGGTTTTTTTGGACATTTTCACTATCAAAAAATAGGCAGTAATAGACATGCCTGGAAAACTGTCAAGCTTGTATATAAATCAGCGATGACATTGGGAAGTTAATTAAACAACCATATATCAAACTTTGTTCAAACTACGAGTATTAAACTTAACTGAAGCAGTTTGTACTTCTGAACACAGTAGTGGACGACCTGGAATCATTGCTAAATTTGATGAAGACGTATAGTGCACAGCCTCTTCTTTAAAAAATGAGTCCTCTACCTTGGACAAAATAATCTCGTAACTAAAAAGACGTCAGGATTTGCCACCTATATTCCGTTAATCATTATGTATGACTTTGGAATAGATTAATTTTGAATAATCTGCTCGGAGAAGGTAACCGTCTTACAAGCGTACGTAATTGCGAGAATAAGGCTTCGTTAAAGTGGCTTTATTGGTGTCTGAATGTAGAAAAATGGGGAGTACCATATTGAAAAAATGCGAATGTGTTTGGGAAATAGCTTTCTGTGTKTCTGATATAAATACATAACAATGCGGTTATCATAATGGGCAATGCATCGTCGTCCACAGCCGCAAAATAGAGCCGATTCCGACAAAATTAATTACAAAAGCTGCCGTCATACCACTGCTACGATAATACAAAGTTGTTATGTACTATGGGTTTAAAAAATATGCGAATTTTTAAATTAGCTTCGTTTATTTAAACGGCTGGTTCGAAATACACTAAATCCACTTCAATTATAACACCAAAGATTCAGTAAACCACCATCCAGAACACTGCATTGCACTCACCAGCACTTAAATAGCTTTTTGTCTCTTGCCTTTAGCTTATTTCACCGTCTTCCAAATCAGACTTCTCGCGCGCGGTTTCTCGGTACCTGCTAGACGAAGAGCACTCCCGAATAGACTGGCAGCACTTCAAGAACATTCTTGAAGGTAAAAACTGACCTTAGGCAACCGCAATAACGCCATAAGTTGTCGGTCTGGTTGCCTACTCAGCAGGCGTTGGCATATATTTTAATATAACAATATTGATTTTTGAAGAAGTTATGGTGGGTTCCCTATTATTACTATTATACTTAACTCGTCAGAATAAAGTTAAAACTATATTATTTACACTTAACTGACAAATGACAAAAAATAAAACAAACTGGTATTACCTCAATATCATTATTGTGATTTCTATGTATTCGAAGATTCCTTTAACCGATATTTAAAAAACGATATGATTATTAGTATATGGAGAGTTTCTGCGGTATTGGCGAACGGTATTTGGGAAGCTGTTTAACACAATAAGATATGATCGAAAATGAGTGTTCGTTTTGTTTGCGATCAACAAATGCCATCATCTCCTTYAATTCCTGAAGAAGCTTTAATCCATTTACTTGTGTGTACATTTTTTCACGTTAATTATTGGTTTTTGTGACAGTAGCTTCATGTTTTTATTATCTATCTACAGTTGGTTGCGGTGCAGACAGCGCAGCATAGACATGCATTTTATCCTTATAAAATGTTATGTAACAAAMATCTTTGCTMTTGCGATTTCCGTTAAATTTGTGCTAATAAATATGTTAACTATCGAAATCCTTTGAAATAAATACGAGCTTCTGGGATGTGTTAATGCTTTGACCCTCTCTCTTTTGCCTTTTCTCTTTKCTTTATGCGAGTTGTTTCTCGGCTACAATATTATTTGTCAACGACACTGTTTTAGCTTCTCTTATTTTGTATCAGGGATCGTGTTGGATTTAATTCAATTTATAAAACGATTCTCCAAGCTGGACATGTAATTGCTTATGGTGGGTGTTCTTACAGGTGAAGAAATCTCCCTATATAAGGTTTGAATGCTAAAACCTCGCCAGCTCCGCCCATGTCCGTAAGTAATTCAGAGTCACACCAGTTCGAACATCAAGGATGCGAATGACTGTAATAATAAGTTTCCTACGGCTCGATAATTAAGTGGAAGAACAGATTGTCCTCTAGATTTATTCCATATATTTGCTATTTTCAAATTTAGTTTATTATTTTACTATCTACTCAAATGTTTAACTACCTACTAATTTCCGTGAAACTTGTTATAAGCAATGAAAGCTATTTTAATACTTGAGCAAGCAGTTAATTTTTCAGCTGCTTTACAGGCAACAAACAAGTTGAACTAAGCAAGCAAAAAGCAAAGTTAATTACACAATATCTAGACGAGTATTAAAAGTTGCTATTATGATTAAAATTTTAATTATCTGTGTACCTACAATAAGGTGCATAAGCAAGTGCGCCTTAATGGCAATACTCATTTTTCGCCGGTGTTCCAACAATGTTAATATTACTCACGTACCTTGTAGAAAATACAGAAAACAAAAAGGACGAAGCAAAAACTGCATGAATGGATCGATACGCCAACGACCGTGAACTGACCGAAGAGGTCCTCGATAAACCAATATAATCGGGTGTGTCGCATAAAACGCACAAAATTGAGAGTTGTAAAACAACCCTACAAATGTAGCTATTAATTGTGTCCCATTTGTCTGGATTATTTTGTTAGTGTGTAAATTTATGAGGGGCCCTCCAGGCACCAACATACAAGAAGGATTAATGTGGCTGGTGCGGTGGAGTTAAGTCTATCACGCAAAAAATTTATTGCAGCAGCAGGTATCGTGCTGTACAGTTGCGGAAGCAATTTAAAAATTCATTTCGTATTTAGCTGAACCCGTTTTCAGCCAGAAGTCATTTCACATCGGATAAAGGCATTTGCAATTTAGACATGCTACGTGCATGGTACCGTAACAAAATAAATGTGTTTGATAAAGCAATACTTAGTACGAAATTAGATGCCAATGCCACCTGTCAGCATTACACTGATATGACAAAGCCACCTAACTGCCTATATGAGAACCAGGTAGTGGACACTCTCATATTAGATAACCCTAAACGCTATTGCTGCAACCAACTATACACGATTACTGTTATGGATACAACATTCATAGATGGCACTCTGCGCTGTGTGTGAAGCACGGCTAACGCATGCACGCGGGATTGCGTTTAAATCAAGCTATGTTCAAATCAAGTTGATGTCACGCTTTGATATCTAGCAAAAAATTGTCGCAAGTTCCCAAAGTACCTACTTATACGATATTTTAATAAGTTATAGTTATTATTATTTTGCAACCTGTTAATCTTTTTGGTGGCATTTTTATGTTTAAAGTTACAGGTATGTAGTATATTGTGACATGGAAGTTGAATACGAAGATGGTAAGACATTTGCTTTAATTTTGTACCTTGAAAAGTGTTAAAATTGTTAGTTTCGAAAATGCCGAAGGTATCACACAGAAAAACTGTGCGGTAAAGAACTGTAGTAATAAATATTTAACATTGTTTTTGAATCTTATTTTTGGTAATTACATTTACGACAATTCAAATAATTCGCAGTTTTTTAAAACTTCGCATTTCCTTTGCCACTATTTTACACAAAACGAAGAAAACAACCCTATTAGTTGTTATTTAAAGTAAACCTTTCTGACTTAACTTTTTATGAAGTACACATTTGCGTACAAAGTCAGCATAATATAAAAAAGTTGCGTTAGACATGCTTACATAAATTAAAAAGATTGTTTTCTTAATTTCCTGTAAAATAGTGGGCAAAGTAGATTCCAGGTTTTAAAATTAAGACAAGAAATAAACGTCAAAATAAATGACATTTGTATGACTCGGAGTTTCTGATTTATCGGCTACACCTGCTGGTCGTTTCATTAATGTAGTTCACATACAACATTCTCAGATGGCGCTGTAGCTCATTCCACAAAATTTATCAACACTGGCCATTCTTGTTTACTGATATTCTTTGATGAGAACTACTTCCTAGAGGAAGTGAGCTGTATTATGCCAATCTGGCATGCATCTGCATGCGTATTGTATGTGGGTTCTTGTCCGCTTGCAAAAAGTGCGGTGGGGGCCTGCTGTCAAGTTGACTTGGCAGAATACAGGTCACTTTCTTTAGACCCACCCATATAGGCATAGCTAAGTGACTTTGTCATCATGCCAGTGTAATGTTGGCAGATGGCATTGCCATCTAATTTTTTTTACAAACATACAAAGCCTTTAGTGTATAGGCAAAAACCACTTCTACGCCATGCTGTCTGCACAACATTGACGAGCTGTAGCAACAGCGAAACAGATCTGTCCGTAGTTAGTTGCGGTGTAGACAGCATACTTTAGACAAACATTTTAATAAGTATACAGATCTCAAAATACTGTTTGCAAGCAGTTAAAATAAAAACACTACTTATATTTTATCTGTATGCTGCAAATACTGTATACAGGGTCCGCCACCTAAAACTCCCCAGGCTTGTATTTTCATAATTTTTTTAGGCACTACCTTAAGTTGTATGTCAAATTGTAGGTGTTTTTAAAATCTTTAAAAACAGCATAGTGAGTGTCCAAATTATTTTGCCGATTATGATATTTTGTAAATAAAGTTAATTTTTGTAAAGATTTATTCAAAGCCTAAAATATAATTTTTAAAAATTTTATTTTACCTACCTATTCATTTTGTTAGAAAATATCAATTATAACCAATCAATCAACCCAATATATGACAATATCTATGCCAAAGCTTATAAAATAATCAAGTAATTTATGAACAATAAGGCATTAGTATATATGAGAAATCATCTTGAGTCTTTATGTACCATTTACACCAAATATAATTAACATATTCTATTAATTACTCCCATCAACGACCACAATCACAATTTCTTTTTTCGTCATAATCTCCCACTTTTCAATTAATTATATGGCGTCGCGGACCTTTTACAGCAATTACTCTCTGCATTTTTGTTCAAGTAAGTTTTTTCGTTTCTGTCGCGATTTTCCCAAGATTTTGAGAAGCAGCTCTGAGCGGCCCCCATTTGCCTTTTACCGCTATACAACGATATCAGCCACTATTTTAACGTCACGCAATCCACTTCCTGCCTCGTTAGACTGTCGAAGGCTTCCGACTGTTTGCATTTTGTAAGCAAACATCTTCAAATCTTTGATCAAAAATAGTTGTAGAGAGCGAGTCTTCTTTAGACAAGTGCCACATGACCAGAAAATCGACGACACAATTCACGTTGAGCAGAAGTCACCGATCGTTTATTTGTCAAAAAAGCATAACTATTTCTCATTTCTGGGAAGTATAGCAATTCATAGTTTATCTACAAATATTCCATTTCTGTTTACTTCACAAATGTAAAGGTAGTGGTGACATTAGACGTCTCTTGCATAGAAGCGATCATCCTCAAACGAGATGATTACTTATGCCCCACCTTGTAACTAATCATATGAGTTTGCAATAAGTACATATGAAACAAATATTAAATATATACATTTCCTTGTCAGAACGGGAGCTTAAAGCAGGTATTAGATGAAAGCACGTTAGATATTATACTACGTTTGCTAAACACTACAACTTTGCTAACCAGACAAAAGCAATCCACATATTTCGTTGTATATTCTAACGCGTACTACTCCTTGGCGCAAACGTAAAGTTAGTTCGATTCAATAGCTTTCCGAGTGCTGCCGGTAACTTACAATGTACAAATCTATCTAAAATTTGCTAAACACCAGAATAATGCATGGATTTTTCTGACATTCTTGTAAATGAAACCATCTGGCTTAGTAGCCGGCTATATGCAGTTCAATTTAGAGGCCGCGCGATAATTAGCCTTTTTACGAATTGCCTGTCGGTGAGCAACAATGAGAGTGGTTGATTCCTATGTATGACAGTAATGAAATTAATTTCGTGGGTGCTCATCTGTATGCTACCACTACACTTTGTATATTATTTTACCTCTAGTGAAAACATAAAAAATTTCGTATATCTATATCAGGTTAGAAACGTACGATAAATTAAGAACTTCAGAATAGTATGTCTGTCTTCTAGCAGATATAGTGGCAAAAAATATTTTCAAACTAGTAATGAAATGTAAACTTAGAACCTAGAGGATAAAATTAATTTTCATAAACCTGAGCGGGGTACAAGTGAACCCAAGAAATGATTATTTTAGGATATATTTTAAAATAATTTAATTCCCGCCGAGCTATGTATCTGAAATATAGTGCCAGTACTATAAAAAAGAGTTACAATAAACAAGTCTAAGAATTGCTATAAGTTTTATTGGTTGGGGTACAGTTACACAGTATTTAACGACAAGTATATATTTTGCATACACTACCTACTAACCAGAGTACAAATATGTCCCAAATAAACATAATGGCTGAGATTGACAATATTTGCAATACTGCGCATGTGCCTACTACTAGTGTTATCTCCAGCCGCTTGCAATCTTGACGTATACAGTGCTTCAGTATACTAGTTTATTGTGTGTATATAGGTAACAATGAGAAAACAACCAATATTTCGATATAAAAATAGTATCACGGTTGAAGAATTAATGAAACCGACAATTACGATAGTAATCTTTACATGATTTGGTCGAAAATTGGAATTGTTTCTTTATATTAACGTCTTTATAAATTATTTTTTATATTTTTACAATAATACACACATAAAATTTTTTTGTCTATTAATATTAAAATGTGTTTACATCTTGATTATACCATAATAACAAACATTAAAGCTACAAAACTATGTAAAAAATCCTGGTTTATATTTGTACTCTACATTTCATTTCATGTAAGTTCCTGACTACGGATTTATGAAGGTTAAGAAAGATGAAACTTTTGTTGCAGATCAATAAACTTTAAATTTATTATCCATAAACCTGTAATTTGAGTTACTATTATGCTTAAATTTAACGCGACGCCCTCAAGTGTGGAATCATCATAATAATGGGCATGTCTCTATTATGCCTCAAATATGATCTCTGTCGAGAGCTACTACTGTAGTAGGAAGCTGATACAGTTTGTTGGGGAGTAGTGATTGCGGCCCAGAGCACACGGCTGATATTAAAGTTTAACGTACGACGATTCAGACCATGTTCTGTGGAATGATACGCAATGCAGGGATGTTAAGGCAAAAATGTCCGCGTTCAGTTGGTCGTTACTAAATGATAACTACGAGGAACACGATAAGCAGACTTGCAACAAACGTATACTGACGTTTAAGTACAAGCATATAACATCCTGCTACGGAAACTCCTGCTCAATTGGTAAAGTCGTTAAGCTACTTCTGGCAGCTGCTCGTAAATTCTTTTGAACTTCGCAGTTTCCACAGTTTATGAAATTGCTCTCTATTCGGAAACCACTACTAGAAAATTGCAGCAGATCGAACCGCTGCCGTTCGTAAAATTAGTATTACACCGCAATGCTGCAAAATCACATAGATATGAATACATGTCGTCGTTCATTTACGTTATTGAGTTCAGCAAAATTGTATTATTTTGCAACTTCGATGTGTAAAGCTGGCATGTTGTATTTAACAAAAAGTAGCAGTAAGAAAACAGATAAATTGGTAAATATTTTAAACAGCTAATGTAAAAGTGATAGTAGTAGTAATAATAGAAATAATAATAATAATAATAATAATAATAATAATAATAATAATAATAATAATAATAATAATAATAATAATAATAACAACAATAATAATAATAATAATAATAATAATAATAATAATAATGATAATAATAATAATACGTAACACAATACGAACATTTCTAACAGGAAGTATAAAAACGCGTGTAACAGTAAATGGAAATGACATCACTACCAATAAAATATTTTAATAAATATTTTAAAGTGACTCACCGAGTGCACTTAAGCTTTCTCTTTCCCCAAACCGTTTGTCAAACACACTAAACAGAACGTCATATGAATTTCAAATAATATCAAGCAATAATATAAGGATGTTAAATTAACAATTTTTTTATATTGAAAATGCCTCATACAAAAGCTCACACAATTTTCAGAAATGGAATTCACTAAGGAGAGTGAGTTAATCATAAGGTAATCGGCAGCTTACACGGCATTAAGGCTTTATTGTTCCAGAATGCTCCAGAGGGTATGTCAAGCTATAAAAAACGATCCAAAACTGAATTTCTTTACTTTGAATATTTCATGGTATAATCCATTTCAACCAATTGAAAAATTACGAAACTTTGCATAAATTACAGTTACATTTCCACAGTTTTCCCCGCTAGAAACGATAATGAATTTAAAGAGCATAAGGGAAGCAGAGGTATTGTGTATATGCGGCAACCACATGACACACGAACATTGAAGCTTAGATACTATTTTTACACCAAGTAAACACTACTACACACTGCAATAATTCTTCAAGCAATAAACAAATGAAAGTCAAAGGTGTTGCGTGAAAATATTTAAAAATAGAGGGAGATATAGCTACAAATTAGCTTATACATGTCTCGTGCAAGGACAATTACAACCTAATACAGAGGGTTTGGCAATAGCTATTCAGTATCACCTCATCAACACGAAGAACTAAAGAAAATATATATTAAAGGAAAATATATAAAAGATATTACTAGTGGTTATAAAACGTTAGCGGCGATACGATATATAATAAAAATTAGAAAAATATTTACCTCTAGCACATAAAATAGCGCAGGTATGGAATCAAAAGTCGGTTAAAATATTACCCATAAACCATCCATAACTGGTATAACATTCAAATCGGCCCTACGAAGTGTAAACCTCGAGCACAACTTACCCTGTAAGTAATATTAAAAGCTGCTCACGCAGCCAGACCTTTCCTCATGCACTAGTAGCGGAAGTAAATGTAGCTCGATTCAGTCCTATATATACCTTAGATACAAGTGAAATAGGAATATGCTTTTCTTGGAATGTAGTTAATATGGATATAAAACTTCACGTTAACGGCCAAATAGTCTTAAACTTTTTTGACGGTTCAACGATTAACAGCCATGATACTAACACATGCCACTAGGCGAACGCATTGTTGCCCGGTTAACGCATGACGTCAGGCCGTGACTACTCCCTATTTTGTAAAATGTCAACAAATGTAGTCAGCCCCATCGAGGTGTCTGGAGTCGGTTGTTTACATTTTCAAGTGAAGCCAACATAATAGTCACATCTAAGGTAGAATTGGAGGAAAACAGAAACGTACAGTTGACCAGAGCAATACTCCATGCATCATGCGATTGCCCGCCTTCACGTCCACTGTGCTACTGGCGTTTAGAATGTTCTGTTGCGTTGGGTAGTGTGGTGTAAATTTTTGGTTAACAAGAGCTTATTGCTAGTTGTTTACGGACAACTTGTATAAAAAATTAATCCAGGCAATGGCGCGGATGTGTCAAGTATGCAAAAAGGTGGGCTCTAAGGAGAAAACCGTATCATTTCACCGTTAAGCATTGTTTAGGTTATGTTTATATTTGTTGTTATAGGGGTCGTTTGATAAATTTAGCTAAATTAGTTACTTTATAGAGGAATACTTTTATAAAATGTAATGAAGTTGATAGTGAAGGATTAATACATATGGAAAATGATTACTGTTAGTGGTAGTCGTAAGTATTTCAGCGATGCCTGATGCGGATTTTGATTTTATGTATTTCTTTTTATTTGACAATAAATTTCATTTGCGCAGTTTCTGAATTTTTTTCCTTATATTTCTATGTGAAGAATGTTGAGTGTTTTCTCGTTAAGTGTTGATTAATGTTGATTAATGAATACTAATGCTAAAACTGTGTTGATTTCATTCGGCCAAAACTTTTTTTCCCGCTTGTAACGAAATTAAATTAGTGTTTATTGTACAAAAGGATGTTTCTTTACTTTAACTGAAAGATTGTTCGAAATATTATTGATGTACGCTCCGCTTTTGTTTTTAGTTGGAAGTTTAATTATCCCACTGTTGACCCTTTTATAACAGTACGGCAATGTACTTGGAGGAAAACTGTATCCCCCTCGTACCCGCGCTCACCTCGCCCTCATTGGTCTTGGCGTCAGTTCCAACCGTATTTATGAATGAGATGTCGTATCCATTTAATAATATGTCAATGGTCAGCCCTAGCCACAGACTGACGTCATTCACCAACGTTGCCGGTTGCTTGTGAGCATATCTTATTAGTCTTAGTATCATGGTTAACAGCTCCCTATCAATATTGACAGCGATTTGATTCTTATATCGTATGTAATTATTCTTGTCAAATTCCATAACTATATATTTACTCGGCTTTAGAGACAAATAATATCTTTTGGTGCATTGGAAATACTCGCCAAATCACGATCTGTAAAGCCATTGCTTTGCAGAATGTCGATATCCTGACGCAAGTAACACACTTTAACGCAGACTGCATAAAAGATAATTACAATATTAAGAACAATCTATAAATGGTGTTGTATAGAACGCAAACAACATCGGACCGTGGATTGATCCTTGGTGAAAACCACTTAAGCAAGAAAGTGCAAGACTTTAAATAATTTTATTGTGGCATGCGAAATCTCAAGAAGATTTAATACTTACAGCATCAGTTAGTGAATTCTGTCAAACACTTTGGTAAAGTCTAACAATACCAGGATTGTAAACAATACACGCAAACAAGTAAAAAAAAACACGTCGAAGAGAAAAATATTTAGCCTGAAAATCAGTTCTGTATTTACAATCAGCACGCTTTTCTGCAGCTCTCTCAACTATAATTGATGACATTAGAACTGCAACTGATAAAGGTATAGGTATTAACTGCGCTCGTTTTATGTGTACCGCAAGGGTTAGTGCTTGGTGCCTTGTTATTTATTATATACGTTTCAAGGTTCGGGCAAGATTTGTATTATTGTCGAGGGATAATTACGCAGTTGACACACAGGTTTATTTCTCCTTCGAGGAGTACCAAACAGAACGTATCAATTCCATAATTAATAACATGGATCTGAAAATTTCGATTTGTGTAAGTTTTCATTGGCTCTTAATCCGGCAAAGCCTTGAATTACTTACCTACTACTTATCAGTCTAACTTCTAGTTGCTCCATATACTAAAGTCGGTTTAGTTGGCCCTGTACTACCTTTACCGATGTGGTGAAGATTGAGTATTTTTCTGGACTTCGAACTTAAATTTGAAAAATATATAAATCATTCTATTAAATCTCCAATTTCCAAATTTACGCTACTAAAGGTGTTTTAAATTTCAACACTAAAGTGCAGGAACTTCGTAAGGAAATGCATAAAGTTAGCTTTTAATTGCCTAAGTTTAAAAGAAAAACTCATTTAGCCACTTGCGTTGTCTTCTTTCTAATTTTGTTTGCAAACCCAAATATCTATTTAAAATAATTAACATTTCGGTCAGAAATCCAAATAAGATATGCTCACGTTACCAATGGGCCAATAACAATACAGCTCAATTTCAGAGAATTTTTTACATCACAGAAGAAGTGGCGGATATCACAACAAACAGCGAATTAATGAAATGTTTATTGCACGAACGAAAACAGTAACACATAGGTATTAATTTAAATAAATGTCCTTTGAGCTATGTCTTGCACGTCCTTCACACTACTGGCACCGTCTATAACAAACTGTCGCTACTACGTCTTCACTTTACTTTCGTCGTCTCGTCCGTATAATGCACTGTATGACACTGTGTAAGACTGGCGCTCGCGCCGCTTTTATGTGATCGTGGGACGAGTCCCCGAAGTTACTGGAAACTTCTAGTCGCACTCGCGGATTTAAAATCATGAGACATTACTTTTCCTACGAAAGTAATGGATTACATGTTACATAATGGGCTTGATAGGTATGACCTGAACGGATTTGGGGCAGCTCCATTACAGCTTAGACATGGTAGAAAAAGCGCTAAGGGGTAATTTTTTACGAGTATTTTGCAAGTATGCAGGGCACTCCTAGAGTGGTTTAGGGTTAAATATTTCTTACTGTTTATAAGGGTTCTTTATAATCTTCCCCATTGCCTGGCCATTATTCTTATATACGTTTATATGTATAGAACATGGCGTACACTTTACTAACGGTATACATATATGTGCCGTCCACGGTCTATTGGCATAATACTGACAATAGGATTTAAGATTATATCAGTGTACTATTGTTTAGAAAGCCGCAGAAATTAGGGTATAATTCAGCGCTAAGAACAGAACATTATACTAATCACATGATTCACGCAGCTTGCGCAAACAGGCATAGAGGTCGGAACGTCAGCTCTAGAAATGTTAGATCATAGTTAGATTAGTGCCATTTGATTAGCGCGATTACGCCCAACACTGCATCCGATATGATCTTTACACATCAGGACGCCAACGTTCCGCACTAAACGCTCCTCGMCCAMCCTTAACGGGAATTTTCCCCTTGAAACGGAAAATCCGACCACTATGAGTGCGCCTATCGTAGTCGCAGCCGCACTCAGCAATATTTTACTTTCAAGGTTCTGTTGTGTGCTTGTGCTGCCGATAATAAACAAATAACGTCCGTTCCTATTAAGGCCGGCCTGAGGATATTATAGATTTACGCATCAGCTGGAAATATAAACGTACCGATAAAATCTCTCCAAAATGGAATTACGATTATGAAAAATTCCCTTCAAAGTATTTCTCGATATCAGATTAAATCGCTTCAATTAACATCGTACCCTGGGGGATTATTTCAACCACCTCTGGAAAACACCCTGGTATGTGAAATAAACGATTTACAGATCAAAGCAGTGCATGTGACGTATTACCACTTTTAACATTTATACTTTTATTGCTCAACTAGACTAGACAAGCTGGTTTTGACTGTTTTTTAATCATTTTTATAATACAACCCGATTAGTTTTTACCATAAAGTGTGTTGAATTAGTTTGGGTTAATTATTAGGTTCAACTTGTCAAAGACGGTCTTGCTGTCAATTTTGTAATGCTTAATCTATTGCCATAAATATATCGGTATCATACATGGGTAGTATTTTAATTTAAAGCAAAGGTACAAACGGAATGTAATGATAAAAAACCTTTTTTTGCTTCCCTATTGATTACGATATAGGAAAAGTCAATTTAATGTTAGGAATTTTTTTCACGTCGAGGTAACAATTTTGGTCCTTCGTACGTGCTGTGTTTAAATACTTTGCGGCCAAAACTCTACAATCACATGTAAAAATGTAAAAAAAGTTTCTTATTGCTGAAACAAGAAGCTACGATATTTTATGACGACATTTCCAATATGTAAAAAAAATTATTAACAACAGTATTGTCTGCAATTGTTTGACCTATGAAGAAATCCTAGATAAGCGTTTTATTTACTACAGATTAATTTTTCAGCCAGGATTATATACTAGAGTATCACTTGGAAGCCTACCCGATGATTGTCCATTATATTTTCTTTAATTCCGAATTAAAACCATTTCTTCGAAGGCTTCGATACCGATGTTTTGCCAACTATTACAATAGACATCTGTCAGGGCAGTGCAGACTCTAATGGATGGTTGTCATATGGCAGAAGAAATTAACTGTGTCGTTTATTTCTCCCAAACAGTGTTAAACTCAAAAAATCATTAAGCAATGGTCCAACCGGATTTGCCATCAAATTCTCAAGCATAATTGCACTTTATGATTTCACTGATTCCCCTTGAAGTGCAAATGTTCATCTGTTTTGTTGGTGAATAGTAAATAGTTGTAGGTACCCTGACGATGCCTCTTGCAACACTAAACGAAACTTGAGCATCTAAGCCTTCGAAAACGCGGTTGTCAAACCAGATGTCAAGAAATTTTAATATATTCAATATTTACAAAAAATCGGATGATTTAATCCCAAAAAGTTGCAACTTTTATGTAGGGCCTAAGGAATAGAACTTAACGATAAGAAATTACTAAACGGACTCAACAATAATATCGGTTATTACCTGTGGTATATCTTTATGTTTCATAGAGAAATACACTGTAGAGTATGTACTCACCGACATAGAACCAGAGGTTGTCCTAAAATTATATGTTCATAGAAACTTTTAGCTAAGATTTTCATACAAATTTACTCCATTTACCTATTCTATTGCTATAAAAAGCATAATCCTCAAATTTTTTATTAAATGACACATTCGAACTTGTTGGGTCAAAGTAAATGACAAAGTTTACAATAATGACACGACATCTGGCGGCAGACACATAAAATAATAAGAACAGTACTTTAATGCTGAAAAAAGGCGGTATTGTTGTGTAATAGGGCTGTTTTTTATATATCGTATTAGCATTTTTAAATTGTAGGCAGTGAATATTATTAAGAAAAAGAGGATACATGTAAACACAAAAGGCATGTGTGGTATTATATTGTAATAATAATATGCGGTTACGTGGTTAAGCGGTCATCACATAGGTTATTGCCACGAGTGTGTATTGGTTACCATTACCAGTTACTTTGTAATAATTATATTGAATATACTCGTATGCGAACCCATCTGTGTTTCATTATGCGATACAGACGAGTATATTATAATAGCAAGTACTCTTTATTTCAGGCATTTGCAAAGCCACACTAGCGCCATCAACGGTCGATAAACTCTCCTATAGCATGGTAATTAATTCTTAAACTAAAAAAAAATACAAAATGCTGTTTATGGAAAACAGTACTTATTTGAAAGAAAGCACTATTCTTGCTGTCAAAAACTAATTTAGACAGACTCCCATCGAAATCACGTGAAGAGGTGTACTGTTGGGGAAAAATATAGCTCATCTACGGAAGATAAATTATCAATGTTGAAACGTATTTCGTTCTCCAAATCAGCTATTAAACACTATTATCAGTTTTGAATCAACTGCTAGGTACCTATTGTTATCTATAAAAAATGAAATCTAAAGAATTCAAATTATATTTGTTGGCGCACTGTAAACAACTAGTGAATTGTTTATCATTACATATTTTGCGTTTTTTCTTTAAATTAGCCTACAGTTCCATTAACGATAAATTATGCCTCAAAAGTGTAAACTTGGACATAAAAATTGATAGTTTTATATGTTTAATAACAATCGCAGACCTATTAGGACAGGTCAGGTTAGCAGCTCAAAAAGTTTCATTTTATTGTAGTATATCTTTTTTATAGCATATGAAATGGATATGCAATTTATAAAACTAACCTCAAAATGTTTATATGCCACTGAGCTTGAGACAACCTCTATTTTTACGTCACTGGGTATACCATGAAGTCCGTAATTATCTACGAATATCAGTATTACCTCTTAATTTACCAAATATCATAATGAAGGCTATAAAGGAAGAACTGAATTAGTATCAGATAACCACAGAAAAACTGTTATTTGACAATTCTAAAACAACTGACATTTTACACTATATTATGGGTATGTATACTTATAAAAGTTATTCAAAAAGGCAGAAAACGAGTAAAAGTATGGATTTAATGTATAAATAAAAGGTTCATGAAAATGTGAATGCCAACGGTCACATAATTATTATTGTAACTTCAAATTAAGAAGCAATACTGTACTGAAAGAAAGATCAATTCTGTAACATGATGCAATGCGCCACTTGTACTTTCTTATACAATATGAGGAACAGTGGTCCTCTTACGCTTAATGAATGTAATTTTTATTCGACCTAATAACTGAGATCACACCTTTATCATGTTTTTCGAACGCCTATTACGAAGCTTACCGCGGATAGAGCGGAGCAAATGCGATGGTACTACCATCGTAATATTGTGCCATTTTAGTAAGAATGGAGCAGTAGATAGTGGAAAACCACATGCTTGCATACGACACATATATCCAAAATGGCGAATCAGTGATAACTACACAACGGCTTTTCCGGACTCACTTTCATATTGGTCGACGGGGAGCTGTTCCGTCTCGTAACATCATCACAAGATGGGTAAATAATTTGAGATCAACTAGCAGTATAATGAAAAAAAAGTCACACGGTCCAAAATGTACCGTAAGAACCCCTGAAAATGTAGAGGGAGTAAGAAATGCGCTCATCGGAAGTCCATCACGATCCGCTCGAAAGCATGCATTTGAGTTAAACATAAATCGGGAATCAATTAGGGCAATCTTGCATAAAGATTTACAATTCCCTACAAATTACAGCTTGTTCAGCAATTAAAGGAAAAAGCTTTCGAACCTCGTGAAGATTTTGCTACGAGAATGCAAGTGATTTTGGAAGAGAATTTAAGTCTGCACCTACTAATGAGTGACGAAGCTCATTTGCATTTGAATGAAGCAGTCAATAAACAAAACTTCAGATACTGGGCACCTGAAAATCCTCGAAATATCCATGAAGTACTACTTCATTCTAAAAAAGTCACTGTGTGGTGTATTATTGGACCTAACTGCATTATTGGTCCCTATTTTTTGAATAGGCTGTGCGTAGAGTGATTGTCAATTCTAACCGCTACGTTATATATAAGTGATGCTGGAGCGTATTATGGACGACTTCAAGAAGAGGGTCGAAAACTGCATCCGACGCGACGGACACCATCTTGACGATATTGTCTAACATACTTAATTTTAATCGTAAATGGCATTGTACAACTTTCATTTTTATTTTAATAAAATTTCGTAATCTTGTAATTTCTTTGTGTAGCACTTATTTTAAAATCGTCCGGTTTCTTCATTTCATTAATAATTACAATAACATCGTACGTTTTATATAGAGAAGCAGTTACTATGTCTATGTGAATACAAAATAGCTTTATTGACCACCACACTTAGACATAAACTTGTATACATAAAGTTGATAGGATCCATTAGGCCTGGAATAATCATACTTTACACTAATGCACTGGAGTGAGTATAGCAATTAGATTACAAACAACGCATGATAGCTTTATGTGCACAGTAATCACTAGTCAGTACATCGTATTAGTTACCTTTAATGTATTGCCCTTACGTTCTATTAACATACACTCTTCCTAACAAATTACATTATTTGTATTCTGTTTGCGAACATGAAAAAAGGGCTTAAAACAGTTGCAGAGGTTTCACACGGTGAGGAAATCTTTTTCTCCAATGGTAAAATTTAAATGGATGTCCGCGTTGACGTGGGTAGCAACTTGTCGGCAAGATCCCTAGAGATACTCTGAAACACGTGTCTGCGGTTTTTAATATTCCAATTCTATAGAAAACGTTTTTGCTGCGTCTGGAGAATTTCGTTCGATGAGAGATATTTCGTGGAAAATCCATGCTGAACAGTCGAACAAGATATGAATGAATGTAGCTGTCGTTTATTTGCCATTTATCAAACCTTATGGGTAACGTGTATACAGGTATGTATGCATCGTCTTACTCATGGACAGAATCAAAGCAAGATCTGTAAATTACGTATTTGTAATGATATATACAGGCCTGAATGAATAACATAAATGTTGCTAAGTCTAGTTGTTACACATTACCAACTTTAACATCAAACAGTTAGGGTGCATAGTGAGTATTAGTAACACCACCTACCCAATCAGTATACAGAAATTCTGTGGATTTGCGCGATCCATCAAATTGGTTAATTTAAACTTTACGTTCGACGTATCAATTAGCTTTTAATTAATCTGATTATTTCACGCCATTCTAGATGTGTTTATTTACGTATGTTGAACTAACCAGCTAATTAATACATGTGGAACATTATATTTTATGCCTGCTTGTTTTAATTAAACGTTCATACATATATGACTCCTTTATCTTATTCCAAAAACGTAATATAAATATTTACAACATTATAACGAACGTTTTGCCAAAAACGAACCAACGCCATTTTAACGGAGTTTCAAAAGACGTGTCAATCCCAGCATATTTCATCCGATAGTCTGCAATATTAACAGTTTTTTTTTAAATAACGGCAGTGTAAAGTTTGAATAAAGAAATCAACTTCCACAGGAAATAACAGAATTCGATTCACGGCTACATCCAGTGGCGTATTTCCTTACGGCGTCGATACATGCTACTTTTTATTAATTCCCATCCAGTGAGTGTTTTAATAATTTTAATTATAATAATGTTAATATTTTGAGATGTTCGCCGTGACAATAGAAATATTTCATTCACAATATGTTGATTAGATATTTTAATTGGCAATATTTTATAGCACTATAGTTGGCAGCTGTTTGCAAATTCTTAGTAAAGTAGTTGGATTAGTCTTCGACTAACTTTTGAAATTTTTGTTGTTTACAGTTATATTTCACTTTGAGATATGATTCACATTCTTTTGTTTACGTATCCTGATGAACGTTCAATGCAGAGTGAGGTGTCCCGTTCGAAATAAAGAAATTAGAATGCATTTCTAGTAAAACGGGAAGTTTGGTGTTAAAGTCTGAAAATCAGAGGTATCACCTAGTCTCCACCATTTTTACTGTAGTTTCTTGTCAATGCTGGTTTTGCTTGCAATTGTTTGAATATAGCTTTAGGTATGTTTTGTGTAAATCTCATCAAACTCTATGGTTAGAAGTAATCATCCTAAATAGAACGTCTAGTGCTTGATATTTATTGAATTTACATCAAACATTAGTAAATCTTAAACCTAATCAAATATTAATCGAACACGATATTTATAGAAACCGTAATTAATGCGACATATAAAAAACATATATGTGAAGGGGACCATTATATAGGTAATACTATTTTTATACCTGCAATATTATAACTTCTTTAGGCGCTTAATGTCTTGTTCTGGTTTGTTCGCGAAGGTTCTTGAAGCTTCAATGTTAGACGGTCTGGAAACATTAGAGTACTTTCGATTGGGCTATAATAAGCCTGACGAAAAATGCGCATAGCAAGTCTGATTTGAAAACTGATGAAGCAAGCGAAAAGCAAACCAAATATTTTAAGTGCTAGTGATTGAAGTATAGTGTTCTGAATAGTTCTTAATTATTTCTTGTAAAATAACTTCACCAAGTTAAATCCACAATACATATATTTAGGTAAAGCGTTTTCGGCTAATATGCCATTGCCAGTACCATATAAGTAATAAATTATCGGAAAAAATTATGACATTGTCAAAATTAAAAATCTAAACAAGCAATCTTGACTATAAATGGAAAAACTACATTCAAACCAGCAATGTAAAAATTAGCGTTCAAATAAGAAATGTTGAACGGGACAACTGAAATTGCAAAAAATCATTTAGTATTATCCAATTTTGGTCATTTAAAATTTTGTATATCTCTAATATTTCTAAATATTTGAATTTTGATGATTCATTACAAAAATGTAAACTTTTTAAATTGTCTAAAGTAGAAGTATGTTTATGTGATAATAAATGATTAGCGAACGAAGAATTTGTAGCTACAATGTCTGTAATTTTGTACTTATTAAATTGTTTTAGATGCTCATTTCCCCTAATAAGAAAGGATTTTCCAATTTGTCTAATATAAACAGAGTTACACTCGTTACATGAAAAGATATATACGCCTGAATGATTTAAGACTGAAATTTTATTTTTATTATGGACAAAACGGGAACAGACACTGCCTACAGTAGAAAAGGCAATATTTATGTAATTAGATACAAATAATTTAGTAAGGGAAATCGAGACTTCACTAATAAACCTAAGGGGGTACCAAATTTTAACTTTTTTATCACGTGTGATGGTGTTAGAAAAACACTTAAAAACTTAAATTTTTTCAGGTATTTATAGTACAATTTTTCTATTAAGTAATTTGGAAAACCGTTATTATAAGCAATTTGAAGAATTACATTATCGCACCTCCGGTGCAACAACGACGTAACTGTAATTTTTTGTGATTTTGAACTTTTAAAACCCATAGATGTAAAATGTAAACACTTAAAAACTTAAATTTTTTCAAGTATTTATAGTACAATTTTTCTATTAAGTAATTTGGAAAACCGTTATTATAAGCAATTTGAAGAATTACATTATCGCACCTCCGGTGCAACAACGACGTAACTGTAATTTTTTGTGATTTTGAACTTTTAAAACCCATAGATGTAAAATAAGTCGCTCTATCTAGTAGAAAAACGACGTAATTGTAGTTTCACATATAACCGATAGAGGGAACTTACGGCGTTTTAGTTTCCAGCCTTTTGTTGCCGTCAAATCGGGGCAACAATGATACATGCGTTAGTTGCGTTTTGTTATTTGTGTTAGTGATGTGCTTAGTGCAACAACGACGTATTTGCAACACACGGCATTCTTCAGGATACATTTCTGGAGCAACAACGGCGTAAGTGTGCATTTATGTCATTTTTACCTTTGAAGTACAGCTGTCAAGAAATACATTTTGTGTTTTGTGTCAATGTAAACATTATTGTTGGTGAGAGGTTAGAGTGCATTTTGATTGTTTTAGTGTCAACATGGGTACCAGGGCAAAGCCGATGTTGCAGTTAGTATTAGATACAATCGATTTCCCGAAAGGATTGGAAAATAGCAGCAATAAACCAGCGATATCTGGTAAGTGTTGTCGGTATTAACTGGACAGTAGGTAGCAGTAGCAGACTGGTTTGTAAACTAAAATTGGTTTATTGTGGTTGCTCTAGAAATCAGATCGCAAAATGAAGAAATACTTTCTCAAGAACCAAATCCGTTTGATCCAGCCGAAGAAAAAACATTATTGGATCTTGACACATTTCATTTGGAAAACAGTTCCACGAGCAGGGAGCTAAATGAAATGGATAATTTCTGCACTCGTTTAAATGCAGGTAAATGTTTTCTTACAGCAGAGAAATACAATATCAAGTTTTCTGCAGTGTACCGTCTTTCTGTTCCAGATGACACTTTCAACAAAGTTATAATCGCCCCCAGCTTCACACCGACGGAAGTTTTAACGTCATCACGAAAACGTGTTAAGGTTTCATACTGCGAAATAGACTCAGCAAATGACGACGAACGTGATTTCGGCGAAGATAGCAATGACAGCGAAAATTACCAACCAACGGAAGATGAATTGTTGAATGGTAGTTGCAGTTCTGATAACTGTTCAGAATGTGGCTCTGATTCTGCATTGCCTGTTCTTTCCGGATCACCTGAGCCAGAAGCATCTTTTGCAGAAGAGCGATCTCAAATCGAGTCTCCCGATACAACGGAATCACCCAAGAAGAAAGGAAAGAAAAGGGTTAGACGTCCAGAAACCTGGAAGAAAGCAGTAAGGAAGGACCTCAGGAACTCAGGTCGAAGCTATACATCAGCAAGAGGAAAAGTGGTCAAGGAAAAATCTATTAAACCGCCGTGCTCAGTTCAGTGCAGTCTGAAATGTTCAACAAAAATCTCTGAGGCCTCAAGAAAAGAAATATTTGATAACTACTGGAAACTTGGTTCATTACAACGTCAACGTGATTTTATTGGTTGCTGTGTTGAACCACTCCAACTAAAGTACCGGCGAATAAAAGCGGATGCTTCTAAGGAACCAAGGCGACAGAATTGCGCATTTTATCTGACGACTGAAGGCAAGCGAATTCGAGTTTGCAAAACTTTCATTTTGAACACTTTAGCCGTTTCCGAAAGAACCATTCGTACCATCATTCAAGGACGAGCATCTAGTTCAGGCATAGTACCAGAAGATAAACGAGGTAGGCACTGTAGTCGTCCAAACCAAATTGATGAAGAAATACTTAACTCTGTTAAAGACCACATCAAATCAGTTCCTCGGATCGAAAGTCACTATCTTAGAGCCAGCACTTCAAGAGAATTCATTGTCGGCGGACTAACCATTGCAGAGATGCATCGACAGTACAAGCAAGACAGAGTCTCGAATAACAAACCTGCTGCCAGTTACAACTGTTACGCCCACATCTTTAACACTGCATTTAACATTGGTTTTTTTATTCCTAAAAAAGACCAATGCGATACCTGCGAAGCCTACAAAAATTCAACTGGAGAAGAGAAAAGCAAGATCGAAAGTGAGTATATGTCTCATCAAGAGGAAAAGGAACTGAGCCGCATGGAAAAAGCAGCTGACAAGAAGAAATTGGATGCAAAGGATTCAAACATAATCTTGGCGGTGGTATATGACTTGCAAGCGGTTATGCCAGTGCCAATGGGGGAAACGTCTTCATTTTTCTACAAAGCACGGCTAAACTGTTTCAATTTTACTGTTAAGTTTGATTGAAGTTGTAGAAAGAATAATTTTTGTACTAAAGACATTATTTCCAGGTAACTGAAATAAAAGTGGATCAAACATCATGCTATTTTTGGCATGAGGGTTTGGGCAATCGGGGTTCTAACGAAATAGGATCCTGTGTTTTTAACTTCCTCCAGGACACGGCTACCTCTCGCCCAGGCGTTGATGTCATTTTCTATTCCGACAACTGCGGCGGTCAGCAGAAAAACAGGTGAAACATAATTACAATTCAGCATAATTTTTTAATTATTTTTCTCTTGCAAATATTATGTCAGACTTCAAATTATATCAATATATACAATTTTGCTGACAAATTTACAGATACAGTCCATTGCTCATAAATATCTTATTCGAGGCCATACGCAAAATGAGGGGAACGCCGTGCTAGCGTGATCGAGAAATCTCTAAAAAGGATTAAAAGGTCGGGGCCAATATACGTACCAGATCAGTATGTCTCCGTAATCAGAACAGCCAAGAAGAAAGGAAATCCTTTTGAGGTGAAGGAAATGGACTACACTAATTTTTACGACCTAAAGGCATTGGCTGATGAAATAAGCTTTAATCACCTTAGGAATTCTGAGGGTGAAACAATTAAGCTTGCACAGATAAAGATATTGCGTTTTGTTAAAGGGTCCAATGTCTACTATTACAAAACCAGCTATAAAGAAGATGTAGAATGGAAGTCGGCTCCAATCAGCACTTCATGTAGACGACCTAGTACCTCTAATTCTACCAGAAAAACCAGGCAATCAAGTTCTATATCTGGAACAGAAGAATCTTTGGATCTGAATTGGGTATCTGCAGCAACCCTGAAACCAGCTTACCGCTCTAAACTCCAAATCACCGAAAATAAAAACAAAGATCTGAGAGAACTGCTTCGCAAAAACATTATTCCTAAGTTCTGTGAACCATTTTACAATTCAATATGTTAAGAGAGTTGAATTAATACTGTTTTTGTACCAGTTTCTTGCGTTTTTTGATCCAAATAAATGTTATTTTCGCCAAATAATATTCATTATAAGGCCCATAGACAATAAAAACTAGAAGTTTTGTGAGTAATAATTAACGTAAGTGCAAACACGTAATGATTAACCCATCAAATGCTGGTGCAACAATGACGTAAGTGGAACTATGAAGTACAATAAATTAAAAAGTTTTAGTACAAATTCGAATTGAGGACCAACATTGCATGTAACTTAATGTAAGATATTACAGGATTCCTTTTGGTACCCATAAAATGTTAAAAAACGACTTCTAACTACCAAAATTTTCTTTAATGTAAAATGAGAATTTTGTTTTTGCTGCCCTCAACATTTGTCATTTTTGCAGTTGCGTCGTTGTTGCACCGGACGTGCGTTATGTTCTTTTTCGAAGGCATTTAAAGAAAGTGGAATTTTAAAAAGCCTGTGAAAAAGATAATGAAAAACGGCTATTTTATGGTATGAGGGTGCACAGAAGAATAGGAGATAATGTTGTCTGTATAAGTAGGTTTTCTGAAAATTTCAAAAGAAAGATAAGGAGAGGATTGGTTGCGCAAAATTAACAAATCTAAAAAGGAAATTTTATTATCAACTTCTGTTTCATAACTAAAATTATAGAATTATGTAATGAGTTTATAAATGTAACGATGGCATATTAGCCGAAATCGCTTTACCTAAATATATGTATTGTGGATTTAACTTGGTAAAGTTATTTTACAAGAATTAATTCAAGATTCAATCCACATAGAGCACAATAGATCAGTTTTCAACGTTTAATGAAGTTCTTAATTGAATTAGCGATGCTAAAGTAGTAGCATTTTGAGCTAGTTATAGTTGGATTTGGTGTATTTCTGTACTAATCTGTAAATAAAGAACTTAAGTTAGATATCCGCATTTTTTGGAACCCATACACGTAACAATATTAACCTTTTTATTGCCAGTCAGAGTTAATTTGTACATTTAACGCTTATGGCAAAATTAAGGTACAGATTTTTGTTATATCTTGCATAGACACGGGCAAATTGTATGAAACTGATCACACAAACGAAACTGATGTATGTATGCCGTTACGCGGAAAACATTTTAAGTGCCCTCGCGTAGCACCTTCTGCACATGCACATATTGCGATCTGACCTACGCTCCTACGCATATAACAGGGTAGATAAAAATATAATACACCAATCAAGTGCAACTTAACCCTCTCACTTTTGTTAATCAAGCTTTTTGTAATGTTTACACTTCAATAATGCCATAATATTTTTTGAATATTTTTTTTAATGCAGTGCATCATAATATGGTGTACACGAAATTAGCTCTAGTTGTCGATAAAATACAGTTTACAATTAGTTAGAGTGAAAATACGCGGCTAAAGTATGTTATTTGCTTATATTTAGATGAAACTCTATTCATTGCATACTACAAAAACTTTTACTTGTAGGTATAATAATGCTATTGTCAAAAAAACAAGAGAATTTGCATAAAAGGTCAAAATGTGTTAGCTATGAAGTTCCTAAAGCTATCTCATTACCTATTTGGATTGGCACATCAAAACCAACAAACATGGAATTCGAAGTAACCCAGAAAATAACCGTGAGAATTACTAAACTAGCTTTTTATTATAATACGGCAAACTGTTACTTATATCGCACTTGACCTACCAGCTAGAACCCTAGCAGCCACAGCTTTCAGCGAAGCAACGAAAACTTGCAAATGCGGATCAAACCTCTGACTTCCACCTTCAAGCAGTTCCTGGCCTTGTAAGTTCTCACTATTGGGCCGCTTAAGCAGCAGTAAATCTCACGTCCCCAACTTTCATACGAAAACAGCCTACACACATCGATTCTGCCGGATGTGAAATTTCATCGGATAGCGAAGTTTAGCTCGTATACAGTTTCTCAACTCGTATTTCAGATGAAATATTAAAAGGGTATGTGGTTGATGACAACTTACTACGGTAAGTTTTTGTTCTATTTTTGTTTCTTTTAATGTAAGTACATTATTTGTAAGTTGAAAGAAATAGCCTAGGGGTTTGTTATTTGGTACCTAAACGATCGTTTCAGTTCAGATAGGTAGTCTTTACTGTAATATAAGAACAGTTGTTTAAATTCAATATAGCGCGGCAATATAGCTACAATAAAATAAACTAGCTTTAATAAACATGTATGTAAGTAATCATCTTGATAGTCTCGCTAGGAAGTGCCAATACTATGGACGAAGGCTGAAATATATTTAATAACAGTAATATTAATGATAATAATAATAATAATAATAATAATAATAATAATAATAATAATAATAATAATAATAATAATAATAATAATAATAATGAGCAAAATCGGCTGTAATTTTCAGTTTGTAAATTCATCACCTGCAATACCTTTATATTTCCAAAATTCTTGCTTCCCATGACTGAAGTTTAATAAGGAATTAGAAGAACGAACAAGCAGAAAATCTCTGGTGGCTGTATTTCTGATAAACCCGCAAGTTTGACGTGGACATGCCTATCCGAAATACGTGGAAGAGGAGGTATTTTATTTCAATGTTTTTTGCTAAACTTTTCAATGTACTCAAACGCTCATTAGTGTAGGTTTCTACACTTACCGACAGCATTGACTAATTAGTCAGTGCCGACAGTAACAACCTACGTCGTAGTTCGTAAAGCCTCCGCTAGATGGCATGGATTTTCGAAAAATAACCGGACAATCGGCAATTTATATACGCTTCTGTGCATACAGACCGTACCAACCCATGTTGTAGGAGTATCCACGTCAACAACTAACAAAACAATGATTGAAAAATAAAATAATAAAACGGGTAAGTTGATGGTCGACACGAGTTACAGAAACCATCTTGTAATACCAGTACCCAAACCACTTCTGAGTAATTGATCCTTATCCTTAACTTTACGGCTGATATATATTCTTTTCAACTGGTTGTTACAGATTAAGAGGAAGACTTACTACTGTCGCTCTCCAAACCTTCAAAGGATATCAAACACATACAAAAGCTGTGAAATTTCAATTTTAACGGACGACCAAACCCACTAAAAGTGCCAAGAAGCTCAAACATACATAACATAATTCACACTTCAAATTGATAACAGTAACAATCGGCTTTTCTGTTTTACAAATGTATTAAAATTCATCGACGCCTATAGACCACACGTCATCGACGTGACCAACGTTCCGTTACCAACCAATATGATCAGATTCTAAGGAGGAAGGTATGTCACCCCGTATACCCGCCAAAGGCAATAAATTTAAAGGATCCATTATTTCCACGTTCTGCTGAAGAAGACAACAAAGGCCTATTATTATTATTATTATTATTGTTATTGTTATTATTATTATTATTATTATTATTATTATTATTATTATTATTAYTTTTTTCTATCACACTGTTGAGTGGAGTTTTTCAGTAGCCGGATTTCTCAGGGCTACTGAAGTTAACGCCTAGAGATCGTTCTTCGGATGATCGCAGTGGTTCCAAGAACGACTGCTTTCTGCATCCACGTTAGGGCGTTCGATTGGACTTGAAGTTCCTCTAAATGTCGTCGAGTGTTTTTGTGGACTAGACCGTTGGCAGAAATTATCAGTGGCTTAATCTCAACATTTTGCATCTTCCACATTTCCTGGATCTCATCAGCAAGTTGCATGTACTTATCTTTTTTTGTTTTATATGATCTGCTGAGGTTGTCGTCAAGAGGGATAGCGAAGTCAATTATTGTGCATTTTTTTGTTGTTTTGTTGATTATAACCATATCGGGTCTATTATGGAGAACCTGTCTGTCTGTGTGAATGGTAGTATCCCAATAGATTTTAATGTTGGAATTCTCTAAAATGTTTTTTGGCTCGTACTTGTGTATTGGTGTGCCTTTGTTAGCAAGACCTGCATTCTGTGCTACGAAACTGGTGGACAACTTTTCCCATGTTATTATGGCGGCTTGTGTATACAGTGGGTGCCAGGTAAGTACACGCTGAAATAAGATGTTGGACAGATTCCTCCTCGTGGCCACACAGTCGGCATGTGGTGGTTTCAACCGGTTGCTTTAGAATATGTCTTTTGTAAAATCTTGTTGGGACAACTTGGTCCTGGATCGCACATAAAGCTCCCTCCGTTTCCGGGAAAAGGTATCCGGAAGTCAGATAGCTGTTGCTTGCCTTAAGGTCGGCTTCTTGCTGATGCAAGCTGGCATAGAAGCGCCCGTGCATTGCTTTGGTTTTCCATTTGGTTCTCAACACCTCGCTATATTTTTGCTTTTCAGGAATTGGAGCAGCTAGGTTCAGCGGGGAATAGCCTTTATCGGCCAAGGCTAAGGTTTGGTAAAAGGGTAAGTTTTTTGTTTTGAAGTATTTTGTTAATCCAAGTTTCTCCTTTTTACAGGTTTCTTCTAGATTTAACATACCTCGGCCCCCTGATCTCTGGAAGATATAACCTTCAATTGGGGGTGCAACAATTTGATGTTTAGTGAGCATAGTCCTCATCTGCGATCCAGTGTCTGGAGCTCAGTGGGGAGAATAACTGAGTACTCCAAAAGAGTAGCTAATAACCGAATGTGCCCATTGTTAATGGCATTTATTTTTTAGCATTAAGTAATGTCCTCATGATTATATTAACTCTCCTAAAGTACTCATTTTTGATTTTTATTTTATTTTCCGATTCGTCCAAATTTAGACTTTGGTAAAAGCCAAGATATTTATAGCAATTCGAAAGTCCGGGGATCAATGTGTTGTCCATAAGGGAAAGATTCTCCGTTGTGGTGACTTTTCCGCGTTTGACATGTAAAACAGCGCACTTGTCGATACCGAGTTCCATTTTTATTGTATCGCTAAACGTCTTAATGATCTCCAATTGCCCCTTTAGTTGTTCGGGGCTTTTAGCGTACGCTTTAAGGTCATCAACGTAGAATAAATGTGTGAGTTTAGTATTAGCGTCAATATAGTATCCGCCTGAATTACTATTTAACATGTTGCTTAGACTATTCAAAGATAGACAAAACCACGATGGACTGAGGCTATCGCCCTGAAATTATTATTATTATTATTATTATTATTATTATTATTATTATTATTATTATTATTATTATTATTATTATTATTATTATTATTATTATTATTATCATTTTTCATATTCTTTAATATATACCTATAGAAGCAGTTAAAAAAAACGATTATCCGGAAGAAAGTCGCAATTCGCGACTAACATACCAGTTTATTATTTCTTCCCTAACGGAGGAGTTCCAGATTAATAACCTGAAATAGTTACGCGTTATTAAGACAAGAGTATCGTACTAAATACGGTGCGGGTGAATGCGTTTATTATAATATAAGCCGAGAATTGTAAGATCGGTACATTAATCAAATTTTAAGTTGTTGATTTCCACGGGTTGAACTCAGGAATCTGTATTGAAGCGAACATTTCGAACGATGATGTCCAGGCGAAGACATTGGCATGATGACGTCATCCACTATAGAAATAGGTTTCAATGACGTCGATATGTTGCCATTTCCAGCGACTTCGGGTGAGTACCCTTTTTATAACAGGGACGGAAAAAGCCTATATGAAAATATCTGTTTGACATTATAGCGAGAGCAGAGCATAAAAAATGACTTTGGCGAAGCTCTTACCTTGGTGTTGGCTGCAGTCAAGTTGAATAATAGTAGTCGCAATGGAATATTCCGCCACACAAAGGCGAAAAGGCCGGTGGGTCTCCTAAAAAACGAAATATCCAGGACCACAACGAAAGCGGGGTTATGTCTCAAAATCCAGGCGAGCTGACGTGAGGAACACAAAACCAATTCCCAAAATTCAAACATCTGAACACAATTGATTTAAATTCACTTTTAGTAAGTATAAGGTGTAAATAAAATAGAGGTACATGTAAATAGGTTAAGTGGTTTTGCTGTTGTACGGAGGTTTATTATAGAAAGAAAACCAAGCAAGGGAGTGCATGCCTTTTTACTACTACAGTTTATTTTCATTCTGCAGTAAAAGTCAGAAAAAAATATTGATATATATTGATAGGAAGACTAGTTCAATATGGATCCGCAATAGAAGTATTTGTGTACGCGTGACGTAACAAATCACTAATATACATACACACGCTCGATTTTTGCAACAGACAGTGCACGTTATTTGAATCATATTGTGCGGTTGATAAAGATAACCCATTACACCAGAAAAAAGCATTTTTGCAACTTCCTAAAGACCTTGATGTTTGCAATAAACATTTGCTACCATTGAAAGTGTGCCACCGCAGTAATAAATCAAACAAGTATGCTGTAATCATTTGAAAATTCGAAGAATGCAATCGTTGTCGCTTCATTTGGGTATCCCTTTTGCGAACATTAAAGATAAACTACCACGCATTATGTTAGGCAAAGTCCATACACCACGTCGCAAAAAATTAAACCTGAAAAGAAAAAAGTTTCCACTTTCCACAATGTTTATTTGACAAGTTGCGTTAATCTTAATTCACTGCCAAAGTTCAAGTTAAGCTACCTGCACTACAGTGCCAATGACTTTTCATTATTTATTTTTTCAATATCATTGTTTGCAATTGTACAGGATTTTGTTGGTGTGCTAGTCTTATAAGCTAGTTAAGCTTAGTGTTATGCTAGGTTAGTGAAACCTTTACATTGGTAAACCTGTTCCGTCAGACCCTCTTAATAACATTCAGACCATTTTTACTGCACACACTTTTACAAGTAGTAGATCAAATGGGGTTGTAGTCCTCTACCGCAATTCGTTATTATAACCCACGTGAGTGTGGACCCAAGGGAGTAAGATGCTGGTAATAAAAATATATTCGTAATGTTTTATAAATGCCCTTGAAAATTTCTCCCGAATTAAAATATTGCTTGAAATGTTCGTTGCCATGGATGGAGAATTAGGGTCGATAACGGAACGCACTGCTTCGTAAGTTTAACAGACGTTGAACACGTGTCCGCTTTGTTTACATTCTGCGCGGTGGTAAGTGGTAACATTGCACAGCCTGACGAATCAGTTGCGACCGGGACAACTGACGTCACGGATTTAGATATTTAACTATACTTCTTTTTTAACCATTAAATAAGCGACATGGGAAAGGTAAAACAAACGGGTCTATTATTTATATTCTGCAAACAAAGAATATTGGCTGCTACCCCTTTATCTATACCTACTCTAACAGCAGTAGCTGGATTAATAGTAGCAAATGCATTTAGAGTAAGAGTTGGTTAAAAATATGTAAAAGATGTAATAAAGCACCTGTTCAAGTCTTCAACCAAAGTCCAAAAACAATATATTATATATTACCACTACAAGAAAGAAAAATGGGCGAGCATCGAATAAGAATTTTCGCTCACGCAACTCTTCCTATGGCCCGGCACTCGCTGGCTAGATTACAGAGCCACCTATAAATGGTCGCTGGTAGAATTTGTAACTACCAACTCTGAGCATCACATGGAGCCATGGAACTCGACTATATGCCCTGCATAAAAAGCCCGTCTCTCGCCCCGTAAGTTGCGATTGTTCTGTAGAACACTTAATTGTTCATGTAATTTCATACTGCTTTTCAATGATAGAAATTATTTGTACAAAATACCTATCTGTATATATGTATGTATGCCAAACGTTTGGTTCATGGTGACCGCAATAGATTTTTTTTTGCGTGTGAACAGTGTATTTATTAATAAGTAATATTACCTCTCAAATAATAAACAACTATAACGATATTCCAATATTGGCTGCATTTTATTGCTATTTAAGCATAATAAACAAAAGTATGATTTCATAGGGTATTCTAGAAGAAGAAAAATTGGAGCGAATTTTTCTCCCTATCTGTATGAAATTCTCTTTTTATTAAAAAAAAAATGAAGAAGTAAGTGCCAAATGAAGATTTACTTTCACTGACCACTTAGTTGCTGCAAACTTTACTATCGTGAAAATTGTTACCGCATGCTATCCTTTTTTCAATGCGGATGAACTGAAGATTAAACTGGTAGTTTAATTAGTTTGCAAGCCTTTCTGGAATACTGTCATTGTTAAACGTAATAATGAATGACGGTATGAATGACACGATCTCCATGCCGTAGTCGAAGCAGAGAGATGTTTTTCCGTAATAAGGAGAACTAAAACAAACTTGAGGAACACCATCACCATGTCAGAAGATGGTTTAAATCATGGCCACCTCTAATAAGGCCGCGGCCATAGTAAATGGCAACATCGCATTTGTTGCAGCACAAGGCCGACTTGCCGGGATCCGGAAGTCGCGCGCGTAAAATATATAACGTCAAACCTACTTTAATGATGGGCTTTTGAAGTATTTTTTTCAGAGTATCCCTCAAATTTCGTAAAAGCTGACATCCAGTTAGAAAATGCAAATCAATTGCCTTATTCGCTTCAATTTCGCTTGAAACGGAGCGAAATAAAATTGAGGTACGTAGTGTTATTTTGAAGTATCCAGATTTTGAAAATCAGAAAAACTTTCAACGGCAAAGTTATACAGGAAGGGTGGAATTTTATATCATTAAAGAAATTGTCGCAATAGCTTGAATAGGAACAAAACTTTTGTCAAAGGCAAGCACATCGTGTATTAGGATAGCCCAGGTAAATGTCATGGCGTGCAAATTCTGCCACAATTGAAGTATTAATTTAACTGTGAATGTTGAATTTTACTTACTTACTACATTTAGATCTGCTTTATTTTTTATAAATCAACTGAAATACTTAGTCAAAGGATTTATTTTATGAGCATTATGACGACTACCTGCGTTACAAAAGAAATTTTGTGTACTTAGACTTACATTATTTCTAGTGAAACAATTTATTTGGTATATTTAAATATAAAATACATCTTCTTTGAAGTAACAATAAATAAACCTGATATGCCAAATAGTTTGGTATAGTTTTGGTTAGTTTCTAAAAATAAAGTATTTAGCATTTCTTATATTTAAATCTGAGGCTACAGTTTATTTGAACGTACCTTGAAATTATTTAACAAAGCATTATTAACAATTGACACGCACGAATTATTGCATAACATGTTAAATGTCAATTTTTGTATCTGCGTTAATATTAAAATAAAAGGTGTTTTTGTACGTTTATTAACTTCTTGCTATGTTTAGAATCGCTGTTAATAAGATAAATACTAATATCGAAGCGAATGCGTATGCATGCGATTAATTGTTTTGGCGAGAAATATCAGAGTCGCGAGGAGGTGCAAAAGTAGGCAATGAGTATGGATGTGTCATTTTTGACAGAGAGAAATGTTCTTGATTTTGGCTCAGTGAGAGTAAGGTCTTTGGCCATGATGTGCCTCAGGCAGAGAGAGTAAGGTCTTTGGCCATGATGTGCCTCAGGCAGAGAGAGTAAGGTCTTTGGCCATGTTGTGCCTCAGGCAGAGAGAGTAAGGTCTTTGGCCATGATGTGCCTCAGGCAGTTTTAAACCMCTAGCGCAGAGTGCCCGGTTAACAGCCGTGGTTCCTTCGAGTGGGTGACTTGCATTCCGGGGGGTAATGCGGGCTGCTCGAATGACATAGTTCTGGTGGAGAGGGTAGCCTTATTAGGTGCCCCCGATCCGGGCTATTGGAATGCTACCCTATAGGCCTTAGGGTGAGCGTTCGGGGAAGCCTCTACTATTTCAGGTTGACTCTAGCTAGTTGTTGAAGAGAGAAAACTAACAAGGTATTCATAACCACCATTGATAAAGATGTAATCTCAGGGATGAAGCCATAGACAGGACAAGGATGAGGCCCTGGGGTGAAAACCCCTCTGTGAGTCTTAACTGTATCTGTTTGAGTTTAACGGATGAGTAACTTATGTTTTGTTTTTGCATCTCCCGCGCATATGTGAAACCGCCTTGCCTGTCCACCGGAGTGACCGCATTGTTATGACCCACGGATGAAGGCGGTGATAATGTAAGTTTTTCTTGGATATTCCCGCATTAGTTTTTCTATGTTTTTCAAACATACCAATATAGTTGATTCTCAAAAAAGAAAATGCGATTCGTTCACTTAAAACACTTAAAATAACCTTCTGTTTTATAGGTTCTTGCCGACATAAACAATCTCAAATTTTTCAGATATTCACATCTGCATCGCGCACACGTTCAACAACAATTTTATATGGCACTCCACCGTTTATTAAATTGTAATAAGGACCTGGTCAATGATCATTACCTTTCATTAATTTAAATTTAATGCATTCAAAAGCAATTAAATTTTCGTCCAAGTTTGAATGCAACAGAATCTCTAATATAATATACTTGATTCGTCAAACGTCAGGTAGTTGTAGTTAAATGCCAGAAAAATAACAGCTGATGCAGTATCTTCTGAATTTGACAAAGCAATGATTGGCCTTTTGCTAGTGCTTAACAGACTTTCTCAAAGCACGAAGTGGAAACTTGTAAATCAGCACTGAGTAGATTGTAATGCAAATCTATATTATTATTATTAATCCCCAGTTTTGGTTCTGACTCGAAATTAGCGATTATATCAAAATTTCTGCCGACCATTTGCTAGTAACAGCCTAATCTAGAATCCAAATTATGGGTCTGAACACTGCATAAGTGCAAGGAATACGTCATGTAGCAATCCAATCATTTAAACAGGATTGGACTCGTGAGCGCTGTTGCCAAACTGATGTGGCCGCGGCCTTCTTAAAGGTGGCCATGCCTAGTCCGTTCATAACAACAGGCCGGTAGGCGGCGAACGTGACGTCACAAGACCGCCCTCATTTTCTGCAGGGGCTGCATGCAGCACTTTACTTCGTTCTGCCTTCACAAAGCGAGGTAATTCCTTATATAGCATGTCTAGCATTTCATTGGGAAGAACCATCTGGACGATTGTTTAGGCAGTTATTTAATAAATAAACGTAACATTGCTTTACGTTTCAAGACTTGACTTCTCTCTTCTCGTAGGGCGAAAAACGAACGGGGTAGCAATTTGTATTCGATTTTCTGACTCGAAAATTTCATTAGCGATTATATCAAAATTTCTGCCGACCATTTGCTAGTAACAGCCTAATCTAGAATCCAAATTATGGGTCTGAACACTGCACTAGTGCCTGGAGTACGTCATGTATCAATCCATTCATTTAAACAGAATCGGCCTTGTGAGCGCTGTTGCCAAATTGATGTGGCCGCGGCCTTCTTAAAGGTGGCCATGTTTAAATACATTAGCAGTGTTGTCATTCGAGAAAATTTTTAATAAATTCAATTGGAAATTTTAATAACAGGGTGATCGATTTATTCGGGAAGCAGAAAGATCGACGCATGGACTTCTTGATCGAGGGAATAAATATTGACCAACGTATGTCGACAAATTGATTTTCTTTGTTTATATTTATTTTCATTAGGTCGGTGCCCTACCATCCGCTAGATCCACGAGCCGCCACTGATATTTACTATCGTTCTACTCTGTGTCTGTGTACGAGGAAGAAAAAGGAACGAGAAAATTCTCGATTCTCGTGGTACTATTATTAGCAAATACTATTAAAATTAAGCATGTGTAAGATCAGTGATAAGCACTATCAGGAGCGCCAGCTTTCAGAAAACCTCGTGGGTGCTCATGCTAACATAATCGTGAAAATAGTATCTATGAATCCGTCCAATAGAGCTTAATATAGGTACACATGCAATATGACAGAAATATGTATGATATAAATAGAAAGATACGTAAGAGGAAAAAAATAAGTACAAAAATGCTAGATTTGTCCTAGTGCCTTTGTTGGTACCAGCATTAGTCATCGACAAACTTTTTTATGAAAGAAACTGTGTTCAATTCACTACAGAACGAGAGGTAGAATGTGGAGTACTCTTTTTTGAAACCAAAGATATACGAAAAAATTATAAAATAATACTGTATTGGTAACGGAAACCAACCTCATCGGGGAGGTATATAAACTACGTCTAAAATCATTCGACGCAAGTTAAAATAAACTTTGTAAAACAGATGAAACATAGAATTATTATAATAAAATATTCACAATTTATTGAAAAAAATTTAAAAAATTAGAAAATTTACTAATACACAATTCATACTCGAGAGCGTTGATAAATAAAATCTTCTATTCTACTACTGATTTATCAACACTTCATGTAACGCAAACACAGCTAACGGTAGTATGCAGAGTGACGTGGGGCAGAGGGTAAATCATGATCCTATGGTTGACAAAAACCTACAAACAGTAGATCATAGAATGTATGTATCCCTACCAAACATTACTGGATTGACAACAAAATTATTCAGAACGTTTAAAAAATGAAAACATAAAAATTACAATTGAGAACAAGAAGCATGGCTCAACCCTACTCGCAACACTAAAATCAAAAATACCTGCAAAATATCATGCAAATGTTCTATAATATATGTTTGGAATGTGAGGATTGTGAAGGGAAGTACACATAGGACAGGTATCACAATGGATGGTTAATAGATTGGCCGTCTACAAAAGTGATATAACTAAACAAAGTGATAGATGCTCACTTACTGAACACATGGACATCATATTAAGTGGGATAATGTGAAAATTTAGGATAAAGAAAGTAATACAAACAAGAGATTAATACTTGAAATGGTTCACATAAATCAAAATTCCAATATAATAAATAAAAAAATCAGATATTAAAAAACTGAGCAACATTTCCACGTACTTGCTTTCACAAGAAATTCTAAAACAAGGCTGGGTGGGCTTGAATCATCTGACAGCACTGTAGACGCTCTAATTTGATAAATTTGACAAAGAGTTCTTTTTTATATCTGTGATAAGTCAGTTTGAATTTATGGTACATGTGTTGAAGCCTATTTGGTCGTGGGTGCTCCGCACCCACAATTTACTTCTCGTGGGTGCTGGAGCACCCGAGCACCCATGGAGTCGGCGCCCCTGAGCACTATATAATAAACACGTTCATGGTTTTTAGTCTTATCGTCATTTAGAAAAGTTCTTGTGGTTTAAATATTATAACCTTCTGAACATAACCTACGCACTTTTTCTTATAATTTCTGAAAATTTTTAGAGAGAGGAAGAAATATAATGCAGTACCAGCACGTTTCACTTGAAGGTGCTGTAGACAAGTAAAATCTGGAATCTTTAGCAAAGCTGAGTTGACAATATTGACTCAAATGCCAAATGAAATGAAATGTTTAAATTAAAATTACTGTTTTTAAACGACCAACACACAATAATCGTTAGTAGTAAACAACGCGTCGTTAACTAATTATTCTGAATTTCGGTGTTAAATTTGAATTTGTTTAATGTAAGTTGTGATACATTTTATAAAAAGCTGTCTAAATTCAAAACAGTAAAACTTACCTTAAAACACTTTAAATTATTTCTTAAAAGTTGTAGCGTAAACAGTTTAAAGTACGTATAATTTTTTTAACATTTTCTGATGCTGCAATATAATAAGAAAATATGTGATAGTAGAATATAAGGATCGGAAAACTCGCAGGCATTGCTTTCCCAACTCGGAAAAGATTTGTACCATTTATTTGGAGATGGGTGGAAGTGTGGAAGCTTGTCAAAATCAAACGACCATACCAAAATATACAACAACAGTAGATTGACCACACTCATTGTCGAGAAAAATATATATGAGTTGTAAAAGGAGTAAGTCATTATTTGAGGACTCCATTATGTAAAACTTATATGAAGTGACGAAGCTGTCTGTTAGGTAAAATAGTTTTTCTGTAATTGTACAAATAAATACTGTTCTCTTGAGTTAATTATTAAGTTTAACTGATACCCAAGAATTCAGTTCCAAAAGTTTTTGTTACATTATTAAAGAGTGCTCTATTCTAGATTCTTACACGTTGTAATCTTTCTATTGCGGATTATATCTACAAGACGATTTTTAAAAAGCATGTCTTGGAAGGACTGCGAAGCAGTAATATTACATTATGTTTAGAATTTTGAAAAAAAAAAGATTGTAGATGTAAATCAATAATTAATCAAACTAAATTTAATTTCGCGCTGAAATATTTCGTACCGCCACATTTCACTAGGGGTCGCCAAAATATCGACTTAAAAATAATGCATAGTGGGTTATCTAACTAAAAGCTAATAATGATAGATTATCATCTATGCTTCTGAAGATCATCCTGTTCACCCAATTCAAGATAAATCATTTAATTTGCTCGTTTGCTATGACGACGTTTCCATTTTTTTTTATATTTTCAAACAGCCCGTGATTGCTGCCACCTTCGCAGTTTTGTGATACTTTTGAAAAGGATCGAAGTTACAACATTCACGTCGCTCGTATTATAAAAAAAGCTTTTAGTAGTTTAAAGCTACAACCATATATATGACTAAAATAACTTGGAATTGCATTTTATATGAAATGCGCCTTTCCGTATAAGAGGGTTAGATTTCTGTAATAATAAAATCATGAAAATTCCTGATTACGCTTCATGCTCCTGTTGTTCACTGAGTTACGCTCATAATTCGTATTATCAATTAAGTTCAACCCGGCAGCAAATTAGCTTTTAAAATTTAATCCTATGGAAGCAAACAAGGGAAGCCCCAAAAATAAAAGTACGTGATGTGAAAGATAGATTGCAGTTCATCAAGGCGTATTTGAAAGAGAATTCATTTTGTTGTATATCAGCCCTAATTACTAGCAGCATATAGATGCAGTAGTTGAACGAATTTGAAAAAAAAGCAGAATAACAGTACATTAACATTCGCTCAGCGGATTTAGCGCGCACTAGGTTCACTTCAAAACATTCTGCGTAACTGCAGTCAGTCAGTCCTGGATTACAATCAAATTGCATTTCTGGTATTCCCTTTTACCTATCTTTCATATTCTGCTTACGACCATACCTAATAACCAACGCCTAAACGAAATCATGCAGAAATTATACTAAAAGCCAAAATGTAATTTTAAAAATCACCCAGAAGAGCAATGTGATCAGTTGCTCAATTTCCTTATAGGTAATATGCTGACTCGCTACAAACGTTCCGATCGTAACCTCTGCTATAGGGACTGCTTAAAGTGGGGGATCTTATTGGTTTCATCTCCACCACGCTCGCGTACTCAAATTAGAAATAACCTTCTTCGGTTCGGAATAGCTCTTGCCGTTTACGAGTTACACTAGATTTTTCATAGTGTGTAATGTTCATTACTTTATTAATTTACCTTAATTCCACGAGAATAAAGATTGTTATTCTGATGCGAATTCTATATTACTCTAAAATAACAAAATAATCTGTAATACGGCAATTTGAGGCAAACTGGACAGGTTTCTAGACCCTATCTTTAGGTTTTATCGGAGATAAGTCAACGTTAAGGTCAAATAATATACAGATTTAGAATTGTGATTTTTTTAATTTAATAAAATACAAGAACACGGCAATCGTATTAAAAGCGTTTATTAAGTCAGATTGAACTGAGAAATACAAACTTTTTATTCACTTATTCAAAAGAAGTTCATATTCACTGATTTTGTATTATGCAGTTTTTAAAGATAGTTAAAGTTTACCCCTTCAGTTACTGGCAATGCTATAAATTTTTTTACCAATTATGTAACTAAATTTAGTATGTCTGATGGGGTTTCCCTTTGATTACACAAAAAGAAGGTAGTGACGTACTAGATTGATGTACGAATATAATCTTCAAGAAAACACATTATCACTAAAAAGAAGATTTTCCCTAAAATTGGCAGTTTAAAATGTCCAAAAATCACATCCACTATAAAAACGTACAGAACAATACATACATATAGTTATCGCTATTCACAGAACTTTGAAGTATCAGGGTTAATTAGTGTCTTCATTGTTGTACCGGCTGAATGTAAATCAACCAAATTTAACTTCTAAATTGACACTGACAAATTGGCATGTCATAATACATGCGTAATTCCAGGTAATACTTCTATCTGTTATACTTTATAGTATAGTTACAGATATGCAGCTTAAGTCTTTCTTGTATATATTACAGGGAAAGTGAAAAATTCAGTGATTGTATTGGCATTACCAATTACATTTTTACTGAACAAACTGAAAGTAAGAAATGGGGTCAGAAGAAATTGAGTTACCATATTTTCTAGAGAATGTATAAATTCACTAGGCATTCTAAACAGTCACTATAACGTATCAGTAACTGCAATAATTAATATATGATTTATTGAGGAATTAGTATATACTATATACTAGTATATAGCTAGAAATACAATTCAGAATAACGTATTGAAATACTTATGAATAAGTACTATACCCACTCAAAGGATAACGATACTGATCATACTGCATGTTATTTGTTATAACAGGGCAAAGAACCATTTCATTTAAAATTTATTACACAAACATCGATGGGCTTGGCATTTTGTCTTACGAGAACATTTTGCAAAACCCTGCCCAGTTTCTGTAGGCAATGGATCGTAAAGAAACTTTCCTGCCTTGAGGAATTTCTTCTAATCGAACAATATTTTGTTTTCGCCTACATATGTTATTAATAATTTGGTTGATGAATTCTATCCCATTATCTGACTGAAGAGCACTTAGAACACCAAAGAGTGTAAAAATGTCAATCAAGTTAGTTGCTACTATAAAATAAAAAAGTTCAGGTCATCTGCTTAACGTCAGAAAATGTCAATTTTAGAGTAACTTAGATTACGTATTTAAATGAATCAAATAAAAACTTTATTTCTCAAATGAATAAACCATAAAAACAGTACAGAAAACAAAATATATAACAAATAACTTTTCAATTGCTGTGTTGCTTCAGAACACCTTGATTTCTGTGTTTGAACCATTCAATAACTGCCTGTTTAAAGTAAACCTTTGTGGTAGCATATGATTGAGAAACCGTTTCTACAAAACATAATAGTAAATATATATTTTCTAAAACAAAAAAATACGATAAACTAGACACAGTATGAATTTTTTTGGATCTTCTATGGCAAACTTCTCCTTCTTTCAGTAAACACCTAGCCAATATTTCATTAGCAAGGGCATCTATAGTTGTAATCTTTAAATACCCCTAGATGTCGCAATTTCTTTCCCAAATTTTCTACTTTTTACATACACAATGCAAACTGTCTGTAGGATATAAATACAAACTGCTTCCCCTCGAGATGAAGTAATTCATCCTTTTTTGTCTTCCAGCATAGACAGGTAACACAAACTTTGCACACGTTTTGGAGTAAAAGCAAAGGCAAGCTAATAGGTCTCTGACAATACCCTGACACTTGACGCCATGGAAATAATCGATTGAAGCTGCGCGTGCGCATGCGCACTTTCGTATCTAGATTTGCACCACGTGAGCACTCTAAGGTAACGTTACTTTAAGGTTACTTTTAAAAATGTAAAAATAAGGGACTGAGAACAACATTATAACAACTTTCATAGTCAGTTTCCATGTACGTCAAATGACTTAACGTGGCTCACGCAAGTATACAATTTTTTTTTTGGTAACGTTACATGTTACACCTAATTTTTGTACTTTTGTAGACGTTGCAAACAAGTTACTATCTTTATTTTGCACAGTAGGAATGTACACATATTATCTAGATAACTAAAACTTCATTTTTCAGATCAGCTTTACCCTGATTGATAATTCTTCATTAATTTAAGGTGTCGTAAATAAATTTTATACATTAATTTATTGTCTGAAACATACTGCACTATGCCATATGAATGATGTCAATCCGTGACTAGTGCGATAACTGATAAGTATCATCATAGAAAAATTTCTCAGGTATCATCCTAGGTGAGTACATTTTTTGTCATTTTACAGAATAGGGAGTAGCACGGCCTGACGTAATGCGTCAACCAGGCAACAATGCGTCCGCCTAGTTAGCATATCTGGTTAGTCTTAATGTCATGGAATTATACGTTCCTTCCCGTCCGTTTTATATTCAAAGCAAATACACGTAATGACATCGAAAAACGAAGTATTGGTTGTCAATGTCAATTGTCACTGTCAACCTTGAAGCTATGAATGAAAAGGTTTGACAACACTGCACTCTAACTAACGTATACCTGCATTTGTGTTACGGACTTAAACGACTTCAAGTTGTTGTCTTGATCGTTATTTAACTAGCTAATACATGCGCTATACAGTGGCAATATATAACAGTGACAACCAATCAGAGCATTTTACTTAGGACGTGATGTTTTTTTCGGTTCTAAAAGGGTATGGGTAACTTGCATATAAGTTTAACATTCATAATGTCATATTTGTTCTAATTATTTTCGACGATATTAGTTAGAAATGGAAGTATTTCTAAACTCACCACCATCGAAATTATGTTTCGTATGTGAATTTCGCGTTAATATCTACATCTCTACGCATACGTCCGTTGCATATGTTTAGGATTTTCTTCCTGTAACAACACCATTTTGGGGCGAACGATTACATATCAGTTCTGATTAATTTACCATCTTATAGCGTTAGTTCTAGTCCAGCTTCCTTCCACTTAGCAACATGATACAACTTGTAAACCACAAAGGCAAAGTACAGGTAAGCTTCCTGAGTCTCAAACATTATTACTCCACTACTACAGAAAACAACTTCGGCGTAGGGTCCCTAGTAGGTAATAGGAGTAAAGATATTGCCCGCAGATTTGAATCGAGGGAGTAAATTGCACGGAAATTGTAAAAAAGGGGAAGTCAGAAGAAGTACAGAGCAAATATCATCGTAAATCTATGAGGCAATCAGAGAAAATACTGGGTTTTGAAAATCAATTATGAGTAAATGCCTAGGAAGAAGCTGTTACAAAATCAATAATTGCAAAAGCTGAATAAAACATGTAGATGTGTTGAGTCTTAATAATAATAGGATATTGGTTCATAACGAGTAAAAGCGATGACTGGCGAGTTGTGGTGGTGGACGTAGACGTCGCAGTGATCGCTTGCTGGTGATCCGGTATTTATCGCACTATCACACCGGTCGTGTGGTCATGCATCACGTTTCTCTACGAAGTATATTTTCGCTGTAATTAGGGTATCTCGGTAACTATTAATGCTAGAGGGTTACGGTTTCGATATTATTGTAATACTTTTTTGTTGTGAGTTGATCTGTACCGTTCGCATTTTTATATCGTCTTTTGTTTTAAAGCTAAGACCAACTTTTGAATAACCTTACATTTCTTCAGTCATAAATATCTTGTTTAGAAATGCAAAAGAATCTGTGAAAAGAGGTTTTTGACCGATATTTTTATTTTCAATCCTTTCAGTTCGCGGAATTTTTTAAGGGGTCATTTTTTTAGATATAGGTAACACAAACTTTCATTTTTTCTAATTGTTCTATATATACATTGCTGCTGCTGTTTGGGACAATTCTAGAACTGAGATACAAGAAACAATGGAACAAAAAATATCTAAAAACTGGTCCTGACACTTGCACCTCAGTTCTCGAGTCGTCCGCACGATATTTGTTCACGAAGTTTTAGTGTTGTTTTCGGGGATAATAAATATTTAGTTATTACGCGAGTTTTATTATTCGGCCACCCGATGCGTAACATTGGCGACGAGTATTTTCCATGTGCCTAAACCATTAGTGGAATGGAGGAGAACGTTTTGTGCCCATTTACAAATCTTGAAAAGTTTAATTTCAAGTCATGTGACTTTAATTTGTTCAAAGAAAAGCTCGAGCAAGTGTTTATTGTGAACAACATTACGGTAGCGGACAGAAAACGAACAATTTTGCTTTCCTGTTTAGATGGACAGAGTTATAAGTTGTTAAGAGATTTGTGCACTCCCAGTTTGCCAGCGTCTAAAAAGTACGACGATCTGATAAAAATCTTAAGTGAGTTTTTCTCGCCAGTAATATCACTATTTGCTGAACGTTTAAAATTTTACCGTGCTATTAATTACAAGGTGAATGCGTTGCGGAATGGAACGCAAGATTAAAGGGATTAGTGTCTAATTGTGGCTTTAGTGAAGCTGAATTACAAACTGTACTGCGCGATATTTTTATAATTGGATTGGGCGATAATTCGATTCGAGACAGGTGTTTCGAGGAAGATCCAAACACTGTCAGTATGGATAAAATTGTAAAATTGGCTTTACTCAAGGAGGCATCCCTTAAGGATAAATGTGGTTAAGAAGTTACTTCAAGGTCTGTGAACATCCTGGACATCGTCCGTATGGCGCAGGGAAGCAGTCGTCTGCCAGACCATCCCGTTCCAGCGATGCGTGACCCAGCTTCAGTGGAACGTACCGCCGGAAACCTGCATCAACTGTACGAAATGGTCAGGTAACATTTATTAAGTGCAGTGTGTGCGGTTATAAAAGTCACAAATCGATCGAGTGCAATTTTCGAAACCATAATTGTCACAAATGTGGACAAAAGGGTCACTTGGATCCTGTTTGTAAAAATAAAAGCCGCCGAGGCTCACATAATTTTGTTTCTGAATATCAAAATGAAGAAGAGACTATCTATAATTTACGAAATTTAGAGTTTGATAGTAAAGAAAATGTCAAGCCTATACATGTTAAGCTGTCAGTAGAAAATGTATCTATTAATTTTGAAGTAGATTCAGGGTTCGCACATACGGCTATTTCTGAAAAACYTTTTCAAAAACATTTCAAAAATAAAAAACTTTTTCCGAACGATTTATTATTACGTGATTATGTAGGCGTAGGCTTCAAACCGTTAGGTTATTTGCTTTTAAATGTAATATTTGAAAATAATTCATACCAGATGAAGGTTTACGTCATTCGAAATGGCGGGCCACCTTTAATTGGTAGGAATGCCTTGAAGATGTTTAACTTAGGTTTTTGTAAATTTCAGCATCTTAATGATCATGAAGATTCTTTGACCTATGTTTCTAAATTAATCGGTAAATACAGCATGCTATTTGATCATTCACCGGGTACATTTAACAAGTGTCAAATTTCTTTATCAGTTAAAGAAGGTACTGTTCCCAAATTTTGCAAAGCAAGACCAGTTCCGTTCGCATTAAAACCTAAAATAGAACGCGAAATAAATCGTCTCGTGAAAAATAAAGTTCTAATTCCAACCGAATTTTCGGAATGGGCTACACCGATAGTCCCGGTTTTAAAACCTAGTGGAAATATACTAATTTGTGGCGATCTTAAAATAAGATTAAATCCTCATCTCGTTGTTCAACAATATCCTTTGCCGAGAATCGAATATTTATTCTCTCAACTGCATGGCGGAGATAAATTTTCTAAAATAGATCTATCAGATGCATATCAACAAGTTTTTCTGAATGAAGAATCTAGGAAACTATCTCTACTCATAAAGGCTTTCTTTCCTACACGCGACTTCCCTATGGAATAACAATTGCACCTAGTATTTTTCAGAACATTATGGAACAGTTGTTTGCTAACATGGATGGAGTAGTATGTTGCCTGGAAAAGAAGATAACGAACATTTGTTGCGCTTAGAAGCAGTTTTAGAGCATCTTAGTAGCTGTGGCTTAAAAGTAAAAAAAAGAAAAATGTGCATTTTTTCACAATTCTGTTCACTATTTGGGGCATGTTATTGATGAATCCGGTTTGCATAAATCCGAAGAAAGACTTCTAGCTATAAAAAAAAATACCCACTCCCTCTAATGTTACAGAACTAAAGTCATTCTTGAGTATGGTAAATTTTTACGGAAAATTTATTCCCAACGCTTAAACAGTTTTCCAACCACTCTATCATTTGTTAAAGAAAGACGCTAAATGGCTATGGTTCGTGGAATGTAAGCCTAGTTATGAGGCAGTGAAAGAAATGTTGATTTCTTCAACAGTTCTCGCACATTGATCCCAATCTGCCAGTTAAATTAATTAAATTAGGGGCTGTCATTAGCCATATATATGATAAAAATACCGAGAGACCTATAGCATTTACTTCACGTCTATTAAATTCTGCAGAAATTAAATGCAGTCAAATAGAAAAAGAAGCCTATGCAATAATATTTGGCGTAAAGAAGTTTTTCCAATATTTGTATGGTAAAAAGTTTTTGCTGTATTCAGATCATAAACCTCTTTTGTCGATATTCGGTCCAAAGAAAGGAATTCCAGTTTTTGCGGCCAATCGCTTGCAATGCTGGGCGCAAATTTTATCTGCGTTCAATTATGAAATTAAATATGTAAATTCCAGCAATAATCAAGCTGACAGTTTGTCCCGATTGCCGTTAAGAGACAATTGTTCTTCTGTGTATACTAAAGATAGCGGTTATGTTTTCGATAGTAACATAGCGTGGAACTGCCAAAGATCCACTATTAAGTAAAATTTTCTTTTATGTGCGAAATGGTTGGCCTCAAAGATGTCCTTCAGCAGAATTTTCTTCATTTTTTCAAGAAGAATTAAAATAACAATTGAGAGCGATTACTTGATGTGGGGATTTAGGTTAATTATACCTGAAAAATTTCAGAGAATAGTCTTACGTGAATTACGTTCAGCTCATTTATGAATTGTTAAAATCAAATCTCTGTCACGATCCTATTTTTGGTGGCCTTCTTTAGATTCCCAGATCGAACAAGTCGCACAAAATTGTAATATTTGCGGAAAATTTTTCAGCAAACCTCCTAGGGCTCCACTAATTGTTTGGAAATGGCCGGACGAGGTGTGGACACGTCTTCATGTAGACTTTCTTGGTCCTTGTCATGGTAAACATTTTTTAGTGATCGATGATGCAACTTCTAAGTGGATAGAATGCTTCGAAGTAAATAATATGACCTCGATTACTACAATAAACATTTTAAGAAGCTTGTTTGTGCCATTCGGTATTTCGCAGATATGCTCAGATAATGACACGGCGTTTACGTCGCATACTTATCAAATTTTTTTGCGACACAATGGTATAAAACATCTAACAGGTGCGCAGAAACAAACGGTCAAGCGGAAAGCGCTGTTAAAATATTGAAAAAAAAACAATTTTAAAGGGTAAGGCAGATAGTATTGATGACACCAACTTAATAAATCAATTTTTACTACAGTACCGAAACACCTCGCATACAACAACGGGAAAAAGACCTGCGAAACTGTTAATTGGACGGAATTTACGAACTAAATTTGACTTAATGCTTCCATCTACGAAAGATGTAGTTCGCGATCATCAGCATCAACAAAAACGTTACTATAAAAGTAAAGAAAACTCTGGTTTTAATGTTAATGATGAAGTCTGGGTTCGCGACTTTGTAAAATTATTAAAATTTTAGGTCACAGAACTTTCATTGTATCTGTAGATTCTGGTCTTACTTGGAAAAGACATATTAACCAACTAAAGTTACGTAAGGTTCATGAAGTAACGGTTCAGTCATCTTCAATTATACTTAGTTCTAAAATTTCAAATGAAATTAATGCTGAATCAGATGTAAATTCTGTAGATACAAATACTGATCAAAATATGGAAAATGAAGGTCTTAATGTTACCAATGATGTTAATAGTTACAGTCTTGGGCGAAGACGCCAGATTAAACCACCTACGTGTTATCCTTGATTAGAATTTACTCAATATAAAATGTTTGTCACATACTTACTGTTATTCTTAATATTGTTTAAATAATTTGTAGTTACAGTCTTATAATTGCATGAAATTCATCGAGACCGTAGCATTTTCTTTGTTGACTTGCAAAATAGTGATCGATGTGTCCTTGTTAATTTTCCTTATGATATTTAGGATCCCCTGTGATGTAGTCCTTTGGCGTGATTGACGTTATGGCTTTCCCCAGTTTACTTAAAGAACTTCCTTGACCTGGTGTAAAGGAAGTGTGCGGACATTTGTGATGATGACCTGTACCACTAGCTGCCAGTTTCTTAAAGTTGCCTTCCCCCTCAATCGGTGGGCAACTGGTGTGGCGTCAGATATCAGTGAGTCTCGCTAATTGTACGTATTGCGCATCAGTATCAGCAATGTATTAGCACGAATTCCCAAAATATAATCCAAGATATTAAACAATAATAAGATACTTTTACATAAGTAATGAATGCGTTTAACCCTCTAGTTTAGATTGTATATTTAATATAAACAATACTTAAGTCTACATTGTCACTGTCTAGAATGGTGGCACGATAAACCCTAGTTTTGGCCCCAACTTCATCCGAATATTCACCCTATCGATTGTAATTTGCTACTAGGTATAGCAAATATTATCCAAAATATTAATGTACAATGGTAGAGGTTGCAGTAAGTGATGATACTTAACGAACAACGACGACAGTTTGATTTTTTTTAGCCGGTTATCCAGGTTTTCGTTCGAACTTTCGTATTAACTCAATTGTCACGCAATAAGGCTCAATGGCAGGACATTTTCCACATCATTCGCTCGTTGGAAAATCGAACGAGCCAATAAATTCTATTTTAAAGAATTACCCCAAACGATTTTAATTAAAACAGGCGCATAAATCAAGATGACAAATTTCATGTGCCGTGCTATAAAGACATTTTGCTCGCCGCACTCTTCCTGCTTCCGCGAGCAATGCAAAGCATCCTCCATCACGCCACCCAGTTGTAACGCTTAACCTAGTAATTACATTTTTAGTTGCTTGGGAGTTACGCTGCCAGTTCATAATGTTGTAGTCCCCAACAGATAAAAGCGGTGCGGGACGCCAGCCTGGTAGAAATTTACTACTGGCATATCCCCACCCCGGTAGCTGTATCAAATTTAATGCAGTCTTTATGTAGGATTTCTGAGGAGTATGGGGATTAGCGGGCGACGAGAGGTGTAATTAATGTTTCATAATCGAAACTACTGTCTGGAACAGGAGTTCATTATGTATAATTTATGAGCCAGTTAAAATATGGTATTGTTTCCTCTCTTAAAAGGTCTAAACGAGATAAACCAGGTGTTAGCAGCAGTACCTACGCAAACAAAGGCCCGTTATTAAAAAGATTTCCGACGTTCATTCTACAAACCCGACGATGCTAACCGCCATGTATCAAAACTATTTGTTCACACGTCAAGGAAGACTTCCAAATTGCCCCGACTGAACGCTACCCGCCTCGGCGCTTGTATTTTACGATGCTTCAAAAACATATCTACTACATATTACGTTGCGTGAGATTTACTCTATACAAAACATTATTGAGAGTAAAATACACCTGGGATTCTTGCAATTTACTAACGGAATGTATGCGTTTTGATTTATTCTAAAATATATAAAATATAATGCATAGCCCGTTTGCATTGCAAAGGCGAAGATTCAACATTTCTATTCTTTCTTTTTCAGCATGAGCATGAAAATTTTTACAAGAAATAATTGTATTTTCTACCTTATGCTCTCAATATTTTTTTGACACATTATAAACCCGCTTAATGTTTTATACAATAAAAAATAGGTACATGATTAGCTAGCAAACATAATCGAAATACATTGAAAATAATATTTACTCGCGTTACTCTGGCGACGCTGTCCCGTAGAAGTTTGTATTACAGATGAAAAAAAGTTACAGCCGAAGATGAACGCTCTTCGCGGGTTTCTGTGTATAAAATACTGAATTGAAAAGTTGGGCATCCGATTCATTACAAATAAGAAAACGCCTCATAAAGGACCGTGTGATATCACCTTATATTGGGCCGAAATGACTTACTTACTCCTTAGTCTTCATGCTGATTCCTGATGCCGCACCCCATGGAACAATATTCACCTAGGTACCTAGAGAAACGCTCTGTCGTGCCGTTGTACTTAAACTCTCCTTATGGACCTACAGTGGCTGATGTTGGGGCCTACCCAGTTCATGCGAGTATCTCTAGGCATTTGGACCGCATCTGCACCCACTTAGAGACCTTGATCACACCGCCTTCCTAGTGCAGACACCTGGGTAACATGGATGCCCAACCTAAAAGGTTATAACTTTGTTTATGTGGAATAAGCGCCTTCTGCTGGCACTCCTGGGGTACTAACTTCCTGGTGCAAGCCTCCCCCTTGATTAAGGATATCGGACCAAAAGACCGACCTTTTTAGGGACATGGAGGACCGCGCCTGCGCAAAGAAACCTTTTGGCACTGGACGTTCTTGCTACTAAGCTTCCAGTGTCCAGCGGATCCGTTGCCGAAAGGTAGCGGTAAGCTAAAAAACACACATCTACCTCGAATGAAGGCGGCACTTGGGCAACGCGGACGATCTATCCAAGGATCTGGTGCTCACCGCTCACCTGGCGCTAGGTACTGGAACTAGCTATCCTATCTGGTAGAAAACATCCAAAGCTCCAGCTTCTCTATGTGGTAACCATACCAGGATAAAATGTCTAATTGATTTCAAAGTGGATTCCTAAACTAAAGACCTGGAGCACACTAACTTCCTAAAAGAACAACCTTGAGCAATTCGCAGTCGTGCTGTATTCAGCTGGAGCAAGTCTGTAGGACGCCATTTACCCACTAACCTAAGCATATTCTTTAATAAGAAAATTATTATTTCTACTATTAGTCAGTTTTCCTTCACATTACTAGCATTTGCATACAACGTAAGCAACTCAGTGGCTAATATCCTCTGCTGTGTTGTAAGGTACACTTTCCCCCCGTATTCAATTAACATATAGCGCAAGCGACTTCGTGACCCCCTTGCACCTAGAAAGTCGAACTTTTACACACCAAAATCATAGAACGTTGCATTACCTATTCCTTAAACATGTCCAGCGATTTCACATTATGACTGCGACACAACAGAACACAATAACAAACAGCAGATATTACATTCTCCAGCTTAATACGTTTATAACTCAAAGTATTTAGTAGTCTACAGGTAAAGTCTAGATACCCTAATGCACGGAGTTTACCGCATACTGTGTCTACACCAAGTCAAAATCCTCATTGAATTATAATGCATCCCAGGGCGCTTACTGGCAGGCCAATGTCTGAGGTCACCCTCCTAAGAAGCTCAGGCCTGTAAATATAGGCCAATAACGTTTCGCATCCTGCGAATCTTGCACGCCGCAGCACCCATATAAACTTAAAACGTGATTAAGATTAACCCCTTTAATCGTGGAATATACCAAGGGTCTGTCTTGCGTCGACCTAATGGAATATTAAACTACATCAAAGTATCACGGAGCCCAATGTTAAACAATTACAGGTCCCATTATATTCTGATCTGGAACCGGATTAGGACAATAGCCTTCACGATCTACTGCAGAATTTAGCTTGGTGAAATAATACGGGTAACGCTTAGTTCGTACTAAGCTGATTTACTACACAGTGCCGACTCTATACACCAACATTAATAAACACGGCTCGGGGCTTTATTAACCGATAAAATGGTATGTGGCTTCGCAAGCCAGAGTATACTAAGTAACATAAAACAAATTGGGGGCTGTCATTTTATACCGGAAATTCGTACAGTAATATTATCTCTCGGGGGTACGGGTTTTAATTTTTTAAGTACACTTCAAGCTACTATTATATATTGTAGAGAGTAGTAAAGACGCTGAAAAAAGCTACTATTTGTTAAACAATCACATCTAACATATTTTATTTTGCTAGGTCAAAAGTCGAACAAAAAACATCGCATAAATTAATGCTAGGATTCTGTGCAAACAACCGGCGCTAAACACAGATATATGAAACGCGACAACAAAATGTTCGCACACATACATTATTCTATAGCAACGGCTGTTCTTGACTACGCCTACGGAAAAAAAATTCTGAAAGGCAAGATTATAAGCTGCGTCAACTTGCTTAAGGTATGCAAGTTGTGATTGTATACAGTTTATTTTTAATCCCACAAAAAGTAGCCCTGTATGGACCTGACGGATCCAGACCAGATACCATATGGACACTGTAACTTCTACGACGCTATTGTTGAATTTGACGTATGGGGAGTTGCACCATCGCGCGTCGCGTTAAAACGGGCCCATGCATTCATGTGTTTAGCCAACTTCTAAATATGTAGTAACAGGGGGAATGATAGTGTCCATAAATAGCAGTAAATACAAAATACTGTGCTATGGTCTTTCTGATCACTCTGCTACGTTAATTTTGATTGCAACAACTATTAAAGGGGTAAAGTACCGTGATAAAACTGAACTGCAATACACAAAAAATACTATGTAAAAGCGCGAAACACAACAAAGGACATAAATGTCCAAAGAGGAACCCGAAAGTTGAAAGAGGTTTCACTTCACCCTCCAGCAGTAGAGAAAAAGTATCAATCACAAAGGAAAGACTCCACGAAGACGAACAGTAACAATTGTTTTGTAGTTATTTATATCCATTAAGTAAATGAGACTAAAGTCGAGGCGTGGGACATGACAGAGGGATGACGGTCCGTACAACGAACGGAATTTCGGAAGTAATTTGTTGCTTGCAATTTACCGCAAGTAAACGTTGCCCTACGGCAATTGCAGTGCACAATGACGACTCATTATATCCCATTACGTCGTCACCAGCGACAAGAATGGGGCACATCCGTTGAAGAAGGGCCATTCTGCTTTCGACAATCAAGGTTTCGTAAAAGGGACCACTCAAGATATTGACTGGCGATCGAGGCACCGGTAAATTGAGTAGGAAATAGCAGAGCAATTATTCAGAAATTGTCATATCGAAATGGTAACCGCTAAAATATTACTTTGCGCAGTTAAAAAGTCACAGATGACGACAATTCAGAGTCCTGTCTATTATTGTTTTGTTATAGAATTATTTTTAGCATTTCGTATTTGCAAGATAACAAAGGTTTTTTAAATTTTGGTTTAGCTGTGGATTAAAATATTCTGCGCACATGTCACTTGTAGCACGTTTCTGTATGTGGCTTAAACAGCAGCACGTACAGATGCTTATACAGGGTTTTTATGAATGATTCATACATCCAGGCGCTAATTGAAATTATCGATTAAATCAATTTGCCGTCCCTCAGGAAAGTGAATACAACTATTGCTTTGATAGATACTTGTCATTTGTCGATTGTCGAATTATTTGATATACGCGGTGTCGTGTAATTTCTAAGTTCTTAGGTTGTACTGTGACGGGCTAAAAGATGTTTCTAGCCTGCCGCAATGGTAAAATTTACGGTTAGGGTTAAGTGGCAGCGATATCAGTTGCACCACCGGTGTACCGGGTATTTTATGGGGAAGTTTTCTAACCTAGAAACTGTAAACATCTAAATTGTGGTGCAAACAAGAAAATAGGAAAAATACTGAGATTGACTGAGAAGGCTTTCAAATTTATGGAAAATATTAAAACTAAGCCATTGCTGAAAGTCGGCGACGCAGCAAAATATGGCTTTATACAGGTAAATTATTGTTGTTATGATAATATAACCGTAAATTGTTAGTAGATCTTTATAAAACCATCAATTTTGTGGCTATAGCAACCTTCACTACAGTTAATGACAGTTGACAGTCTATTTTCTATATGTATTGTGTTTATTGTAGCTTGACAGCGGTTACAGAAAAGCGGCACAAAGAATTAAGAAATCAACGCCGCCCTCGTTGCATGAATCATTCATAGAAACTCTTTGCAAGGTGTTCACGCTAGCAGTCTGCAGCAGTTTTTTTTTAATCTGCAGTCGTACAATAGTGATTTAATTGGGAAATTGCTTCCTTTTCCGAGAGGATTCTGACGGTGATGATAAAAAAAGAATTGATTACTGACTGAGCTATTAACTACAACTTTCTTATCTTAAATGGAACAACCCCCTTTCAAATAGCGCGTTGGATAAAGAACAGTGAATTAAACAAAAAATACGGAGGTGCCACTACCCTACAGCCATTTTTTAAGATATTCATATTGATTATTATTTCTTTCATCTGTCACGTCTCTGACGAAAAGATCGAAAACCTGTTCTAAACTTTGATTCGGAAATTAAATAATCCTAATAAATACTACTCGATCTTGATTAATTAGCGTTGAATAATTCGCCTTTTCTGGCGAGCAAAGCGACCTCTCCAACGCCTTTCAAACCATACTCGCATTGTGGTAACGTGCAACATGGTTATCAAGCAGTCTTTTTTGGAAGTTTAGCGTTCAGGGGCAATGAAAAAATTGTCAATGTAAAAATGACAAAATGACATTATTGTAAGTTCCATTAATTTGTATTTTTTCGTATGTATATGTATATGCTTTAATTTTGTAGCCTGGTCAGATGATGAGGTTCATTAAACCTCGAAACCGGTAATCGAGTTAATAAAGGAATTTTGGAGTAAAAGACATACCATTTCAGTTATGTTAATTTATAATAAACATTAGTTTGCATTTGTCTGCTATTTATTATTACAAGCAGAAAGTAAAATTCAATTTATGCGGGGATGAAAAATTCGTTTACAAAATAAAAGCCTGGAAGAAAGCCCTACCAATGGGAATGCATTCTACGAGGTATGTGACTATAATGAGGGTATGTAGTAAACATTTTACCTCTAAAGATTATATAAAACCTCCATCAATTTGTATGAAAACACAACGTACGATGTACCCTCCAATAATATTTCGAAAGGAAAGCTTGATAATCTCCGAAATCAAGAACTAATTGAAAAAAGAAGAGAGCATCTTCTTAAAAGAAATGCTGAGGAACTATCTGTAGGTGTTGGCTATTTCTTTCAAATTGCAGGCAGCAGCACATGCCGTGAATTGCTTAACAAATATGTGAAGGTATGTAACCAAGAGATTGCATTCGTAATGCATTGCACATAAATACAACCGTACACAAGAAGTGGTCAAGCGAATTTGACTTTCAGATCAACTAACAACTGTCTATCGAATATGAGCTGTTAGAAATCGCCAATTGCTGTTTACGAAGCAATAACTAGACGTAGGATAGTGGTTTAAACGGGAAAGTTTCTGAGCATTTCTAGAAGAATCTGATAGTTATACAAAAAAAAACAATTGATCATCAACCAACTGACTTTTGTTATTTTAAATAGAACAACCCCTTTCTAAATAGCGCATGGGATAGAGCACATCGAAATAAACACAAAAATTAGTGGGATACCGCTACCATATAGTTACCTTTGTCTGAGATATTTCATTTTTATTTCGATGCGCTATTTCGAATAATGGTTGCATTAAAATAAAAAAGTTGTAGTTAATCTCCTTGTCAGCCGATGCTCAATTGTATTTTTAAATCCAATTCTTCTCTAAAAATACAAATTAAAAAATAATTATTGTAGACTGTTTTTGTGTTTTTGGAATGGTTCGTGATCGACAATTTGGAAAGAAAGTGTGTCTCAGGTGACATATTATCCCTTAAATCATAGCATTTAATTTTTAGTTGCCATCATGAAGCCCTGGTCCATACAGCACCGCACTCAGAAAAAAAGTTGTTATTCACAAATACAAATTATTATCTGTAACCCATTTTATTGTTTCTTGTGAAGCCAACAGAGCTTTTATTTGTCGAAAGTATAATTTTCTCTCGCAGCCTGTTATTTCAGATATTTTTCTTACTACAAGTAAATAAAACCATGTCATTATTTGGAAAATACATTAACACTTGTTCTATGCAAAAGAACTTACATACATATGTTTTAAGAACACACTCATTAAGAAAGTAAAATTATAATTGTTATGTAAATATTATGCGTATTAGTAGAGAGCATTGTTAAAACAAATTATGCATTCCTTAATTTTAACAAATCAATTATTACAAATAAGTTAATTAATGGTACCTGCTTTCTGATGACGACAGCAGCGAAGCTACTCCATGGTCCATGTTCCAGGAGCAAGATGTAAATAAGCCATCTGGCTGGGAAACCCACCTTGATCCTACGACTAGTTTGTCGTTATTGTGACCCCTCTGGCAAGGGTACAGACGAAACTGACTTTTTTGTCTTCTGATATAAAATCTTAAAATCACTTTCTCCCATCATTTGCGGTTGACCAAGGCCAATGCATACCGTCGCCTTAATCGGGGCATGCGGACCGGATGTGAAAGAGAGCTGATTCTCTCAGCGCCATCTAAGCGGAATTTTATAGAGTACAACTAGAGCATCCCTAATCCTACCGTCCAATAATGCAAATACGCAAATTGTTTGTCGCAAATAATATTCATTTCCGAATAATAAATGCAATGTCTAAATATTAATAAGCAAACCATTAAATAATTTTTTTGAACAAATTCCTGCAATTGAGTAAGACATTTACTTGAATGATGTAGGTAATTTCCAAATAATGTCTTTTTTGTCAGAAGTAATGCGCTTTTTTGTCGAAAAGAGATATATGAAAACTGTTTTGACTTTAATAATTGATTACAAGATATTTTTATTACGTTATTTACAAAAAACGTTTACTTGAATTTAAAGGTTATTTTATGGGTTTTCAATAAAAACGCATTTATGCTAATAAAAACAAGCTAAATAACATGAGTGCGCTTGATCACATTTATAGGAAGTATTGAGTCGGTTCAGCATGAGTAAACTCAATAATTTCGAGTGCAGGTGAATGTTTTCCAGCAGAAAGGTGTGGGTTTCACAGTATTGCTGCTTTAAGCCTTTGAATGTACGCACAGTACGCTGGGGGCAGTCAGTTCATTTTCACCAGTCAGCATCGTGTTTACTGAACCTAAGAGTCGGTGTCATTTTATGCACAAGAAGACCCATTGCTAACGATCATGATAACATGCATCGTCCTGGCCTCCACAACTTCAACTAAAAATAAAATGTTATGAACAAATAATTAAATGGCACCCGCCACATTGCCCTTCCTCTTCTAGAGTGGAACGAACTTACAGGATTTATATAAATTAATTTTTTTCTGGTCATCCGTACGCACAGTAAGCGCAGTAATAGTTTTGTTAGGGTTTTATATAAATTTACCGAAATTTTAGTTTAAAAAGGGACGCCTCTCGTTATCCGTAGGTGCAAGAAAACGCTAACTTAACCAGCCCTTTTAATTAATCCGTTCCACTTCAATAGTCTATAGCCGGAATGTTCTTTTCTATTTACATCGATGTTTTTCGTGCAAGAAAGAAACCGTTGTTTTCATCCTTCCCGCATATTAAGCTAGTTTTTACTGTAGCACACACCTGGAGCTTGTGAATTCGAACAGAAATGCGATGCCGAACATGAGCCGTTCCAAAGGCACCCAGTTCTTGTCCCAGACCCTGTTATACCAGGTATAGACATTCTTGTGGTTGTATTAGGTTGGTCTCGCAGAACTGAATCAATCATAAATGCTAATTCGTTAAACTTAAAGAAAGGTATGATGCTGAACGTCGTAAAACCGAAAAATATGACATCTATTTACTTACCTACCTTACCAGTATGGTCCAATTTGCAGCTTTCAAAAACTGATCCAGTACTATCTCAGCTCTTTTAAAAAAATGAGCTGAGATAGTCTTCACTTGCTGTCAGCACTTTTATTTTTATAGGTAGGACACCAGTTGGATGGAAGGACACCTTGTTCAAAGTAATTTTCAATTCCCGTGGAAACTGTTAGCAGTCCGTAGGATAGTCTTTGGTGTTATGAGAGGACAATACACATATTTTGAAAATGTTTGCAATCTATTTAACTTATTTCTACTATTATATATAATAAAAAAGACAAAAATAAAATAAAATTAGGTAATCTAGAGAATTGATTAATAGTAATGCTGTAATTCTTACAAGAAAATACCAATTCAGTGAAGTAAAGCAGATGTTGTGTACATAGTTAAATTATTAATTTTAAGTATATGCTCCTTGTAGTATACCTGTTTATATAATTAATGCGAAGGTAGTTCAGTATACAAAACAACAGCAGCAAGTTACGATGCTAGCATAGACGGCTGCATAATAGCACTTGCCTGCCTCGAATGAGACATCGCATCTCCATTAAGCTTCTGTCCAAATTTTGCTCAGCCACAGTGCATGTGACACATTTATGCACTGGATGACGTTGGTTGTCTACGGGTGTGCTTTCTTAATAAGCCCGCACTCTAACCATCTGGCACTGTTCCATATGTCGACATTTGTAGGTTATAGATGAAGTTTACTGAAATGCTAAGTGCAAGTTAAAAAACTGTTCTTGAAATGAATGCTATTCCTAATAAATGTTTACTACACTCGGATGGATAATATGTCTTAACTTTAATTTAGCTTATTATAACGAACGCCAAAGAAGGTACTAATTACCTGCGAATTATATACTATTAACAATTACAAAAACTTGAGATACCTACATACTAATAATAAATGACTAAACCAGCTTTGCTGATAGGATCAAAATGATCTGAAGAACGTATTAATATATATGATATCAAAATATATATGGTCTGTGTTGACAAACACATGAAATGCAACATTTGTAAACGCATGATTGTATAAAACCCTGATTTAATCTAAAATATCAAACATATTGTAGAAAAATGCGAACAATGTTTTATACAAAATCCCCTTGGATTTTTGAGTACTTTAATCTAAAATTACTAACTCTTATGTGCGCTATTTTAAATGGTACTAAAAGTATCTATAACTGATGTATCATACAGACTGGTAATAGTTTGAATTGACAATTTTTAAATTTACCTATTAAAAAAAACAACGAAAATACTGACCTCAACTCCCAAAGAACTGCACGTCTGTGGAAAATAAGCATGCAATCATAAATGAACAATAAGTGCAGAAAAAAAATTTCTTCAAAATAACCTCCATTGCTTCAAGGACGCATCAAGTTCCATTCTTCAGCAGTTATAGTACAAGGATCTGAACATTTCTAAGGTAACTACTCTGAAAGCAAGCTTGCTTCTTTCATCATAGATTCACATAGAGCTGAAGTAGTAGTAAACTTAGGACTTAATAAAGCACTAAAAAAATATCAAGTCCATCATCAACTATTTGGGAAGCTCGGGCTTAAAAAATCCTGATATTCCCGCTACTTATGTGTAGGAATCCCGTCTTACCGACGGTTTGGGTGGTATGCTGGCAATATGAAATAAAAACATAAAAATGCTTTTCATCTTTGAAGAATAAGATCCTCATATTAGATCAAATCAGATGTTGCTGATTTTTCTTCGAGAACGAAAGGTATTATGAGTCTCTTAATAATTATATCATTATGACTTTTCATGAAGCCATGGCGTAGAATGTGGGTACATCAAGCAGTTCTTGTTTGTAGGGTTCTTGGTTTTCTTAAAACTTTCCTAGAATCCTTTGATGAAATACTAGCCTATATTAGAAATAACATCAGGTAATTGTTGATAGAGCTGTATTCGGTAGCGGATTAATTAATAACATTGTTGAAAATCTATCTAAGTACTGATGTTTAACGGATGGTGTTGCGTAACACAGTAATTTCTCTCACACTTGCTTGTGCCTTTTCCAATACTTTACCCAATACTGAAAGTTCATTTTTGCAAATATGCTTTGTCTTATTTGTTATTGATATTCTGCATTCTCAGAATTTTAAAATATGCCACTTGGTATAACTATATATCTTTTAAAATACAAAAGAAAATCAAAAAGAAAAGTCGCTAACGTTGTTTCCCAAATAATAATAGAAATTTGTTGTTTATTAAAATAGCTTAAACAAGTCAATTAAAACTGTTAATTTTAACAATAAAATGAAACACGATTAAGTTTTTTTGCGTTACAAAATCTATATTTTCTATTGATAGTGATAATGCTTAGTTGCACTATAAAAGATTCAATACACTTTTCTATAAAAGATTCTCTTGCGTTTTCAGCGATTAAAGGGTAATTGAAGAAATACGTTCGTTTAAGCCAACCTGCGTTTGTCTACCCGCAATCTATTTAATGCAATAATCCTAAATGAAATACACATTATTGTTTGTAAAATTATATTTGTGCTACATTAGGGACAACGAGAGTGACAGTTTTGACATATGATGTAAATCAAATATAGCTTATCGTATATATGGGGCTAGCGTGAACCACAAACGATGGGGTAAAAATCTTATTCCAAATTTATTGCATCTCGTAAAGAAGGACCAGTGTAGTGATTTTCTGCGCCATCCGTCTCGTCCTGGACCTATTTAGATTCTTTACGAAACCCCTTTTCCGACCCGTCCACTTAGTCTTAATTTCCCCCATTTTCTTAAATTGTATCGGACTTGGTATAAATACAGCCTGATTTAAAAGGCAATTTACACTCGGAATGCCTACAGCCAAATGGCGTAAATAGGCATAAATTTAGGAACTACGTCCGCGTTTATGAGGGAATTTAATTAGACAGCCGTTCGTAACGATAAATAATAGCAGTATGAAAATGGACAAATTTTTGCTTGGCATTCATTCAGTATCGCAACGTGCTACAAACAAAATTGATGAAGCGAAAGAAACTGCTATAGTAGTAAAGGACACCTAGTTTTGGAAGTAGTTATCGGCTTTATTGCAGTTTCAGTGCAACTGGACACTGGACTCGCCCAATATCCAAGGAATTTCAATAACGCTCTGCTCTGTCTGCGGTACGTGCGTGGGGTTTGCAGACCTKCATTAATGAAACGTTGCCAGAGTTAATATTCATGATTACATGTCTTCTAATAAATTTGATAAACCATCATATAATGCAGAATAAATATAATATAGACAGCCCAGGAAGTAGATCATTACTTACAACATCTAAAGGACTCCAATMTGGTTAAATCTTTGTAGCTGTAAATTTTTATTTTGATTATTTTAAATAATAGAAACAAGGAAAAAAATAACAGGCGGAAAGGTACGAAAAAAATCAGTTTTTGTATTTTTCGTGAAAGCTCCAAATTTTTAGAAACATGAGTATTTAAATACAAAGAGTGGTTTTGCCATATTTCATTATAATTAATATTATTATTATTATTAGGAGCCGCATTTGAAGCTAAACGTGCTGTTATTTCTTTCTTTTTACGTAAAATTACTCAATATAGGGTATCGCCTGTCCGTATCGAATTATTATTGTGCCTCGACACTGTTCCAACATTCTATTGGTGATGTGCACCTTTGCCCAATTATCAATAGTACAGTCTATGAAGGATTCATCTGTCGCATATTATAGAATGGATTCCCACTTCATATAATAGAGGCATATATAGTCTCTATTGCAGTTCCTGAAGATCTTCTAGCCAATGATGATTATTTTTGATTTAAGATATCGCCACAATAATGATATACTTAGATAAGTGGTATCAAATCTCACGAGCGAGCAGGGTATACGACGAGGTCGTGAAATATAATCCATGTCCCCAAGTATCTCTATTGTTATAGTACTTCCTGATTTGTCAGAAGTATAACATATTGGGGTGACATCAGCGCTATTCTGCTGGAAATTTTTCTGGGTTGATTTACCGTTTGGATTTTTGCGGCCGCGATGGTATTGTCGAATATATAGATATAAACCGATGATATTATCGAACCACTCTCATGATTTTTTACGTATGAAATTTGCTATTTTTAAGTATCCTCTGTATCGGCCGTAGACATATGTCGTTACATATAGCAATCTGGGATTTCGTATGCTTTATCGCTACCTGTATATTTTTGCAAGAAATGATCTGCATGTTTGTTATTAAAAGGCAGCACTCTCAGACATTTTATAGAGTGATGCCTCCACAATGAAATTTAGTAATGTTTCACTACAATTTAGCCGAGACTTAATATCTCACTTATGTAGCATTCCAGGCATTTTAGATGAAAGAATTTAAGAGAAACAGGAATAACAACGACAACAAATCAATATCAAAGCACAATACAACCTTCGTAACAATTCACACATACTGATGTCGCTAATTAAGATTAACGCTTGAGTCGCTTTACCCATTGTATTAAAATAAGTTTGACCGTCGCGCTCATCGTAGGTACGCTTCATTTAATGCAAATATGACTCCGATGAGCTTTCAGATATACCTAGGTAAACATCGTATCGCATATCCGACTTAATTTTTGTAATCGCGAGCATCTAAACAATGGAAGTGGCTTTCCCTTAAAAGGAGGTCATTTTTCAACAATATTGCCCGCAGTTTATTCAAATCTAGTTTAACGAGTTCAAAAAATAGGTTGAGGATAAGAGAAAGACCTTACACGCGTACTGTCTGTAATAACTTTCAAACTGGATATTCGTTTTATTGCAAATGTACATAATCTTACGAAAGGTAGCATCCGCTGCTGTATTTTATTTGGCAAATTAAAATATTTGATAGATTGCTGCTTAACAAAAATAAGAGTGAAAACGGGAAATCTGGCAAAAACAATAAACCTATGCAATTGAATCAGTCAGACCTTTAGTCCTTACGAAAGGTATGCTTGTTTGTGCTATTTTACGCATTACGAAAGACGGGTTACTGAATGGTAAAGCTGCACACAAATCTGCATTTATCATGGCAAAATCGGATATGGTTTGCAGTTCTGTCAAAAATTGGGCACATATGTAGTAACTAGGGTGATTCACCCTTTTTCTAATTTTCGAGATTATTCTTAAAATAATAACCACCATTGGTAATGGTAAACACTCAAATGCTAAACCGAAACATTAAATAAAATGAGTACTTATACCATGTTATTTAAACCAAGCCAAACTTTAGAAATAGCGTTTCGCTCTCCTTACCGCTCGTCAATAACATAGACACCGTGGCATATAGCTGGTTTGTCCTTTCACCTTGGCCTAAAATTAAGATATGATATAAGTGAGATTTACATGCCAATTCCACGCGTCAGCAGGTACAACACCGAAATGACAACTTGTGAAGATTAGATGTATCCTATCAAGTTGGTAGGGTTACGTAGAGCCTTGCACGGACACTGAACACTAAACCTTGTATTTCATTAGGAAACCGATAATGTAAAAATAGCTTTAGAAAATTATTTCATTTTAATTAGGAAGTCCCTCACAGTCTTGGCAAGTCCAAAATTACATGTCATCTGAATCAAACTCTACTAATAAATAACTTTTAAAATACACTATCTTGTTGCATCGGCGATCCATGAAAACCGGAGTTACAGTTAAAAACAAATAATTTGTGTTACCGGTGTGATTTTAATATGGCGTAACATTTAATAAAATTCTTTGTTCGGAGAACAACAGACGGCTGTGTGGCCCGTTTTCTCGGCAAAGCACAGTTGACATGTGTCAGGTGTATGGGTATTAAAGGATATATTAGACAAACAGCGTACAATGTCAGCATCCACACTCAACTGTCAGCTGCAGAGGATTGCTTTACGTTCATCTAATGAAGGGAGGTGTGACTTAGGTCCTACAAAATAATAGTAAATAGGACTCGAACTAATATGCAGAGACAAGCGCCATTTTGTGATGGCCTTTACCTATAATGCGTCGTAGCTAATACTTCATTCGCGGTCTCAAACTTTAACTACAAAGAACCTAGTCATTAACCATTAGTCAATTCCGATTTAGTGTTCTTTTTTTCTAAAGTATGGTGCAAGTTAAAGTGTATGTCAATTTATATACAATGTGTACGTAATTTCTCAATAAGGACTTTGGAACTAAACCTAAACAAAATAGAAAAAAAATATCGAGTGTTTGCTTAATTTGTAAAATTTACAAATTTAACAATACTTGTCGATTATTGAGTGCAGCAATGCGTGTTTGCATTAAAATTGTTTTTGGTTTTAGAATATAATAAGAGAAGAATATTTCAGAACGATTTAAGTGTAATTTTTAGAAATACTAAATGGCATAACACCCTAACAATCTTAATTTTTTGTCAAGAATTTTTTAAGTTAGCATCAGAGACAAGTCTTCATTTAGTTACAGTTTTTGTGATATTAAAAACATAATTTCATACACTAGGAAATTGAAGGTCCTAAAATGAATTTCTATAATCCAGAAGGCGTTGTTTAATGTGGTGTAAGATTATTTTGGTCCTAAATGTTTGATGGTGAACATAACTATTCTGTAACAGTCAATTCCGACACCTACATAAATATGTTACAATCGTTTCTCGCTCCTTTCACCTACTTGGCTGGAGATTACTAAACACTGCTCCCTCGATCTTGCAAAACAAAGCCACAACTCACATATTCAAAAATATGTGAAGCCCATGAAAATTCTTAATAGCGGTGTAACTTCTAGGTGTTTTCTCTGGAGAAATTTGACAGAAAATGCGACAATATAGTAGAGAATATGGGAAAAGAAGGAAATCTGCATCACGGTTAAAAAAATTAGTTAGAAATTTTTAACTCTGAAAAATGCCCCCAAAATATTCTGCACGTATATTAGTCTAACTAAAAGTTTTTTGACTCGAGTGACTGGTAGTTTAATATTGAGAACCTTGTACAAATAATAAACGTTAAATACTATCGAGCGCATTATCTTGTATAAAGAGTTATACTCGATACAACTGTAGTATGCAATATGACAAGAGCTGTTTTCCATCTGTCACATAATACTTAACAAGTGATGCCCTTTGTATATAACACTGCATTTTGCATTTTATATACTGGTAGGCTATAGTGTACCACATATATTCTGAAATTTCCATGTAAAGAACGCAGTATATTAAGAAAAAGAGATTACAACATCAAGAACAGGTTCTTTAACGTTTTATCGACATCGTCACTTCTATATCACACCTCGACTATCTAAGTTAGAACTCTGTAACTTGTTAGCGAGAAATACCTTCACACAAGGGACAGTACATTAAAGTAATTGCCTTGCATATTCCAGACTTCATTAAAAGGCGTTGACAATGAAATTAGTCTTTCTCGGTTTTCGCACGCTAAAGTTACCGATTTCAAATGGATTTTGCTCTAGTGCTTAGCGCAATGCTTTTAGGACTAGCACATGTGTTTTATAGGTTGAAAATGCTGTGCGCATATTACGTTATCTCTGATGCGTTACTTGGTCTATTTGTAGCGTAATAAAGGCTTGGAATAAAACTACGTGTACAAAACACAATTCAAAAATGTGATGAAATTAGATACTTTCACTTGACGAAATAAAAGTAGCTCTTGTCAGCATAAGATTTACTAAAAAGTATTTTCGTATATACCTTTGCGTACTTGCATTTCATATATTAAACAATCTATTCTTTTGGTTTGGTTCCTGAACTAAGGGAGCTACTTTTTTAGTGTAAATGTATAATAAAGTTCTTGCAAAATAATTTTGCGTAATTACTTAATATCGTAACATCATAAGGGCGAAAACTTCTGCTATTATTGAGTAAACCAACTAATCGAAAAACATCTGTTGCGCCAAATTTCCAGAGCTGGTTCTCTAATGAATAATCCCTTGGCGTGTTCACATCTGCCTGATCTTAAAGCAGCCAACAGTTATATGAGCTGGAACAAGACATTCCTACAAGTAAATAAGTTGTACGCAAAATTTGTGAACACTAAGAAAGGGTAGCAGGATAAATGAGTTGTAAACATGAAGAATTCATAACTCCACAGATTGCAGTGGTCGAGACTTTTGTGTAAATTACTCCCACTTTCTTTGAATTCCTTATTAATCAGGCTAATTTGGACCATCACGTCAACATCACGCAAATTTTATAGTATTTGTAGTATGTAGTAGTATTTGTAGTTTTAGAAACTGTTTTGTAGGTGCGAGTTCAAGGCCTGTATTATTAATAATTATGATAATTGGACCCTTCGGCAGTACCAATCAACATGACACTTGAGTTACTTTTGATTCAATAGATAGAAAAAACACAATAAACGATTGCACGAGTATACGTTTTTGAATATTTAGTTGGAATTGGACCGGTTTTTATATCTTTATTCTAAAATTTAGTACCCAAAAGTATTTTCCTTTTATAAAGTTGGCTTTCCAATGAAGTAAGTAGGCCGTAACAACAAAACACAAACTTACAGCATAAGCAAATACACTTTATTAATTAAATTGAAATACTGTAGCATGCTTTTAGCTTTCAATATCGTATTAAAGTACGAGTATAATTTTTTCATGTTAATGGCAAGGCACGCAGCAGCAGTAGTAACCAACCATCATTGACCATTTATTTAGTACAGGGGAGTTAAGATGAAGAAGGTGTGTATGTGAATTAGAACTAAGTTAATTTACCATTTTGTAAAACTATAATTTCTAGAAAAATTAATTTCACTACTTTTTTCTTGACTCTATTAAAAGTGACACCATGCTAACTGAACAATTAATAGTTAGCTACAAAAAAATTTGTTGTTATTATTACTGTTTTTCATATGGTTTTCGTTGTTTGTTGACATAACCATGAATTATGTATGGTAGAATAGCTTAAAAGAAAAATGGTGTCTTTATGCTGGGCTTACTTGTAAGCAATGCTGCATGTGATAAAAAGAAAGATAAATTTTGTGAGACAAAAGTAATTTAGATAGACTTTCTTGACTGCACCAGCTATTTTGTTAATAAAAATTAATGGCTGGTGTTAAAAGAAAACATAACTTTCCAACCATTTAAAATGCATTTTTAAATTATATAATTTGAAAATTGTTGTTAAAGGCAATTTGTAGAATCAGGTTAAGGATCACAAGTGTTATAGGAAAGTAGCATTTTAAAAATTTTATATAATAGAGAATGAAATACTACATTAATGCAATAGTATTAAAAGTGGCCATTTACGGTGAACAGCACTGTGCGGCATTGCTATTTTATAAGAAAGGTTGAAAATAGGTGTAGAATTATACTCGTTTATTCATAAAAGAAAACTCCACGTAGATGGACTGTTGTGAGTATTGTGCAATGCCTACTAAAGACTGCATTCTCATCAATAAGCAAGATCAGCTGACGTCAGCTACAAGCTTATTTTGCGATAAGTATAACGACAGCTTTGATGCTAATTGCTTCTAAATATAACTCTGAGTAAAATGGGGTAATCTGAAGGCATAAGTACTTGTAAAAGTAATATTTAATAGTTAGTTTTCTTCCTTTAAAATGTCCTATTAGTCTACTTTATTCCTGCTGAAAAGAGAACAGCCCGTTAACCTGACGTTGTAGCTAGAGTAGTACACCGTCTACACAAAATTATTTAGTCGTTTAAAGCACGGCATGCTAATGCTAATTATATTAAAAGAACAAGGGTGAGGGATATGAACGCATTACGTTCTTTGTTTATACCGTGCAGTTTCTGCAACGAGGTTTAATCAAATTCATAAATGAAGACACATGGGAATTTAATAGAAGTCTGGTGATTGATAGCGTTGGCAAACAAATAAAATCGATTTCAATTTTGTGTCGGTGCAAAGTACAATGGCCACAGAAGGGTCTGCTACGCAATAGCTTTAATTGTTTACTGTGCCATGTTTCTGTTAGCTTTTCTTTAGGATAAATTAGACTTTAGTTTTAGAGGTGTGTWAAAAATTGTTGCGCATAATGACGTAATTTTTGTTAAAAATAAAACCTTGTTTTACTATCCACGTTCTATCAAGTACACCGTTGTAAAAACGAAGCGAATAAGTGCAATAGGTATATGTTGACCTCTCCAATTGCCATATATCTATGCTTACAAGCGTTTTAAAGTTCTAGTGTTTGCTCGTAACATGTCTAAAGTACTGTGCTTAGAAGACGTCGGTAATCGGTCGGTCCACGAGTATATAATAACGTTGCAATAACAGGTAGATATATTACCTATTCTATATAAATTATGACTTGTTAATAGTATCCGCTGTGTACCAATATTTAACACTACATATGTGTATAMGTACAAAAMAGTCCTTATTGTGTTGGACTGCTTTTTAGTTATCATGAAAATACAGCAACCTATATGKGTAATGCACCGACAAAACAATGTATTTAATGCACATAAATATACATAACACTTTTGCAGACTCTTCTCTTCGTTGGTACATTTAGGTATGTTACTTCGATTGAAGCCCTTAATTTTTAAAAAATAGGTTTAATAGCATTCAGTAATACTTTCAGAATTTAGTCATAAAAGAAACTTCAAAATATTTGTGCAGTTGCAGTTGAATTCATACATTTCTGACGCAAGTTCTTCTAGTCCTTTTAGTGTATGGGTAACAACGTTCAAGAGACGTACAAGTAATGCCCCGAATATCATACAACAAAACCTCGAAAACATCGGAAATACACATAATGTGAAAATTACCTCTACAGTTTCATTAAACTATATACGAAGTTAGTCCAATTTATGGAAAAACTGGTTTGTTTCTGCAAATATGAACTTATTAATATAACTTATTTGAACAATTTTACTTTTTGTTTACACGGCAGCGTAACCTTTTTAACGTCAACCAAGCTGTTTTTGTCGTTTTTTATTGCTTTTTTTATTCTTGACGTAGCCTGTTGTCTATTTTATATGGTGTGAAAACAAAGCATGTTATGCAAGTGTCAATTAATTTTATTCACTTGATGATAATTAATAAAAAGTGACCTCTGGTTTTTCCTTTTTTAATGCCAGCTGAAAGTAGCTTTCAATTAGTTAAAGGGTTAATTTAATAACAGCAGTTCATCTTGATTTGTAAACATGATAAAACTTCGTGACGCCGAACGAATTTAAATCCTAATGATGGTTAACCATGAAGATCTAGAACCTACAAAAACGTTTGTGATTTATTTAATAGCAGTCATTTGGTCAGAACTTCTATTGTCTACTCCACGGGGTCCAAATTAAAAATTTTAAGAAACTGAACACGTAAAGGGTATCCCAAGGTCTGGACGTCCAATATTAGCTACAAAAGAAGATAAAGCTCTTGCTGTACGAGTATTAGATAGCATTCTGGATAACTCATTTTCGTCAACCACACAACTTGCCGGTGGATAGGACGTCGCGGAGTGATTGAATGGTCTGCTAGGTAGCCTCATTTAAATTCATTCAATTTTTTTTATCTGGCGTCATTTAAAAAGTCAGGTGTACAAAGGACAATCACGAATTTTGCAAGAGTTGGAAACTGAAACTGTAATCAGATCTAAAATTCAAGAAATACCATCCAGCTTGCTCCAAAATTCTATGCTCAATTTCTGTGACAAACTAGGTTATTGTCAAGCTGCAGGAGGTGGTCAGTTTGAAGAATTCAATTTGATGTAAAGATTTTTCTTAAGTGAATAATGTATTACGAGCATTCGAATTATCATAAAATTAAAAAAAAACCGTATTGGCTCCTGCAAAACTTCCTTCTATAACTTTTTTTGTCGTTTATTTGAAAACAGTATTTGTCACAATTTTTTTATTAAACCACACAGAACAAATACTAGGTCATTGAAAAGCTAAAAAATCTTATTCCATGCTTTCCTCCAACCCTATATAACTACTAATTACGGTTAATCTTGTAATAGCTAGAGAAGCTAAAGCTATAACTTCATATGGTCTACAAAAACAACTATAAACCTAGTACTTTGGAAACATTATTTATTTGAGTTGGCACACCATACTTCTTAGATTTTTACCATATTTGTGTAGGTTGTTGGAGTGAACTTAAACATTTAAAAATACGCCCACAGTCGTTACCTATGGATTTTCTTACATGAGACTTCGGTAGCGTTTGTTTATAAGTCTTGAAGTAACAGGTCCATCTTTTGCTAAAGTCAACATTCGATCCGCCGGTTTTATTTGCCATGTAAAGGGAAACGACACTGTTGCCTTTCCGTCTAAGGCTCCTACAGACAGCATACAGCCATACAAATGTTGACTTTAGGAAAGTTTGCAATAATGCAATCTCCCGGTAATGATGAATACATTAAAGTTAACGAAGTCGAAACTAAATAAATATAAACTTGGATGACGCTTTGTTCTCTCAACTGTGCTCTGCACAGTCGTAGCGACCTCGGTTCTGGGCATGATATCCCTGAGTGTCTTGACAGTTTTCTCGGTGAAAACAACAAGAACACGAAACTTCATGTATACGGTGATTAGAAGAAACATTAATTTGGATGTCTCTCAGTCAGACGTACTGAGTCTAAATACGAGGTAGATATTTGAAGTCACACTCTGTTTTAGTTATTTTCGGTATATTTCGTTCCTTGAGAGCAGTAATACTCTGAATCACAAAATGGAAATTTTACAAGGGAAGTTTTATGCATATTAAAAATTGTAATTATACAGCATATTTTGCTAACTAATTATATGGTCCTAACGGGTGAGCTTCAAGCAAAGAGAGTTTTTATGACATAGTAGGCTGAAAAAATAATTATTATTAGTTTGACAGTTGTTATCGCAACGATTGGGTCTACTCTAACTGTATGCCATAAATCCTTCTATGGAATCGAAAGAATATTTCCGACAACGTGTGTATAAGTTGTTTGGTCAAAAGGCAGCCACAAGTTGTCGAACTCTTTAAAAATGAAAATACACAAGTTTCTGCCATCTATAGGTGATTGCAAGACGAGAAAATGGAATTCCAGCGGAAGCGTTACAAAAAAAACAGGTATGGAACCGATTCCAAGTTGCAATCAACAGAGAAAAATAATAAAAATTTCAGAAAACTGTATTGGAGTCTCTCAGAGAAAATAGGGTTTTCTACAATTTTTTTTTAAATATTGAATTTGATAAAGCAAAACAAAATAAATAACCGGTATTTTTTTTTCGTAAAATGGTTATTTAGGTAATATATTAATATCAAATTTACAATGCATTCAAAAAGTATAGAAATTGCGCCRATACGTGACGTCAGCCTGCAAAAAAGCATTGATGCCAGATTGAGTAAATGAAATTATTATATATTATATATTATATATATATATATATATATATATTATCTTTAAGATTTCTGCGAGTATAGCATGTGTTATTATTAACATACCTTTCAAGGTTTTCACATCCTATGCGAGAAAACCTTGAAAGGTATGTTAATAATAACATATATATATATATATATATATATATATATATATATATATATATATATATATATATATAAACGTCTAACTCCAAAACTTATTAAAAACTATTAATGCACAGTACTAGTTTTTTTTAATTTTCTTTCATTTTTGCACAATTGTTAAATGCAATAATGAAATTAAAGTACGGTTGGAATATTTCGCCGGAAAAAAGTCAACACCGGCAATACGGCAAGAACTTCTTTTATCAAGACAAAAGACAGGACAACATAACCTTCTATGACATAACCCCAAAGATTTTCTTGATTGTCGTGTTTGCGATAGATTTAGTTGTTTTGTAGTTTTGCCTGTAAATAATTAGTTGACCTGTGCTTTAACTGTACTACATAAACAAAAAAGTAACGGTGACGCATGCAGTTTGTTACCGGTTTGCGTGCTGACTCACGCCGACAACATGAACATGAACTTTTTAAATATATCATTATTTATTTTCCAATAATGAAAAATTGCTGACCTTTAGTTTTTAAATTATTGTTATTATATTTAAATAGTCTTTAGAATCCAAATTTCGTAAGTAACTGTAAGTTTTTTTATAGTGTATAACACCCTATTAGCTGGATAGTTCAAAGTTCCTCGCAGATTTATTCGTAATGTTTTAAAGCAATATGATCTGAACTATACTATAAGACACAAAATGCACAAAATATACCCAAAAACAACTTGCCGAAATTGCATAKAATTGTTTTGTGAAGCCGCAAATTTCAATTGTCTTGGATGACGAAAAGTACTTCACATTTACGAATGACATGTCTGGAAATGATGGATATTACACAAACGATAAACACAGTGTAACTGAACGTGTTAAGTTCAAATCTAAGGCAAACCTCGAAGAAGGGTCCTAGTATGGGTGGTGAAGTTTATCGACAAGAGTGGCTTAATGGCAAAAACATCAAATTTGTGCTAAAAGAGGCAAATCCTCCAAACGTCGCTGAGGCAAGTCCAATTGAGRATTTCTGGACAATATTATCAAGAGGTATATGCGCTGATAGATGGAAAACAACATCAACCATCAATTCAAAAAAACTAGAATAATAAAAGGGGAATTAAATCAATCTCCATGTTGTTTAGAACATGTTAAGCAAGGTCCGAAAAGAAAAATTGAAAAAGGACTGTTTTTAGTATTATAAGTATTATTTGTGTCTTCAAAACATGCCAGTTAAACTTAATTTTGTTGTATATTTCGGATACTTCCTATTAGTATAAATATTCTCATTACTTTGAGCCTACCCCTTATATTTAAGGTCAAGTGGCACTTTTGGTCAAAAAACTGATTTTAAATATTCTATTTTAAACTTAATATGTAAAGTGCATTTTATTGTGTAACTTAGAATATTTAAGATTCGTTTTTTATGTAGTTAGAACACATAAGAATATTTTCTTATGTAACATAGAACATCTCTGCTCTGACAAAAAAAAACAATATTTTATTTAGATATCTATACTAAAAATATAGCTGGTAACGAAAAAGGCAGCACCCAAATTAAATAAGTAACTTTATAAAAACATGCGAAGAGAATCTTAATAAACTGAAAAAACTAGTTTGTTGCTCATTCATACTTAATGAGTGACTTTAAACAAAGATCTATAACATTTACGTAAAGGCGTAAACAGATTGCAAACCCTTTTTGTAATTAAAATTTTTTGGAACGGTTGTGTTCACCGCACGTAAATTTAAACGAAACTAGGAACTGGTTTCCATCACTTTTATTCTTTTTTCCTTTTCCTTTCTTTTCTCGATGGTCTGTTTTGATGTGTTCTCGTTCCAGCTTCACGACAATATAAGATTGCCTTATTTCTGACGCCTTGTCATGTCCAATCACTATGTATACATTTCTGGTTGTGTGACGCTTTAAAAAACTGTGTAAAAAATCTTTACACTACGAGTTTGAAAAATATAATTATTGTACAACTAGAACAAATATTTGTTGCTGTTCTGACCTGACCTGACCTGACCTGACCTGACCTGACCTGACCTGACCTGACCTGACCTGACCTGCTCAGCTGTTATAATAGAAGAAAAAGATTTTGAGCTTATTCCTAATAAAGTGCTCACTAGAAAGAATAAGTAAACTGGCCATTTCTGATGATTTCAGTTTGCACACACTGTCAAGGCAGAGCATGAAAATCAGGGCAATTTTCATATCCGGACCCTCTCATTTGTATTATTTTTTTTCTGTGCATACAGCTTAACGTACAATTATAGCAATGCAACTGAAAATATTTTTTGTTTATTTAACGAAAACTAGTTACCATTACCATACCGTTTGCTTAAGGTTGAATACCTACAACAGAGTCTGTTGTATAACCAGGTTAAACTGGTTCACACTTTAAATGTTGGTATTTTGATTTTTTTGTCTCATTATTTTTGTTTCTTCATCTAAAATATAAACAAATTACAGATTTTTTATGTGTATGTACTTATTAGCTAGAATTATTCCTTATTTACCACATAAAATAATCATTTTCGTTTGCACAATATTATCATTGTGGTGCAATTCAGGGCAAAGTAGCCAATAAAATTCATATCGTGGCGAAAAAGTTTAGAAATAGCATATTTTTTAACGAATCAAGTTACTTGGACAGGCACAATTTATGTTTTAAATTTTTGATACTTAGAAAATGCATTAATAAATCAATAAACGATAGGATTTGAGTCAAAAGTGAGATTAGGGAAGCAGCATCCCTGAGCTGTGTGGTAGAATAAAAAAAAATCCTGTCATTAAGGCCATTAGACGTCGAATCTTGGTTAACGAACATACCTAGGAATTTAGTCATATTTCAGACGAATGGGGAAAATGCCCTCATAGTTGTGATACCAACAAGAGTAAATGAGAAGCCTGATCGGCTAGCAAAAAAAAAAAGAAAACCCGCTATAACTTAAAAAAAGGATATCCATTGGGCATACCCTTCGTTTTGATTTGCTAACTCCTTGCAGCCCAAAAAGGAATTAACATATCAAAAATAAATCCCTTGCAGCAACTCAGGACTCTAAAAAGCCTTCAAGTCAATACACGTATGAGACCTGGCGGCCACTGAATAAATAAATATTGGTCCAGTAAAGTCCTAACAGATACAAGGGACCGCGTTCAGCGTGGAATGGGATTCGGACCGAGGTTTTATGTGATGTAACACATCGGCATGCCCTTTCCCACGAGCCACTTTCAGATGTATCAGAAAAGCTGGTATGAAATACACGACCTGAAATTGAAATATCTTCGCCCGTAAAAAGTTCTTCGTCGGGAGCAGTTCCATTTCAGATATTGTGCGTAGGAAATGCCCCTCAAGACCGAGTAATTCGTTTCGTGTCTGTGAAACTGTTAAGGGGGTTTTATACTAAGCTGGTTAAAAATAGGAGTATCAGTATATGCGCTAGTATTCGCAGGAAAATTTGTACAGGAGTAGTTGCGGTGGCGTGCCAGTTTTCATACAATTAGAAGATAACAACAACTTTTCCACTGTAACTATCCAATTCAGCATTTCTTAGTGTCAAATGTACAGTCATATTGTTGTCCATTCATAAGTTAATCTTTAAACAACACGCCTAAAAATAATTTCTGTAAATTTTGAGATTGTAACCAAATTGCCATAAACTGACATCAAACACATTTTTACAATTATCTCTATTTTGTTACATTGACACAATTATTATTATTAATATTCAGTTATTTTAAGTAATATCTTAATATCATAGTATCATTTCACCTCCCAAGTAAAACGCGTTTGTATTTGGTAAATCATCTAATATAATAAATCCTCAATAACATACTTTTTTGGAAAAATATGTTATGTGAAGTTAAAAGTATACTAATGCTTATACCAAAATATTTCTTTCTTCTGTGGAGCTTTAATGCCTTACAAAAATCTTTGGAAAATGGCGGGAGACAACACCCCTCGTCGTGACGTATTTAATAGTCGAACTTTGTAACAGAGACAGACGACTGACGGACATGTCCGTAACGCTTGACAAATGATTTATTTATTCTCACTCTATTGTGATATTATTGCGAAAACACATTTTTTACAAAAATTTTGTTATTAACCGTACATGAACATCAGGTTGGTATGATGAAAGATTGCCTTGCCATAGAAATGCGTCGACAAAAAAAAAATAGGCTAAGGAATGAAAATAATTTGCAAAGAAGCTCTTGTTAAAGACAGTTTGCTGTAAAGTTCCTATTTTCATAAATAATCCTGTTATTTTACACTTTTTACTAACCTAGTATAATATATTACATGAAAATCGTACAATGCAAAAATAGAATGTAGGTATGTAATACTGAAATACAATTTTTCAATCATCAATTTTTGCCTATGATGTCACTATTGAAGTATTTTCCTTTTATATTTACATAACGTGTATTGGAGACAGTGTTATTTTGTGTGTCACCTTGTTAGTGTATACTAGTTAATACAACAGTATTATTTAAAATGTGTAATGTATAAGTAGTTATGTACAGGAGAAACAAAATTGCATTACTGGTCGGTGTAGGGTCAAACAAGCCAAACAACGGCAGGGACGTTTCAAGTTTGAGGTTGTCTAACTTTCAGGGTTGGGTGGCCGAAACCACATAAGAGCAGAGCTTATGAAAATTACTGTTAAGATTTGTAATACTTCCCTAAATAATTCCTTTGACCCGTTGGTTTCACATGAGCTACACGCCTATTTTTTCTTTGTAAAGCAGCTAAATATTAAAGGTAACGTTCTAACAACCTATCTTTCTCTTGGCCAACGCTCCCAATGGCTGTCAATTACGGATTTACTTTTTTGGATAAACTACAACATGATAGTCAAGCCAAGGCAATACAAATATACAGGGTTTCTATAAATGATTCATACAATGCGGGCGGTGTTGATATCTGAATTCTCTGTACCGCCTTATTATAACTGCTGCCAAGCTACAATATGCACGGCGATCACTGAACGTCAATGAGCATGATAGTACTGAAAGTTGCAGATCAAGTTACAGATTATTTATGGCTTTATAAAGATTTTCCGACAATTTACGTTTACTTTTACTTTTCTTTCAAACGTAAGAAATAACAATATTTATTGGTAAAGTTAGCTTGTGGTAACCTCTACAGTCTACACCCTTGCACTGTGGAAGCTTTGTGTAGTACAGCTGTGTAGCTAACGCTACTACAACTTAATTTGTGAATATTACCATTGTGGCAGCCTAAAAACATCTTTTAGTGTTTTAGTCCATCATAGCACAACTACTACAACAGGCGTATTGCAGCCACTACCCGCAGAAATCGTATATTTATAAATAAAATTTCTGTGCCACTACCTCACAAACACGATACATAACCTAAAAGTTTTACAAAACTGTGTCACCACACCACAGCTCCGAAATGTGAACATGCTGCAACCTTGCAGTTGATTATTGCACAAAACACTACAGAAGTACAGAATATGTTGAAAATACAAACTCTCACGTGTCTTCTAATATTAAAATATTTCAAATAATTCAACAATCGACATATGACAAGTATACATTAAAGCAATAATTGTTGTGTTCACTCTCTCCGCGGCAAACCGATTTAATCAATAATTTCCATAAGCGCCCTAGATGCATCAATCATTTATGGAAGCCTTGTAGCTTTCCGGAAAGAGTCAAATAAAAGAATCAAAACGAACTCAGTCCACAGTGCATGTGAGCCTGTGACGTTTCGCTATGAAGAGTTGCATTCCTGATGATGTACCGGCAGATCTTGATATTTCGGAGCTTGGTAGACGTTGCCACGACATTGTAGGCAGAACCAAAGCCTTGGAGGTTCAACACGGATGATCACCACTAACCCACTAACTCGTGACATAAATTAGTGCATGGTAGGAAACAAACCCAAAATTTGATTAACAACAACAATCACCGATGCTGTTTAGTCTTAGTGTTTACTTCGCCAATCGCCATCTTCTCCCATTCCCAGACTAGTCCTTTCCCCCTTTATTTCCCTCTCTTTTCAAACATCCGTTGTAACCTTAAAGTCCCTAGATTAATAGAGTACCGCAATTGTCGCCACATTCACACCAAAAGGAGCGGGAAATCATCATCATATATTCATTTCCAGACATGAACTTTAAGAGAAACATCCTTTCTTCTTACAACATAAAACTATTGCAATTTTTGCTTTTCTTTGCACAGAGGATTTGAAACTAGCCATACTGCTTTTGACGGCAGTTTTTGTGCATGTAGAAATGCTATGTGCCAAGATGAGAGTTTGGAATAATGTCAGATGCAAACCCAAACTTTTATGGTGAAAAAATGTTGGGAAGTACTTATTCCAGTGCCAATAGTCGAGTAATGCAAGTAAGTACATTGCTGAATAACCTCCTCATGACTACTAGAATTTTATGGTAGTTTATATGTGCCTGGATGCTCAAGATACAGCAACCTGAAGTTGCAAATATAGAAAAAGCGAGTATTTAAAAAAGGTTTCTGGTCCTCCGAGGTTGACAGTTGAGGAGACTAATATATTTTATAGCAGCAATAGCAGCCTCTTGTAAAAGCTATTACAGTGCGTAATCTCACTACCAAGTATCGAAGTCTGGGCAAAAACGATATTTAGCAGTGGAAAGAATATAATGTAACCAACAGAAAAAGAGCTAAACCCATGGATAGTGACGATAGACAGGTTTAGCACCATTAAATGAGAATTCATCAATTAATCTGCATATACATGATGTGCTATGCTTCTTTATATCATCACTATATCTTGTAATATAAGGGCCTGATAGTTTGTAATCACAAAAGAAGGCAAACACTATATGAAATCACTAATGGGTGTAAATATATCGCTCCATCTTCTTTCATAACCTAATTGGTGCCTTGTAGTGACAATCAATTGCTAATTCCTGTTTGTAACCCGTAATACAACTGGTATTGCGGCAAAGTTGCATGTCACCTTAGGTGCTACGCCACTACGACCTTACCACAACGTCACATCAATTTTTAAAGCTTTAGAAGTTAAAATAAAATAAGAGTCTAATGTTATACCCAGTCTTTGTACTATTCGTCAAGAATATCTAGATATTCGTTTCTATTGTCTATCGGTTTTGAGAGAGCAGATGTTTGGAACGTTTGACAGGTTAAGTTTTTAAGTAGACGTTAACCAGACGCGGTGTAGTTTTAGTGCATCTGTTCACAGGTTAATACTGTTTAAATTTTAATTTTTCTAATAACGAATGTGAACTAAGCTCATAACGGAAATAATCTAGTTTGAAAAACCTGAAGAAGGAAAACATGTTGATATATAACATCTAGAGTAGTATTCCAGACGCATACAAACAGCAAAAGAAACTGCAACCACCTTTAAGAATGAACTTTATTAAGGATAAAGTGAGAAGAATTTTTAATTTTAATCATAAGGCCTGGAATCATATCTAAGATTAAAAACTAATTACTTACTTGAATTACCCAAACTTTCTAGGAAGATACAAAGTGCAAGTATACAAAACGGGTGTAGACTGGATGAAGATTTTAGCATATATTACCTTAAAAGGACCATAAATTAGTTAATATCTAACAATGACCCTACCTTTATGGTTAAAGTTTGAAAGATTAGGCGTTCAAAAGAAATTTCAATCGTTACACTGGTAATATTTGGCTCTGTTGACCAACAAGTTTGCCGACCACTGCACTAGTTGGCTGCGCATATATGTAGGATATCCTTATTGTCACTAACTGTTTAAACAAACTTCAAGATGGCCGCGCTTGTATGCTTGATTTGACGTCCATCCGCATATCCCCGGATAGTAAGATCTCGGCTTCTAAGCGTCGGATTGATCTTGGGTTTTCGCTAGATCGTAGCTTAGATATGGTTTGTAGGCGTAGGTAGGGTTACTAGGATAAAAAATTCATTTTTTTCATACAAAATTTGGTACATGAAGGATATCCATCATGGTAAGTAATTAAAGGGCCAAAAATTTAAATTTGCTTCGTTGATAGCATTGGACGTAATTTTTGGAGCTGAGTATGATGATTGTAACGGTCCAGCTTAAATGAATGAAACTTGTTACATAATAAACAAATATATAATGCAGGTAAGTATTGCAACTACAAACGAGGACCACAACGGTTCACGCAGGTAAGTTTTGTTTTCTAAATATAAATGTTTAGTATACGTATCTGAGCAAATAACTAACAATGAACATAAAAACTTTAAACTGTGTAGCGTTACTAGATCGAGCTATTAGCGTCTTACAACGATAAACATAAATATAGTAGGACATTTAACGTTTAAACACTACTTCTTTAACATAAACTTTAATTAATTTAATTTAATTTATATCATAATGTCTTGGCATGCTGCCATTGCTGTTGATGTGTACTCTATCTCTCTCGCTCTCAGAGTTTGGGCCTCCAGTAGGTACTTTTGGAGGTTGCTGTACTCTCTGTAAGCAATAAGTACTCAAAGTGATTTAATGTTGAATTGTATGGTAGAGTCGTCCATACAAGTGTTTAGTCATTAGGATGTTTATAAAATTTAGAGCCTAAAACTACCTTCTTAATAGCTGTTTTAAAACCTTACCCACTCGTAACTTATTTTATATCTCGTACTGAATTTGTTTGCAATACAGGTTTATTTAATAAATGCACACTATATAAAAGAGGAGCTCTAACAATCAACCGCCACCTGCAGCGGGTTGTAAYAGACTTGTTTTGTCAAAAGGTAAAGGAAGAATGAACTGATCCATTACTCAAAGTGGAAACGTGTCAGTATCCAAAATGGGGTAAAAATTAAATTCCAAATCCAATTTCACTCAATTTAATAAAATTTAACTTCAACAGAGCGCTTTCGGTCTTTTTAAGTAAGACCATCATCAGTGCTAACATCTAAAATGGCAGAATACAATGCTAGAAAATACAGTAACAGTCAGTTAATACAGGTTTAACTGAATATCCCCAGAACATCGGTAATTTTGTAAAAGATTATTAAAAAGTAGATGTTTAAAAATTAAGCTACATTTCAAAATTGATGGAAAATAATTAAATCATCGGAGGTGGGCACGTTAGACTCGCCTCAAGATTGGAAGCAGCATTGCATCTTTTCACCTTTAGCATTCTTTGTTCCAATCTTGAGGTGGGTATCACTTGCCCACCTTCGTTAATTTAATTATTTTCCATACACTTTGAAATGTAACTTAATATTTAAACATCTACTTTTAAATAATCTTTTACGAAATCACGGATGTTCTGGGGATATTCAGGTAAACCTGTATAACTGACTGTTATTATATTTTCTAACATTGTATTGTGCCATTTTAGATGTAAGTGTTAGCACTGATGATGGTCTTACTTAAAAAGACCGAAAGCGCTCTGCTGAAGTTAAATTTTAGTAAATTAAGTGGAATTTGACTTGGAGTTTAATTTTACCGCATTTTAGAAAGCTTATCTTTAATGTGAATGGAAAAACTCCGATATGACATGCGTGCACCATTCCATGGTTTGTCAAATTTTAATTAAGTCTATGACGAACCTGGCCTATATCATTAACTAACTTTTTAAGTTCTCATATAAAAAAGAATGTAGTAGTTTGACGAACAGTTAAATATTTGAATATTAATAATTCCTTTTCGATACAATACGTAAAGAATTGCAATGATGAAAACATTCGCTGTCTCATCAGACATACATAGTTTCAACAACTAAAATGGCGCATTTATCTCAAAAGTAAATACGAAATGTTTTCCACAAAAACAATTCGTAGATTAAAACTACTAGCATAAAGTTTAAATATTTCCTACACAGCGCAATAAACTTGTAATGTCATGAGAGAAACTTAGCAATATTACATGCAGCTCTACGTGCTATAACATAATTACTAAAATTGTTATTTCCACTAACAACTCCCACCTGGCCGCTTTTATTGTTCAGGCATGATAATTTCAACTACATCTAACCCATAAATGCAACTGTATTTAAGGCATGACCCTATGTGCTTAGTGGCACCTAAGGGCTTGGATTTCAAATACCTTGAAAACATGTTTACGTAGACTAKTATATCCTCCGTGCTAGCCGATTCAAAACTAATAAATAKGTATGACGCCTGATGCCCACCTTGAGCAGTAAATATGCTTATTTTGTGACTGAAAAAAAACAAATCAGAAAATTCAAAGCGAAACGTAAACCAAAATTAGAAAAAAAAACACTGAAATGAAAACTGCTAGCAAAACGCTTGTTAACGCATAGAAGACTGAAGAAAAAAAAGAGTCCATTAGGAATCGGTCTAAGCGTGCCCATTACTTCATTTATGATAAAATTAAAGTAGATCTATAAGTAAGTGGAAAATTAGGTGGCAATGCCATCTGTCAGCATTCAAGCAGATCTGTGTATATAATTTGTTACAAACGTATTAGGGTAAGCTTGCGTTGTCCTCTGTGGAGGAATAGGACTAATGCTTGTTGTACACGTACACTTCTGTGCACTTGCAGTCAGTTAAAACCAATAATAACTAAGAATTGAAATGTATTTTATTCGCTTTAATAACGGCAATGGTTCGAAAAGGAGATTTGGGTTTCAGTGCCTGATTTTAGTTTTGGACGTAGCCATCTGAATCTGACATTTACCGTTAAATACAGCCAGCTTCTACTTATGATACCAGATTAAAAACTTTGTAATATATGCAAAACTCTAGTGATAATATCTCTGATAACACAATGCTTCCGTAGCGTTTTGGATTCATTTCGTCGGTATATTATAGCTGTTATACAATGCTACACTGTAACACAGAATGTTAGGTAAGACGTACTATTTTATTTAGCAAATTGAAAAATAAAAGCACCTACAGTAAATAACAGTACGTTAATACAGAAGATCTGGATCAAAGCGTACTGTATATTCTCATTTCAGACTTTATTAAGAAAATAAGCAATTTATTATCACAAAATCACCACGCAATAGTCTAATTCAGCTATTACGAAGGAAAGCAAGGTCACTCACAAATACCCTTATGTACTGTAGCGTTGAGTTTTTAAAGTCGAAATATAAAATCTGATATATTTTCTAAGAACGAAGTTTAGTTTATAGCTTTCTATATTTACGAAGTAGTATATTAACAAAAACCTTTTAGAAGTGGAAGCGTGTAGAATAATTGTCCGTATATTCTGCTATCTGCAATTGTACAATTTTGTTAATTTATTAGCGTTACGTCATAATATATACCATTTCCTGCCTAATTTAGTCAAAAAGTGTTACGCCGCATGAAATAAGACTTAAACTTATTAGATATAAAGATAAAGTAGCCGTCAAGCTTGCGGTACTCCAGCCTACGCTAAGCTGAGGAGCTGTAACAAAAACGAAAAGGTGCCATACGCTGTTGATCTAGATGAGGATCACAGAGTAGGTCATAGTATCAATATTATTATTCGCACCTATTCCTAAAATACGTTGACCGTAATATCATAAAGCTTCACGACGTAGTTGTGCTGGATTTTCTGTAGTCTATGTGAATAATTTCTCCAGTTTTGAATGTTGTGCCGCCGGGTTCCTTCTATTAAAAGAAGGAAATTAGCCGCTTTATTTAAATATAGTTGTTGCTTTGCAGAGCAAGTCCATTTCCTCGTGCCATTACGTTCCCGGGCCCCGAAGTAAATACAGTTAATTTATGAAGAATACGTTCACCCAGAATTAAGTCGGTACATCAAGGAAAGGGCTTTAAAATGAACTTCCACGGTCCGCCTTAATTATTTTCAGAATAAATGCCGTAATGACGGATGTTTGAAGTCAGTTATGCACAGTCGAGTGGCAAAGCTTTTAAAGAGGTCAGTGCCGAAAACAACGGGGCGTTCGGTCGGAAAAAATATGTCACGACTAAAAATGTTACGGTGCTATTATGTAAACTACCAGTTAGGATGCACCTACTAGCCAAGCAGCCCGCTATTTTTTTTGTTATTTAGCATGCTTGCCGTATATAACGCATAGCCCAGGTTAAAAACGCTATATTAATGAAAGTGCCACAACGCTATGCCGATAATTTGACAAAACTTGTTTACTTACCTAGTGTTTTAGGTACTTTTGTATTTTACTACATTCGAAAATTCATATTGGTTTAAAAGACATTTATATGTTGTTTAACTCAAGAGCATTGTTTGTTAGCCCTACAATATTATTTGTTAAATTTAGTTCCGACAAAATATTCAATCCACATTTTACGGATACAGTCAGCAAACAATGGCGTATAGCTAAGGTTTGGGGGTTTTAATTTAATTTAAATATCAAAATTAGAACCAGAATCCAATGTTTTGAAAACAACCTTGCAATGCAACATGATATTACTTTTAAAATTAAACTTGACGTTATTAAAGGCTTTTTGGCTTTTAAGGAACTTCAAGAGTTGAAGGACTTTAAAATTAAAGCATTCTTGATGTTTGCACGTTATACTCAAATTACTACTCATTACTACTAGATCGCTCGAATTCGTATACTTCTAGAAACAATTCCTAGGTACTGGTTATGTTCATAGCACCACTTTTTAGTAACAGACACTCATTTTACACAGTGATTAATAAACGCACAAACACATATGTATGTTATCTATTACATTACATTTTTGCGAACGTCTCTAAGATAACCACAGCTGAAAACTACCATAAGTTTCACAAAAGTGAGGGATGACCAAATTCTTCAATTCATAGTTTCACAAAACTTGTATTTGATTCATGAAACGTTCCACACGTTTTGTTAAAATTTGTTCTCCTTCCTCATAATCATCGTATAGAGGTATTGAATGTTATTGCTATGTTCCTGCGCTTCAGATAGTACAAATACCTGTAAGCTGAACAAGCGATTGCTATATAATATATTTTCTTCATCCTAGAGCTGGTGTAGTGAACCTATGGCTTGTCAGTTAAACATGTCATGTACACCGACAATGCACAATATTTAATATACATGAACATTACCATTAATTTTGCTTGTTGTAAGCGGACGGTATGCAAAAGCAGCTAGTCAAACTATAGTACTTAAAGGCCCTAGCTAGATATAGTACCGCAAGTCATATTGAGTCAGAGAGATATACCTTTTTGGTACCCAATCGACGAATGTCGATAAGGTGACAGGTGACCTGAAAAATTTTTCTTTGTGAAATAGCAAGATTTGATGGTAACGAGATAATGATTATAATAAGATACCATTTCCTGAAATAAAATTTGTATGTAAACAATTATAAAGTACCACAATTCATAATGAGTTAGAGACAGAAACACTTTTTTGGAACCCAATATATGGCAGATATTTAAAATGTCAACAAGGTGACAGCTGACCTGAAAGCTTTCTTTGTGAAATAGTGCGACTAAACAGTAATGAGATGATATTAAGATACCATTTCCTGAAATAAAATTTGTAGGTAAGCAATATACAATGCCTTCTTGTTGGGAGCAATATTCGCTGGGAAGAAGTGAGTATATTTGAGTTACCGAGAGGTAAAAAAAATCATTTCTTTTGTATTTTAGGTACTAATAAATATAATGTAGGGGAAAATAATATAATCAAACGTTCTTTAAAAAATTTCAAAATTATGTGCGCCTAGGTTATTTTCACAAATACCATGAATTATCCTATACTGTAGAGAGTGTAACAGATTGTAGTCTCATTTTTATACAAATCAGTTTGATAGAACAACAAAACCGCAGACAAATGATGGGGATTCAAATATTGAAGCTTTCAACCCCAATGGGAAATACCACTAACACCTTACAACAAGCAGAGCAGCAAATTGACTAACGAAAAGTCTTACGAGAACGAAAACAAAATAATAGAAAATATTAAGGAAAATACATTTTCGTTACAAATATGGTATTATAGATCATGAATATCTTAAAGTGATACCGTCGTGACACTAAATAAAAAAGTCAGAATATTTTGAAAAAGCAGAATTTATCTTTCAGTTAAAAATGATGCTACCGAGAAAATTGCAGTAAATAGAAGTAGTAAAAGTGCTGTAATGAGAGACTCTCTTAAATTTTGCAGAGTATAAGTATAATATGGTACATTTTTATGTCGCTTAATTAGTGTTATATTTATTTTCCGCAAAAATGTAAAAGATAATGAATGTGTTTAAAAAATCAAATTTCTTGATCATAACTTTTTAATGGATCAACCTTATATATGACTGCAGATTTAGAGATTATTACCAATTCTTTTATGTATTTGATCTAAAAAAAAATAACAATATCTAAGTAGATAATGATAGTTAACAGAAATAATTTTTTAAAATCTTATTTCACAATAAAACACGAAGCCAACTAAATAAGTTCTTAAAAAAATTGCCATCATTGGAAACCTAAAATAATATTTATAATATTTAATATACATATAATATGTAAGGTTTTGAAATTAGAAGATATAATACTTTCAAAATTGTATTATTCTTTTCACTTAATCTCAAACTGACACGAATTTCAAAAAATCAGAGAACAGTTGTTCTAATCGATTCAAATTTGGCGGCATGTTTGGGACCAATATGACGGTTCAATTGCGGTACTTTATCCAGGGACTTTAATAGTACTTTGACTACAACATCTAGGAATAAAAAAAGCTAATTTAATAATGTCAACAAAGTTAATAAATAGTTTTTTTATTTATTTTATTTTTTTAAATACGGAGAAAATCATTGGGAAAGTAAAGGATATGCCCTTTTCTAGAAACATATGACGCAAAAAAATAACGTTAAATTACTCTCTGCCTTGATAAGAGTAGAGTGGAACTAGATCAGCTTGCTCAGCATTTTTATTTTGTTATGCGTTGGAGACACTATAAAAAAACGATTAGTGTATCACTATTAGCGCAATACGTTATTGGAATGTTTAGATTCGAATATGTTTACGCAAATAAATGTAATGAATGTGAAATGATCTGCAGGCTTATGGTTCTTGCTGATTTTCAATTACACTTAAATGGAATAAAAATGTTAAACTGCAGTTTTAATAAAACAGTTGTTGTTATCTTTCGTTTAATCAAAGCATTATTTGAAACTAAAATACGTATTTGTCATCATGGCGTCATTCAAATATTATTCGAACGCAGAAAAAATTTTGGTACCAGATATCCATCAATAACCTTATCTAAATTAATTACATACGATTTTGCATTAGAATTAGAAGAACTGGTTTATCAATTTTCTTAAGATTTAGCCTGTTCATACAATTTGCTGACACCTCCAGTTTTATATTGCATCCAAACGGTTAAGAGGATTCTGGATCGTTGAATTTGGAAAACAGAAACACATAACTGACGATATTCCACTTCTATAAATTTGTTGGTTTAAGAAATGAATGCTTATTAAGCCTTAGAAAGAATTCGGGAAGTAGGTACTACAAATATGGAACGCCTCTTCAGAAACATTTACTCTACAGAATCTAGTTATATCTATAATATCAATTTTACATCTGTATGTAGGTAATTGCTTGTCGTTATTTCATAAAGTATCCAACGGATGGGAAGTATTGTATCGCGAAAAAATTTCAAATATTTTTATTTGCTCATTCGCTTTAAAATGGTCGAAAACGCCAAATAAAACAAAATTTGAGCAATAAAGAATTTCTGTGTGTCTGTGGTATTGCTTGTGGACACGATAACTTTCGAAAGACTTAATATATGAACTTGAAATTTGGCAAACGTATAAATCTCAACTACCCAAAGCGACGTGGGGTAAGTAGGGTATCGGGAAGGGGGCGAAATTGGGGGGTAACTATCCTTTTTGCAAATTTTTATTTTTTATATTTTTTTTCGTTTTAGTATGTGATAAGTAGTAAAACGGCGAGTATTATTAGCTCTTATAAATTTTCGGTGCAGCAAACTGTTTAGAAGATATTAGCACCAAAGCGTCACTTAAAGAAAACGGTTTTTCTTAAATATCTCCGAATATATTTAATATATTAAAAAATGAAAATACCATCAGATAGAAAATAAAAATTGTCACAAAAAGTGTCTTAGATTTATTCAAAATTTTGACATTTTCGAAATATTTCCAAAAAACCTATTTTTGACCCTGCTTGTACGATTTTTTTTAAATTTTGGTATTATATAAAACATCAAATTTCTGATTAGAAAGCACTCTTGTAATTTTTTATTAAGTTAATAATTTTCGAGTTATTTGGAAAAAACCATTTTAAAATTTATATATTTTTGCTAATATCACGAGGACTGTTCGTCTTAGAAAAAATGTATAGAGAGGAAAAATGTTCAAAAACCTGATTACTAATCGTATAGTATAAGAAAAAAAACGTAAATGTCATTTTGACAATTGGATGTGGAAGTATTGATTCAATTTGCAGCGGTTTTTTTATAATGACTGTATAAAGAGTAAAATGAACAACGAATCTACACCGACGTGTGTTGCAAAGTTATAAAATATGAACATTAATAAATTAATTAACAACAAATGTACAAGAGCAAAAATCTCTTTTAAAATTAAAATTTAGCAAACAGCTAAATTTATTGGCAGTATTAGTGCTAGTTATTTCTTATTATTTGTGTTTTATATGTGTGTGTTCAATATTTAGTTCAACTCTTATTTTTAAAAACTAGTTTAAATAGAATTGAAAAATATAACATTTTTTATAATCTTCTTGGCACGTTAACAACGGTCAAAATATTATTTGTATATTTTTGGCACCCATGCATGTAGAGGATCGCCAACCCTCTCCTAGAGTATTCCACATCAACACATACATTTACAGGTACACTGTGAGTGCACACTTGAAGTTTAAATGAATGTAATTATCCTTAATGCTAAACTAAATTCTTATGGGCACATTTGCAGATACTTATTCAAGCGTATCCACAACGTGTTACATTACACTATCATCATTTCAAAAGCTTCTTAATCTAGCAACTAGACAGAGAGCCAAGCGATTCAGCAGCAGCTAAGATTCCATTAATTTACTTTCCAGGGCATCCGGTTTGAGTTTATGCCATTCGGATAAACTTCCTTAAAATTTAATACTCTTTCAAGTTGGATTAATAAAATGCATTTGAAATTTAAAACTCAATTTTAACGGCAGCGGCTGCCCACTTATTTGAAAAAAGGAATCTTATTATTTTGGCATGACGCCCTTTACATCTCTGATATTAACATTTAGATCGAAAATGTTACAAACTTGCAAGTGAATTATAATCTGTTAGTACTGGTTTAATTTAAGTCAAGAAAATAAGCTTGAAGGGACAAAACAAATATAGTTATCTGCGTAATGCAAACAAGATAAAGGCGAATGGAAATGCGAATGGAAACAGAACACAAGCTTAATAAACATTACATTTAAACTGAGGAGAATTTGTATCCCGCATTTGCAGTGTAGGACAAGCAGGTAACCCTTTTACCACAAACAGTAAAAAATAAATTACCGTCATATGTAATTTTAACGAGAAATTCAAAATGAGGCTGTACTTTGTACCCGGAGACGAAATATGCTGGAAATTACCAACCAAAAGCAAAAGGACCATTAGCGGTATATTGTAATTAAAAACTAGAATACAAATGTTACCGCAGCAGAGAGCGTGCGTGTTCCTGATGACTGTATCCGGTATTTAGACTGGATTTAGCGTTTTAAATGCAGCACGGTCATTACTCTTAGGTTTGTTATAAACCGCTCTGACACAGTAGGACATAGATTTATTCTGATTTACGCTAGCAATTTCCGCATGTAGTATTACAAGAAAGGTTGCATTATTGATGTGACACATGATAATGTAATGAATTAATGAAAGTGAGACTACAGGTAAGTTAAATATTGTCCAATATCACAAAATATTAGATATTTTTTGTCTGGTTCAAACATACAAAACAAATTGCATTACAACGCTTATCGCAGTCCACAGGTTGTTCTGATGCATGCAACATGGCACATACATTTTGTAGAATGCGCCTTTTGCCAAAACTATCGCTGCAGATCTGAGTCGGTGCAATGCTTGCAATGAGACAGGCGATAGATACAGGCGTTGGTTGTCCGAATATTCAGACAACGATACAGGTCTTCATTAGAGGCACGCAGGTGGCACGCCCTGTAGATGGAATTTGTGTCGTTCACATAAATATCTTGCTCCCAACCAACTCCATACCACGATTAATGTTGAAGGTGTGGTTTCACGTCTTCGAGCTATTTCCCAAAAACTGAAGCCCGCCTTTTTCATACCCACACCTAGAGTGGGTAGCTGTACTTAGGTAGGTACTCGAAAAATTCGTAGTTTATAAATCACCCGCTCGGAATCAGACGGAAATATTTGAGAAATCAATAACGATCATCATATTATTGGGTTTGTTTAAATTCTTAATTTTAAGTTTCTCGCGGAAACAAGCGCGATCGAATATGCGCATAAGTCACAAGCACATACAAAACACAAATCATATTACACGAATATAAAACGACTTCGACAATGCAAGGTTATTGAGCTATTGGGGCAAACAATTTGAGAGAAGTTACGGATTTTTTTGCAAAGAACAAATTGACTATAGGGTCGATTTCGGAGCGCGTGCGTTTTGTTGGTCTGCTTATTACACTTTCAGGGACAACTTATTTATTAAATGAACCACGTATTTCTGTTCTTCGCCAACTCGAAACGTATGTTCAACAATGTTACAACGTATTCCTTTTACATGTTTATTATGACAAACCGACGAAATCGATCTGCAAAAATTGGTGAATGAGTTCATTTCACGATATTCGAAGCATTTGACTGTTTATCCTTCTCGAAATTGAGTTTTTGTGATAATAAATATTTTTAACATATTAGCAAGGCGTTCGAATATAGCGTAGATTTAGACGCTTGACTGGAAGAATAGCCGAGGAATTTGACACAAGTCGCGGCAAATGTGACAAGACCCTACCGACCAAAACACGACACAGGAAAACCAGAAAGACTGTTAGGTTTTCGAAGATTCATAAATATTCACAACTCCATAAATATACAACTAACTATTACCTAGTTAAGTAACGTCTAATGAAACTAACCAAAAAGTTGATATACTGTAGTTTGTTAGATTTGGAAGGTGTTTTAATCATTTATTATTTGTTATATGCTGATAAATAAAAATATCTATAGTTGTGCAGTGAGGTTGGTATGTTTTTATTATTAGTTAATTATAATATAACACAGTGGCGTAGCCAAGGGAGGGGCAGAGCTGCAATTGGCCCCCCCCAGGAACTAAATTAATTTGATAATGGAATAGCAGCTTTTTACATTTAACGGTACAAATTTGTTGCAAACTATTGGTTTGTTGTATAATAAACATTTTAGCAAATTAAATATTAAAATTTAAGTCACACCTCTCCTGTTTTTTTCTTGTTTGTATTTAACATTTTTCTTGTGTATGGAGCTTTGCCCCCCCCCCCCAAGACACCTTTCTGGCTAAGCCACTGATATAACAGTTTTACGCAGGTTACATTGCTAGATCGGTGTTTCTCTAATGATAAATATAAACTAAATATAGATTTATCTTTTTTATCCATACTATGTCCTTTTATATTAGTCTTTAATTTTGGAACATAGTACTACATAATTCGCTAATGTTCATGTTAATTAATAAGCTACTGATTTATCTGCAATTTTGTGGTTGGCTTCTACTTTTGTATAACGCTTCTCCCACATAATTTGTGGATTGTTTGTGTTCTTTTATGAAACTGGTTGTAGACGTGGTCTAATTGTCTGGTGATAGTTATATCTCTTTGGTGTTCCTGCGTGAAAAGTGGTTTATTAAGCATTCTGTTAATATACAGTGCATGTTTAAATCTAATTCAAAATTATGTAGGTTTCAACCTAAAAAAAGAACTTCCGTGTCACATTAGCCATTATAACTTTGGAATTTATCACCCGCTTTCAATTTGCTAAACGAGGTTATTTAGGTATTGGAAATGGCTTTCAAATTAAAGTTTTGTATTGGTAGCAACCATATCTCAGATAACGATTGTGATGTTACCTGTTTTTTTTTTGTGAGAGATAGCGCCTGTCTAAGGAAGCAATTAGTTACTTTAACTTAACCGTGCAGAAATTAACATGATATAAAAAGTAATTGTTAGGATAAAAATCTGTGTAATCTGTGTGTGAGTTTATGGAATCTAATGTATATATGTTACGGACAAAGACGATAATCCCGCCAATGACGTTATTGTCCAGTCAATGACGATAATGCCCAGTCAAGTTGGATATTATCCATAATGACCGGCCAATAACGATGATGTCCATATAATTTGGGCTATATTGATAATTCGTAGGTACAAGGGTGTTGTTAACATCGTTTTCCGAGCGATGTCGTCATATATTTAGTATAACTATTTTTATGTAGAATGGAATAGCGACCGTCCTAGTTAAGATTGAAGAAACCACTTCTCGGTACTTGGGTATTACGGTCAGGGAAGAAAAGCACAAAGTACTCTTTTCAGAAGCCGAGCTTTCGGAAAATTTATTTCCTTCTTCAGGACCTAATAACAAAATAATAAAAAACACATGATAGTACAAAAGAACAGGAACAAGAATTAAAAACACCATGACTTGCATATTCTGAGTTGAGGTTAAGCGCATCACACGGTATATATAAAAGCTGTCAAACATAAGTGGTCACATCTACTGGGAAAGACCGTCCCTAACAAATTAGAAACGATTAAATGTAACATAATCTGAGTTAGATGCTAACAGAGAAATTTACGAAATAAACAAAACAGTATCGTAAGTACAAACCAATGAGCACAAAATGGCCAGACATACGAAAATTGACAATGACAAACAATTGACAAATTCTTAAAAGAGTGACATCAGGTACAGATCAATACCAATCCCACCCATTGGCCAAAACAACCAACCAAACTAAGTGATTCCGCTGTTAGAGTTGGGTCCTTCATGACCAAGTCGTTCAAATTGAATGACTCATGCCTTGATTTGGCTCACAGCTAATGAATCAGCTTCGTTCGTGCGTCGTACATGGTTAACGGCTGACGACAGCACACGACGAGAACACAGCATGAGAGCATATTTATATGCTGTGGCAAGACAGGAGACACCGCTGTCACTTTCAATTCACGATCCATATGTCTTTAAGCAGGTCTAAACAACTCGGTAACTCGTTTTTAGTAATGATTTTTGAACGACTTGAATGATCCGAATCTACACGATGGATTGAACGATTTGAATTGAATCGAATGTCCCAGCTCTAGTGACTGACGTTGGCATTAAGTAATGGGGTTTCTATGACAGCGCGCTAGAAGCTGCATCGTTTTGAAATTTGCCCCCTGGCAGTCGCTCAAAAGTCACGTGTTCTAAAAAGCCTAATTTAACGGCGCCTTCAAATTTTAGGTTAGATCCTTAACTATAAAATACGGTTATGAGTAAACGTAACATCCAGTTTGTACGGTACACGTTTCTTACTCAAATACTACAACGATCATCTTTTGGAAATCTGCAGACAGATGATGAGTTCACGATTTTAACCGTCAATCATTAACGTTATATTTACCGCAGAAGCGAACCTTTGTCAAAATTTTAGTACAAGGACCAGCGACTAGGCGATAAAGTGGCGTAAATCTATCACAAATAATTTACATGTATTTTGGTATGTAAGCGACATCCAGTTATTTAGAGATCAGTGCCCATAAGTCGCCATATTGCTCGTTCGTAAGGCAGCGAGTCTGCGCAGTAACTCCCTGGTTTGACAAAGTGAATGGCGAATGGTGAGATGTGCGGCAGGTCCTATTTTTTGTTGTGACGTTGTCATGATGTTTCCGTATTGTAATCTTTACTTGCTTGCGTCTGACCCTATCTGTCCGAGGATCATTTATCACAAAATCTTATTAATATTACATTAAACTTCTAGGTATTTAGTTCTGTGGTGTCTGCGCGCAATTGCGTAGCCGGCATAAACTAATGCCTGACTGTTCCTCTTTACTCTTTACTTTATCCTATATTACAAATAGTATCATGGAGGCGTCCGGATTTTTTGGTTTGGAAAGTTGGTCACCTTAAATATACCACAACTTATCGCGAGAAACACATCTGAGCTGAGCCAAATCCCAATAAAGGAATTACGGTTAGTATTATGGAGATGCCGTAGAGGAGAGAGACCGTAAAGGTGGGTTAGCCGTTGCGTTATAGGCTTCCAGATACTAAAAAGGTAGTAGCCATCCTCCCGGTTTAAAGATTATTTGTGTATTCACAAGTCTATCTCTTTATGGAATTTGCGAGACTTTTGCTAAAACTGCAGCGTGGCTGCTATAGACGACAGAGGAGTTGTTTGGTCTTTAGGAGAAAGAATAATTTGGCATTTTTGAAGGGGCTAGAAGATAGTTCGGATGAGTTGTTTGTTAAGAATTTGTTTGCCAATTTTCTTGTAACACCTTAAAAGTAAGGAAGTAATGCAGTTAATTTATGATTTGAGGATTCGAGAGTTTGGATTCGGTATAAAGCTGACGAATTAAAGCCATATTGTTTCTCACGGTTGTTATACCGTTGTTGGACAAACTGATATGTGAGTGTTACAGTTCACTTTGAAGTTTTCCTGGTTTGGAAATTGATACTACGCGATGAACAAGAGAATTTTGGACCGAACGTTTCTGTGACGGGTGGTGATGAGAAGTTATATCTCTTTGGTGTTCCTGCGTGAAAGGTGGTTTATTAAGCAATCTGTTAATATACAGTGCATGTTTAAATCTAATTCAAAATTATGTAGGTTTCAACCTAAAAAAAGAACTTCCGTGTCACATTAGCCATTATAACTTTGGAATCTATCACCCGCTTTCAATTTGCTAAACGAGGTTATTTAGGTATTGGAAATGGCTTTCAAATTAAAGTTTTGTATTGGTAGCAACCATATCTCAGATAACGATTGTGATGTTACCTGTTTTTTTTTTGTGAGAGATAGCGCCTGTCTAAGGAAGCAATTAGTTACTTTAAATTAACCGTCCAGAAATTAACATGATATAAAAGGTAATTGTTAGGATAAAAATCTGTGTAATCTGTGTGTGAGTTTATGGAATCTAATGTATATATGTTACGGACAAAGACGATAATCCGGCCAATGACGTTATTGTCCAGTCAATGACGATAATGCCCAGTCAAGTTGGATATTATCCATAATGACCGGCCAATAACGATGATGTCCATATAATTTGGGCTATATTGATAATTCGTAGGTACAAGGGTGTTGTTAACATCGTTTTCCGAGCGATGTCGTCATATATTTAGTATAACTATTTTTATGTGGAATGGAATAGCGACCGTCCTAGTTAAGATTGAAGAAACCACTTCTCGGTACTTGGGTATTACGGTCAGGGAAGAAAAGCACAAAGTACTCTTTTCAGAAGCCGAGCTTTCGGAAAATTTATTTCCTTCTTCAGGACCTAATAACAAAATAATAAAAAACACATGATAGTACAAAAGAACAGGAACAAGAATTAAAAAACACCATGACTTGCAGATTCTGAGTTGAGGTTAAGCGCATCACACGGTATATATAAAAGCTGTCAAACATAAGTGGTCACATCTACTGGGAAAGATCGTCCGTAACAAATTAGAAACGATTAAATGTAACATAATCTGAGTTAGATGCTAACAGATAAATTTACGAAATAAACAAAACAGTATCGTAAGTACAAACCAATGAGCACAAAATGGCCAGACATACGAAAATTGACAATGACAAACAATTTACAAATTCTTAAAAGAGTGACATCAGGTACAGATCAATACCAATCCCACCCATTGCCCAAAACAACCAACCAAACTAAGTGATTCCGCTGTTAGGGTTAAGAGACAAAATATAGGTGTAAATGCTACTTAAATTATCAATATCAGTTCGCTTATTAATCGCGTTAGAGCTATAGTAAATTTGGACCATTTCATAAAAAGTCTCTTTTTCAAATTTTTTTCTCAAACCAAAACTTTAAAACTATCAAAATCAAAACTGTGATTCAGATTCGTGACATGTTCATATAAAGCAGAGCTAGTCTTTAAATTCCTGACATCTCGCCTATGTTCAGCCACCCTAATACCTAACTGCCTGCCTGTCTGACCTATATAAAGACCCTGGCAATCTCTACAGTCAATGCAATATACTAAGCCAGAACGTAATAAAAGGGGGGTTTTATCTTTCATATGTGAAAAAAGTTTGGACAATTTTACTACCGAATAATAAGCAAATTTTTCAAAACCAAAGTTTCTTAAGATCCGGCTCAATTTAACACTTAAACCCTCAATATACGGGAGACTATAGAAGTTTGATAAAACCTCTGTAGAAGGTGCCCCACCAAAAACAACACTGACACCCAATTCATCTTAGTGATGATTTTTTGGTCTTACTATGTTAGTGCTATATAACACTTGATTAAGTAATTTTGTGGGGTAACAATTCTGTATGAGAAGGTTTTTTAGTAAATCTATGTTCTTTTTATAAAATGACTGATAGGAAATATTTTTTATCCTGTTTTTTAGGCATAAAACCAAATTAATTTTCATGCTAGTCTTATGGTGTGAATGAAAATGTAAGTAACGACCAGAAGACATTGGTTTTCTATACCAATCTAATAAAATAGTATTATTGGGCCCTCTTATGAGCTTGGTATCAAGGAAAGACACACTCCTGTCTTGCTCTCGTTCAACAGTAAACTGGATATTGTTATTGTAAGGGTTGAATACCTGAAGTAGAATATCTGTGCCATTGGACGGAAGCGATAAAATAAGGTCGTCAACGTATTTTTTTAAAAAAGGTAAAGTAAAGGGCATCAATGGGGTGGCTTCATCTAAGATGAAGTCCATGACATATAAAGATAATATGGGAGAGGCCTTTCCTCCCATAGGAGAACCAAATTTTTGTTTATATATTAGACTGTTGAAGGAAAAATACACATTATCAATAAGAAACTCAACTAGTCTCAAAAATTCATCAAGAGGAATATCACAAACCATAGAAATATCTTGCCACTTGTTCTCTATGCTTCCTTTACAAGGATCTATTGGGATATTTGTGAACAAGGACACCACATCTAAGCTATATAGTCTTGTGGTAACTGAAATTTGTTGATAAATTTGGAAAAAGCAAAGCAGTCCTCCGCATAATACGGATTTGTTTCTTTATTAAATGCCCTGGTATGATCCTCAGTGACTAAATGTGATAACTTAGAGGTAGGAGAATTGATGCTGGAAATAATGGGTCTAAATGACAAAATGGGTTTATGTACCTTTGGTAAGCAATAAAATTTTGAAACAGTGCTATCGTAACACATAAGAGTCTTGGCCCTATCTGGAGTTATATAACCTTTATTTTTTAAGTGCGATACAATTCCATTTGAACGATTCTGGATGACAGCAGGAGGGTCCTTCGCTACCAGTTTATAATACTTTTCTTCATTAAGACCGATTGAGCAATGGCGTAGATAGTCAGTCCCATTAGTCGCTGTTGTAACATTACCTTTATCTGATTGCATTACCAAAAGGTCCTTATTTTGTTTGRGAAAGTTTTTTGTCTTATACCTCAAATATGTGAGTGGGTGGTTATGTTTGACATTTTTTTTCTGTGATTATGAAATTAGTTAATGTATTAATTATTCTGGCTACAGCGAGATTTCTATCATCTCGACTAATTTTAGAAAAAGCTGGCTCAATGTCAGCCAGTAAGGTAACAGGAGAGAAGTCATTACTAGTAGGGGGCAAACTAAAGTCTTGGGCCCGAAAAGATACATAAACCCATTTTATCATTCATAATGGGTCTATTATTTCCAGCATCAACTCTCCTACCTCTAAGTTATCATATTTAGTCACTGAGGTTGTTACCAGGGCATTTAATAAAGATACAAATCCGTATTATGTGGAGGACTCCTTTGACTTTTCTAAATTTATCAACAACTTTCAGTTACAAGACTATGTCATAGTCACCTTAGATGCGGTGTCCTTGTTCACAAATATCCCAATAGATCTTTGTAAAAGAAGCATAAAGAACAAGTGGCAAGATATTTCTATGGTTTGTGATATTCCTCTTGATGAATTTTTGAGACTAGTTGAGTTTCTTATTGATAATGTGTATTTTTCCTTCAACAATCTAATATATAAACAAAAATTTGGTTCTCCTATGGGAGGAAAGGCCTCTCCCATATTATCTTTATGTCATGGACTTCATCTTAGATGAAGTCACCCCATTGTTGCCCTTTAGTTTACCTTTTCTTAAAAAGTACGTTCGCGACCTTATTTTAGCGGTTCCGTCCAATGGTATAGATATTCTACTTCAGGTATTCAACTCTTACAATAACAATATCCAGTTTACTGTTGAACGAGAGCAAGACAGGAGTGTGTCTTTCCTTGATACCAAGTTCATAAGAGGGCCCAATAATACTATTTTATTGGATTGGTATAGAAAACCAATGTCTTCTGGCCGTTACTTACATTTTCATTCATAACATAAGACTAGCATGAAAATTAATTTGGTTTTATGCCTAAAAAACAGGATAAAAAATATATAATATCAGTCATTTTATAAAGAGAACATAGATTTACTAAAAAACCTTCTCATACAGAATTGTTACCCCACAAAATTACTTAACCAACTGTTATATAGCACTAACATAGTAAGACCAAAAAATCATCACCAATATGAATTGGGTGTCAGCGTTGTTCTTGGCGGGGCACCTTCTACAGGGGTTTTATCAAACTTCTATAGTCCCCCGTATATTGAGGGTTTAAGTGTTAAATTGAGCCGGATCTTAAGAAACTTTTGGTTTTGAAAAATTTGCTTATTATTCAGTAGTAAAGTTGTCCAAACTTTTTTCACATATGAAAGATAAAACCCCCCTTTTATTACGTTCTGGCTTAGTATATTGCATTGACTGTAGAGATTGCCAGGGTGTTTATATAGGTCAGACAGGCAGGCAGTTAGGTACTAGGGTTGCTGAACATAGGCGAGATGTCAGGAATTTAAAGACTAGCTCTGCTTTATCTGAACATGTCACGAATCTGAATCACAGTTTTGATTTTGATAGTTTTAAAGTTTTAATTTGTGAAAAAAATTTAAAAAAGAGACTTTTTATGAAATGGTCCGAATTTACTATAGCTCTAACGCGATTAATAAGCGAACTGATATTGATAATTTAAGTAGCATTTACACCTATATTTTGTCTCTTAACCCTAACAGCGGAATCACTTAGTTTGGTTGGTTGTTTTGGGCAATGGGTGGGATTGGTATTGATCTGTACCTGATGTCACTCTTTTAAGAATTTGTCAATTGTTTGTCATTGTCAATTTTCGTATGTCTGGCCATTTTGTGCTCATTGGTTTGTACTTACGATACTGTTTTGTTCATTTCGTAAATTTATCTGTTAGCATCCACCTCAGATTATGTTACATTTAATCGTTTTTAATTTGTTACGGACGATCTTTCCCAGTAGATGTGACCACTTATGTGTGACAACTTTCATATATACCGTGTGATGCGCTCAACCTCAACTCAGAATCTGTAAGTCATGGTGTTTTTTAATTCTTGTCCCTGTTCTTTTCTACTATCATGTGTTTTCTATTATTTTGTAACTAGGTCCTGAAGAAGGAAATAAATTTTCCGAAAGCTCGGCTTCTGAAAAGAGTACTTTGTGCTTTTCTTCCCTGACCGTAATACCCAAGTACCGAGAAGTGGTTTCTTCAATCATAACTATTTTTGTTCCTATTAGAGAAAAATCTAAAAATCTATTATGTAATATCTTTTCTGATGTAAATTAAATATAAATATACAGATTATTGTTACTTTATAACAAGTAAGGACTAAGTGGTCTGGATCGCATTACTTTTCCATATATACCACCAAAGACGTCGGTAACGGTATGGTACTAGTTTCTACGATATCTTTAAATAATTTACCTAATTTATGTACAAATTTAATCCGTTAATCCGTACTGTTGAGCATATTATATTTCATAATTAATTTATTAGCAATATTGTCACGGGGATTAAGATAATAGTAAATATTTTTTCTATCTAATGTTATTAGTAGTGTGGATTAATTTTTATGTGATGTAAGCACATAAATTGTCGTAAATATATAAATACATATAAAAAAATATAATTTTGGTTTAAAATATTTACTGGTTAAATGATATCGTAAAGCAATGAATGGATGTATAACATACCTACATAAGACCTGGCAATTCCAAAAGCATATTTATGCATTAAACTTATACACATGAATTGTATTATAAAATACCCCAGAACTTTTGCCTACTAAATGTACGTGTCATCTCTTGCGCTGCGTTTTATCGTATCACTGTCATTCTAAGTGAAGCATTCTAAAAGGGACTATTTCGCCTTCTCATGTATTCTCGACTTTCGGATTAGGAGATTTATTCGTTAGTATCTCTTAATAAATAATGCTGTCAACTTACTGCAGCTCAGTGAATTAATCTTACTTTAAATGCAACTGCATAAAACGGGAGCATAAGAACATATCTTCCTTTGTTCTAATTCCAAATGGAGTAGACGGCCTTTGCCAAAACTGAGGTCGATCGATAAAGCTGAATTGTAGCTGTCGCCGACAAATTTTGAGACCGGTGACAAAACTGTCTTGTGTGCATTTGTGTGTAATACAATATTATCAGAATGTATGTATAATAACAAATCTTGCGACTATTTGGGTCATCAGATAATGCGTATATCGCTATATTCGTCACTTATGATTTTCTAACGAAATCATTAATTTGTATTTAGGTAGCCAAATGCACGCCACGAGGGTTTTCTTTCGTTTAAAGAAGCAGTTTACTGGTCAATCACATTAGTCATGGAACATGCAAATTTCTTTATCGAGGTGATTTATATCCCATTCCCATGACCCTGTTGTAGCATACAACACTGGTATTATGCAAACAAGCAAAACCGTTTCGAACACTTGAAGTTGAAAATACTGACTGGTGAGGAGGGCTAAGAAAATACTTTAACAAGTCCGTTCTGTTGTGAACTAGCGGATTTCAAATAAATTTATGAAATGACGAGTTTCGTACCTGTTTGAAGACAAGAATGTCGAAGGAGTTGACCATCTCTTGTTGACGAAAGATTATCCGGTGCCATCATTAGGAATTTGGCCTAGGCCATAAGTGGCTACCACAGTCGTGGCCCGCCTAGTGTACAGTTTCTGCTGAGGTGGCGCCATTCGAACATTTTATTTAAACTTTATTGGATAATAACGAATTTATTTGGAAACCTAAAAATTGTTGTGAGAAAACAAATCCTCCTCTGGAGTCCAGAATTTTTTAAACAGTTCTAATTATAAGCCAGCAACATGCCTCCGACATCTACGGATAGACAAATTTTTTGAATTATGAGTTAAATGCACTGAACTTAGAGGTATTACTTGAGTGTAGCTAACCATAGAATTTATAGTGGAGGGAAATGGCAGCCCTCAAGTCCTCTTAGTGTTAGATGAAAAAAATCTGCTGTACTAAGTAGGCCACGGGCCAAGTCTTGTTTCTGTCAAGTTCAATTAATCCGATCTTTATACTGGCAGGTTGGCCAATTGTTTGCACCGTCATTGGTCGGCACAGAACTATTTGGCGTTATGCTATGCTAAAAATGAGCACGGGCAATTACAAATAGCTGATTTCGCTGCGTGATTTGACAAAATGCTAACTTGAAATCTTGATTCGCGTTGATTTAGGAAATATGGTCGACGTTTCGCCCACTCTTATAAAGAGCATCTTCAGGGCAGGAATATATAATATACCTAAGGTGACCAACCGTCCGGATTTAGCCCGAACAGGTTTGTATTTTTGTTTATGAGTCCGTATTTAATATGGCATCCGGATTTGTCCGGATTTTCAAAATTTTGTTTGGATTTGTACGGTTTTTTTATGGTTTGGCTAAAAAGTGTGCAAAATATGTGCACAACATGGTATTTTACTTTTTCGTTGTTGTCAGTCTTCTCATGCTTCAAGCTTCATGCAGTCAGGCGTTGCTAACTTCATAATTTCATCAGTCACATTAATATCTACCACATACATCTCATCTATTATGGATGGTTAATTGTTAGGGCATGTGCGAGAAAATATTGTAACGACCCGTAAGCACTGATCTCTAATTAACTGGATGTCACATAAGTCATTCAAAACTGTGATAAGTAGCCACCATGCCGCTGGTACTCGTACTATCAATTTAACGGCGCCTTCAAATTTTAGGTTAGATCATTAACTATAAAATATGGTTATGAGTAAACGTAACATCCAGTTTGTACGGTACACGTTGCTTACTCAAACACTACAACGATCATATTTTGGAAATCTGCAGACAGATGATGAGTTCACGATTTTAACCGTCAATCATTAACGTTATATTTACCGCAGAAGCGAACCTTTGTCAAAATTTTAGTACAAGGACCAGCGACTAGGCGCTAAAGTGGCGTAAATCTATCACAAATAATTTACATGCATTTTGGTATGTAAGCGACATCCAGTTATTTAGAGATCAGTGCCCATAAGTCGCCATATTGCTCGTTCGTAAGGCAGCGAGTCTGCGCAGTAACTCCCTGGTTTGACAAAGTGAATGGCGATTGGTGAGATGTGCGGCAGGTCCTATTTTTTGTTGTGACGTTGTCATGATGTTTCCGTATTGTAATCTTTACTTGCTTGCGTCTGACCCTATCTGTCCGAGGATCATTTATCACAAAATCTTATTAATATTACATTAAACTTCTAGGTATTTAGTTCTGTGGTGTCTGTGCGCAATTGCGTAGCCGCCATAAACTAATGCCTGACTGTTCCTCTTTACTCTTTACTTTATCCTATATTACAAATAGTATCATGGAGGCGTCCGGATTTTTTGGTTTGGAAAGTTGGTCACCTTAAATATACCACAACTTATCGCGAGAAACACATCTGAGCTGAGCCAAATCCCAAGAAAGGAATTGCGGTTAGTATTATGAAGATGCCGTAGAGGAGAGAGACCGTAAAGGTGGGTTAGCCGTTGCGTTATAGGCTTCCAGATACTAAAAAGGTAGTAGCCATCCTCCCGGTTTAAAGATTATTTGTGTATTTACAAGTCTCTATCTCTTTATGGAATTTGCGAGACTTTTGCTAAAACTGCAGCGTGGCTGCTATAGACGACAGAGGAGTTGTTTGGTCTTTAGGAGAAAGAATAATTTGGCATTTTTGAAGGGGCTAGAAGATAGTTCGGATGAGTTGTTTGTTAAGAATTTGTTTGCCAATTTTCTTGTAACACCTTAAAAGTAAGGAAGTAATGCAGTTAATTTATTATTTGAGGATTCGAGAGTTTGGATTCGGTATAAAGCTGACGAATTAAAGCCATATTGTTTCTCACGGTTGTTATACCGTTGTTGGACAAACTGATATGTGAGTGTTACAGTTCACTTTGAAGTTTGCCTGGTTTGGAAATTGATACTACGCGATGAACAAGAGAATTTTGGACCGAACGTTTCTGTGACGGGTGGTGATGAGAAGTCGTTTAGAAAGAGGCCAAGTCCTTCGAAAACCAAAACTTTTCTCACCCAGTCTTTCCAAGTAGAAAATTGCTCTCAGAAATTTCAAATACAATTCACAGATAATCATCCTTGCGGCCGATAAAGGCGAWGCTACTCTACTTCAAGAGTATAAAAAAAACTTAATTCGATCCATAAATTCCTCAATATATTAGGTAAATGCTTAATTGCATAGGAATCAAATCCCTCGTCTATACGGTCCTCAAAAAAATCATTAAAATCTATTCCGCTTGGACCCATCGCTAATACTACTTACAGAAAGAATTGTTAAAATTCTTAAGAAACAATATATCCGAACTATCTTCCAACCCAAATGTCACAAATACTTCCACATCCATATGACAAAACAAATCCTTTGTGATCTAGAGGTATCTTTGTTCTTGTGATGCAGTGTGTATCAGTGAAGCTGGTCATAATATCTTATTTGGTAATACCTTATTTCTAGCGAGTCTTTCTACACTATCCGCAAACTCCTTGAAGCGGTAGAGACCGCAAATACCCAAATAATTCTAACATCCAGAAGATGGCTACCATCTTTCGAGTATCTGAAATCCTATCTGGCAACAGTTAACCCCACCTTCACGGACTCCCATATGCGGTCCAATCATCCCCATCCCTGCCTAATACTAGGCGCAGTAATACTATTTCTTTAGGAATCGATTCAGCTGGGACCATCCGACCAAGGTTTGAATCTAACTCTAGCCACGGAAGGTTACGTTCCTACTTACCTAATCGATTATATTGCGACACGGTTCAGATGCATTAATGAGAACACCAAGTGTCTTCTATACAGGTACCCTAAGTGCACCTGTATGACAAAAAAGGTAAAGCAACACATTAAGTTTTTGTTAAGCATGTCCTACTGTAGTCGAAAAACTACCTGCACCTTTTACCTTTTGTAGGGTAATATCTGTGGCTGATGTATCACCTAGCCATGGTTCAAAGGTGGTCTGGAATGATTGTGAACAATTTCGCAACTGACTAATTCGAATGCCATTGATGAAGAAAGGTGCGTCATGGCATGCTTGTCTTACCCTTAAAACCCTGAATATAGGATGCACACGACCAAATAACGACCTTAATTACGTACTTATAATGTAATAAAAGACAAACAAGAGCTACACCTATGCATGAACAAAGCTTCATTGCGGCAGAGCGCTTTAATTTAACGTGTTGGTTTCTAAGTTGAAAAGCGCTAATAGTAAGCGGGGACGTTACTTTAATATGCAGAGGACGAAAAAGGGGGCAAAAACAAACATGGCCTGCATGGGAATTAACTACCACATTACAGAAGATGTAGTGCATGGTGAAACCCCGTAATTAAAGTTTACTTAGTTGTGCTGGCTTCTAATCTGGCATATACGTGTAGCTAAAGCCACGGGGTGTTGGTTACGCTCGTTGCGTGCAGGGGCCGGGATTGCATTGTTTTCGTATCTTAATACGGGTGGGTTTGTCCGACTGGCAGCGAAGTTCGCAGGATGTTGTAAAGTACGCGCCGAGATATATTTTACGAGTGCAACATGAGCCGGAAGCTGACGAAACAAAGCTTTCGGTGCAGAAACACACCGGTGCCCGTTGTTTACTACGACGTGTCATAGTTGATTTTAGACTACCTAGCAGGAAATCAAATTTGCAAAGGTTGCGTGCTGTTTTGTTAAGGGGGCTGTTTAAACCACTGTTTATCCTCCCAGCATGATGAATGGGTCTGTCTCATAAATGCCTTCTATTCAGCAACACGTAACTCGCACCTAACGAGGCGACTTCCAAAAATGAGCGCACGGCTTTCGTGCCATGGGGATTATTAAACGCACAGCACTTAAATGCGTATTTCACTCGAGTCGGTGTATCCCAGTTTTAATATGTTGCGATCTGTAACATGGAATGTTAAGGCGTTTATTTTAACCATTTCAGATGTTTATGCAGTACTTATTCATAAAAGACTAATTAAGGAAGGATTTATTTTATTCCTAGGATTTAAATTGCTCGTTGGAGCAAACACTGTGGGCACCGAGCTGACAAATATTAATGATCGGTTTTCTTAAATAAGGAGCAGCTCCGAAAGCTTGTTTAAGTCGGTAAACGAGTAGAKTTATATAAACGAATAAGATATTGACATAAAGTCAGTACTTAAACATTGGTCATGGAAATACTAATTTGAAGGCAGCACTCTTTACACCTGGGGTGTTTGCCGAGTATTCAATAAGTCATAACAGGATCAGCATAATCAGGAGAGTGAATCTAACATATAGAAATAACACTGATGACAGCTGAAATTTCCCTCAAAGAAACTTAATACACCAGCTCACGTTTTAATAATAGGTTTTTGGTCTCCGGGTCTGTACTTTCCGCATTAAATGATGATTAACATTACTCCAGTGTCTACAGTTATGCTAAATAGCATACTCATTTAAGAAAACATATAGGCGCTTCTGGGAAGCAAGTGTTGCAGAGAAAATATTGTTATTGTTTCACATAATTGCAGTCACTACCCAAAATAATGACTGAGATCTAGCTAGTACTTGCAGCTTCAGCTAATTGCATCCGAATATACAGGTATTTGTCCATCAGTTGCGAGATACCAGTTKCAAGAATCAGCAWGTCATCAGTGTTCTCCACAAAATTYACATGAAACAKAAATGAAATGAATAGATATTATAAGTTGTTCAACGTAGAGTAAATTGAATCATTTTAAGCTATCAAGGAATTAAAAAATTTCAGTGTTAAGGGAGATTTTACATATCAAGGCAAAAATTGAATTTATGGTAAAAGGCTTGATTGTTTTTCCTAAATAATTTCAAAAAGGGGTTTGAGAGATTTACAAAATGAGGCATCACTCACCTCCCTTTCCAATGCAAACATTAAGGGTGAGAGCTGCCAAAGGATAGTGACAAAATCTACTTGTTTCTGGAATTTACTCGAATTTTTCTCCCATAGGAATTATTGAAGGTGAGAAATTTTCATTGAAACACCCGGTATATACGTAGTAGGCACCCATGAAGTTGGTATATTTGTAAGTCCCACTGCCGATTAGGTGTAAAGGGTAACCATCTACACCAAACCATTAGATAGACCGTGCGCATTTTCCTTATGCCTACATCACCAAGTGCTTTAAGCCCAAGGACGGTCAGCAACAATTGGAACCTTCAGGATTTATTCATGTAGGTCATATTCGATGCAGTATATCGGTTGTTTGTTAAAGAAGTTTACTATAAACTTTCGTCTCATATGTTATCTATCTGCCTATTTATCTACATACCGATGTTAAACTGTTCTCTTCAATACAGCGGCTCCCAACCATTTTTGACTGTATGACTATTTTTGTATTCTTACCTATGCCCCTCAGCCCTACCAACATACTTTTTGGTACACTTTAGGTTTAGGAAGGAATTTTCTGCCATATGCTAAATTTATCGTTGCCACATTTTCCACTAGTATTCAGCTTTCTGACCTATTATTCACGCTGAACATAGCGTACACAAAGAAATCTTCTCTTATTCTGTTCGAAAGCAGTGTTATGCAGATTTGCTTGAATCCTGGTGTTTCATGTTTCATGCAGGAATTTATTGATAAGAGGGAACAGTCGATATCTGTTTCCATCTGTGGTTTCCACACAGTATAAAAGACAACGTTCCGCTAAAATGAAGACGCCTTAGCGTTTGCATAAGAATTGTAACAGTTTTCCTTTCCAGTTATTAATATGTCTTAACAGTTTTTTACTAATCATTTTTCAGGCTATGTTTGTTTTTGTATGTCAATGCATTTCCATTACAGAGTATTTTTCTTTTTCTTTTTTTATTAACGACAAGGAAATTTTTTGCTAACTTGTATTGCTCTTTACATGTGCAAGAGCTGGAAATTCAAGAAATAGCACCTAAATGGCTGTAAAATTTGTTGTGCGATTAGGTAATTTCAATGATAAAATGAACAATATAAGTCCGTAAAAGATCGCTTGGTAGCATTACGAAAAAAAAAGAACAAAGAAAATACGATGCCATAGAAATGCGTTGATATACAAAAATAATAAGTAGGCTAAAAATGAAAACACTCTTATTGCAAAACTATAAGTCTCTTATTTACTCTTATTCCATACTTTTTACTAACCCTGTACAAGGGTTCTACCGAAAAAAAATACAGGGTTTCTATAAATGCAACACGCAACGTGAGCGGAGCTGTTATATATAAACAATACACTATAATCGTGTTAACTGTCATATACTGTACTGATCAAGTGAAGGTTGTTACTGATAAAGTTATAGCCACGAAATTTATGGTTTTAGAAAGATTTTCCCACAATTTAGGGTTCTATTTTCTTCTCAAAAGTAAGTAATAACAATAACTTGCTTGTAGATACGAAACTACACAGCTACGTCCGTCATAGCCCCATTTTGTTGCGGTCACAATTATTTTCTACAAATCTGAAAGCTTACGTATTCAATCCAGTTTTTGCTATTTTAATGTTTGTACTTCCTTTGCAATTAGCATTACACCAGCAGAGTTGAACTTTACTAGTTCTAGGTTAGGAGATTTCCCCGTAGAATACCCGGTAGTGCAGCTAACGTCACTGCCACTTACCTAGATAAATCATCATTCCTAAATGGAATAATACCATTGCAGTAGGCTAAAAGCATCATCACAGTACAAATTAACAGGTTTGCTGTAGTCATAACCTCACAATTACGATGCATAACCTAAAAGTTACACGAAACCATGTCACCTTGTCACCCCACAACTCCAAAATCTGTGCTTTCTCCAACCTAATAAAGTTAATTATCCTACAAAGCACTTCAGCATAAGTTGAAAATACACCCTCCCACGCGCTTGCTTATATTAAAATATATAAAATAATTCTGCAATCGACAGATGACAAGTATATTTCAAAGCAATCCTTGTGTTCACTTTTCTGGGAGGCGACCAACTGATTTAATCGATAATTTCCATAAGCGCCTGGATGSATGAATCATTTATACTATCTTGGTAATATGCAGAAAATGTTAAACATGTTTTAAAAATGCTTCCTTTCGAGTGTTTTAACTCGATTTTCCACAAATTTCGATACTGCAAATATCCTGCGGACAGGACAAAAAGCAAATGCCATCTTAGTATGCTGCTACAAAGTACCATCAAATGGTTTCTTACTGGCGCCCTGCGGACGAGATTGATTTTGAACTGAACAAATTAAAACCAATACTGGGTCTATGCATCTATGAAACTCGTATGCGCCAATTATTGCTTTATGAGAGTAATTGACAAAATGCATCGTAGATCATGTTTCTAGCATTCTAGGATTCAGTGTTTGGGCAAATTTAGTTTGACCTGTATACAGTATAGGTTGAGCATTCACCTCAACAAAAGTTATACAAAATTACTATGGGTGAAAAGTTCATGTACTGCTTTTAGCCAATATAGCAGAACATCTTGACTGTAAGGACCATTGTTTTTAAAACATATACAATTTATCCTCTGTTATCGAAACTGGAGAAAATAGTACAGTATTGGGTCTAGTGATTATTTCAAACACTTCTACAAAAATAAGTTACCTCAATAAAATGAATTCAAATTATGAATCATGAGCTCCAGAACGTAGTTTATGAATAATGTGACTAACGTGAAGCGTCAGTGCAAACCCGCATTTCATTCTATTCACTGCGGGTATAAAACCAACGCAACGCGGCGATGAAACCCTTCTTGGTATTAATATACACAAATCGTGTCTGTTTATGCAGACGTAATGACGAAAGGGATTATCTTTATATTGGTGACTGATTGACGGGTTTTATTAAAGCAAAAAGCTTGCTTAATGTGGGCTTGCTACCTTGAAAAAAGGGTCCTATTACCAATKCAATTTAAATTTTAAATTACAAAAATTATTTTCTCAAATTTACTTTTTGTGACAACCAGGCATTCGCTTAATCCAGCATAAAGAAGATAAATCAGTGTGTTCAGTCGGTATTCATTTGAACTGAACCGAGCACTAGCTAGGTTGGGTATCTGCAACCTCGGCGAAATAAAATTGGTGTTTCTCTATATAAGCAATAGATCATCGGCTAGTATTTATACATGCCAATTATCAATAGGGACTATGAATTCGTCTGCTCGTCTTGGAAATGAAAATGACAGCTTCTTGACAGCTTCTTGTATTTTATTACAAACTTTTTATTCGAATTATATATTTAAAATGTTGTACGTTTTGTTTACTTCTTACTGAATGTAACTTCATCAGTCCATAACACATTAGACAAAAATTAATTGTGTTCCTCACATATGTGTCTGAGGCAATGGCAGTAATCTAATCTAATGGAAGCAACTTGTTATCAACTAATATACGAGTATATTAAGCAGTATGTGGAAGATCACAATCTATTCACAGGGACAGAAGAAAAAGCTCAATTGTTTCAGGCAACTAGTTTCGTTCATATAATACAGAACATATTCAGAACAATGAATATGAAACGCTCATTTTAATTTAGTTAAATAATTATTTGATAGATGTCCTACCAGGATGTGAGGCGATATATTTCCATTCAGAAATACATTCGGTTTCAAAACAACGACAATAACGGCGTAAATTTCAGCACTGGATCACTTCATTTTGAATAAACTAATTACTTATTTAAAGCGTATTACTATGTAAATGGTTTCAACAGACTGAAAAAGATCAAAAATAAATATAAATGTTTTGTTTCTATGGCTTTCTTAATTTATTCGCCACAGTTTTTAAGTTGCATTACGTTACTTGGAAATTAGTATTGGGATGTATAGGTATACGAATACGGTACGAACTTTATTTCCATCATTTATTTGCTCCTTTTTAATGCCATGCTCTATTTCGGTTCAGTTAATTAAGTGAATGACTAGAATGTATTGCAGTTATTTGAGTTACTATTTGAAATTACTAACGATTTTAACGATAACTCAACTAAAAATAAGGATAAATATGTCAATTTATTGTGTTTTGAAGCTAACAAGAAAATTTTTGAATAAATCTTACTAACTTACTGTGCCCTTCCATTTATAAATTTCGAATAATTTTATATTTTTGTAATACGATGTTTAAACCAACATTACTATAGGCAATGATACAAACCTGACATCAGTCATTTGTTTGTTTCAATATAATACTTCTACCCACCTCTCTACATTCGCTTTAGACAAAAAAAAAGAACTTTTTAGATGCGCTCAAGTCACAAGAATTCAGTAGAAGCAATTTGAACCTTTATTTGAATTTTTTCAATCAGTGTTTGAAACAAAGCAGTTCGGAAATACAGTCGCTTACGGTCTTTGTTATTGCGACACTGTGTGTATTCATAAAAATGGTAGTTCCCGTGCAATGTCAAAAACTAAACCAATAGATTCTTAAAAAAATACAATCGTATTTTGTCAATGGCTAATACAGGGTTTCTATAAATGATTCATGCAACGCTGGCAGCGTTGGTTCTGAATTTTTCGTGCCGCCTTTTTGTAACTGATACTGATGCCAAGATTGTACAGAATATGTTGAAAATACACACTCCCGGGCGTTTTCTCATACTAAAATATATCAAATAATTCAAAAAATCGACAGATGACAAGTATACGTCACTTTCCTGAGAGGTGGCAAATTAATTGAATCGATAATTTCCGTAAGAGCCCTGGATGCGTGAATCATTTATATAAACCCTGTAATGCAAATCGTACATTATATCGTCTTACCTTTGCCGCATATTAGGATGACCAATGTTAGGGTCGGCGCTAATACCCTTGGAATAGTAATGTTGCCCATTTCCTTATTTTGTTCTGCAACAACTGAAACAAAGAACCACTTATTAGGAAGGCGGTGCTGAATAATAATGCTCAAGCTAAAGAGCAGTAGTTATAACGCAGCAAGCGTTTAAGGAGTTTTTACCTGCAACTGCCCTAAATTTCGCAGGCACAACACTGTCTCTTGAAGATAAGTTTTCAGACAGAATAAACGTACTACACGTGTTTACAAATCAAACAGGCGTTGGGAACACAATGGAATATAAATACACTCTAGCTATCGGATCTTCATGCATATACGCTCGAACACCAGCCAACAGGACACTGCGGTAAAAACTTACATAAACATTTTGTTACGATGTATGGTACATTCGTTATAGCTTTGATTTAACACAACAATAACCATGTCACTGTTTTTGCATTAAGAAACGGACATAACAGCGAAAACATAGTTGCTATTCTCTTTTTGGTTGCTTCATCATAAAATTTATGGTTTGGGTCCATCTCGCACAGTACAAGAGATAAAAGCTGCAGGTTTAGACATATTTGCTCCAAAACCTGCCTGTCTTGCTTATCGAAAGAAAAACGACAGTCATGAAAGGTTATGTGCCCTTGGTAATTACTACTTTATCGATTTATCAGACCGTTCTCATCTCTATATCCTACAGATACTCACATAAACAATGGTATACGAAATGGCTGACTGCTGCGTCATAAAAAAGCTTATCTTTAAATCTACGGCAGCAGTGTTGCTATAACTTGGCGAAAACAAAAAAACCGAATTAATTTTTCATTGACCTAGATTTCTGTGGCGCCTGCACGAGACAATAAAAGTGACGAAGTGAAGCCATCATCGAACTTTTAGCAGAATCCAGCTTAATTTCACAAGACGCTATATTGCAATCTTATTCGAATTAAATTTTACTTAAGGCATAGAATAACACTTAGAACTGGGGCTACTCAGACTACTCCGAGAATTTTCATTTATTTAATACTGCAGAAATATTTTCAATGCCTTAGATAAAGAAAAAACAGCACATGTAAAATTATAAGCGCCAATTATTTAATTATAAACGCACGGTATAAAATATATGAAATGAGATGCATAAAATAAATACGCAGTAAGCAGAGTTGTAGGAATAAGGAGCACTATCGTCTTAACAAATCTATGCTCTGTTTCTTGAAATTTTCTTTCGTTTATTACTTCAAACTGAATTTCTTCAGGAGAATTTTGTCCGCAGACTGAAAATACGAATTAAGCCTTTATCCTAAATAGTAATTATTCATTGCTGGTGTGAAGCTACAATATTCTGAATATTAGCTCGCCGTACTTAAATAATAAGTCAGGGCCAAAGAGGCCTGCTTGACCTGTGTCCGTTTCGAAAATTTGAAAGTATGTAAGGCCGAAAGAAACTTATATCTCAGCGATCATGATAGTTTAGGTGAACCTAGTGTGTTCTAAATTTAAGTTAGTCCTGACAATTTCATTCCACAGTTGTCTGGAACATCCATGGAATATTTAGATCGATTTTGTATGAACAAAGTAACAAGATTGCTGGGTATTGTTTCGAAAAATTAAGGCGAAAATAATCCAGGAAGAGGATGTTCTATTTTTACAGAACACTGCATCTGGAAACGATCAAGGAAGTAAGGCACATAATTTCAAACTAATTGACTTTCTCAACTTCTACTAGAGGTTTCATTCCAGAAGCAATTTTAATACGAAATTTGCGTAGTTGAACTATCCCTGGTATAACAGGCTACATAACAGGGTTTTACGAGAGAGATGACAAAGCGAGTCTCGGTATTCGCATTAGGTCAGTACATGGCTGACTAAAATACGGTGCAATAACTTTCATGTATGCAAGCAATTGCAGCAGTTGCGTTACAACCCTAAATAAACTAGATTTGCATGCATAAGGGACGGTCGAATTTCGCAAATTGATAACTAACTTATACGCCACTACGATAACAAGAGGTGTAAAATAAGATTACATGTTGTGCCATACCGGAATTAGTAACTGTACCTGCATTAGCAACATTGCACCAGAGGCAGATAAGTTTATAGTTGTCCTTTCAACCATTAATCATTGTCATAATACATTTCACATTTATCAGTGATTGTGAAATATAAGGTTCAAATATAAACCAGATTGGATGTAACCTGGCTGTTTAACTGCAATAATTATGCTATGATGTTTATAAATTTGACGTTTTCGCTTCGTATACGCATCCCACTTTTGTCGAAAAATCCTTGTATAAAAATAAAAAAGATCCTCGACAGTTTAATATGTAAAAGATTATTGAAGTATCAAATCAAAGTTCTTTTAATGACATTGGCAGGTTATGCTAGTAGTAAGTAATAAATTACACCTCTTTTTCGGGCTGTTTTCGTCCGTTAACAAATCGTAATCAACCTAATCACTTTTTTAACTATTATAACAAGTAGAGCATTCCAAAAAAATAAGAAGGTAGTTCTAATTTTAAGAAATAAGTAACGAGAATTTTTTTAAAACAAAAACGAACTGTTGCAGTTTATAATCATCCAGTCCTACTGCAAAATTAAATGAGAACCATAAATTGTAGTTTAAAAAAATGTTCCTTCCCAGATATCAAGCGGGCAGCGTTGCAATCTCCCCCAGGCCTGAATTAAATTTTGGTCTTTGGCATGAAGCTGTAATAAAAAGAATTACAATTGTGACTAACAAAAGGAAACTTACTATTAATAAAAGTGTATTATATAATTCAGAAATATGTAAAAATAATGCACGCCTCGAAGCCGTTGATGGTAAAAAAAATCATGTTTTTCTGTTTTAAACGTCAACCATGCGGTAAAATTGCACTGCTATAAGTACATGACAAATTCAGATTGCACAAAATCACCCCGTTACCTAATTACTCATGTACTTTATGAGTTTCAAAGCTTAACTTCAATATTTCCGAATGAGGAAGCAAGAAACGATTACCGCCAGCCTTTTAGATGGAAAATGCAGTAAAATTAACAACCGCTATCTGAATATAATTTGGTTCGAGTTCATAAACCAGAAATTGCTTATGGACCGCTATAAAGATTTTCCCCGGCTGACGTGCTATTTTACAACTACGAGTACTAACCTGAATATCCGTGAACTGAAATACAGGCATTATGTTAATGTTAACCTCATACTTACTTGATTACAGTGTACTGAGCCCCCATCCTGTACATAACTGGTTAAACAAACGAAACTGCATAATAAAAAAATTTACTAGGAAGCTATACAGAGTTTAGCGAGTAATCTAATTAAACTACAATATCCGAAAAAAAATTTAATAATAAAATCCTTTTAAATCTATATTTCTTCAACTAAATAAAAGTTTAAGGCAGAAATTTCCATTATATCTTTAAATCTACAAAAACGAGCTGTATGGTAAACACCATGGAATATGTGCCTTAATAAAGACATGCCTGACTAAGCGAAGAATCGAATTTCGTCAATTATTAAGTAATTTCCAATTTTTATTTATGAGAAGGAAACGTCAGATGATAACTGCCATTCTTATACTACTACCATCTATACTACATACTAACTCGGTAGGATTTATAATAAGCAGATTGGATGCGAAAAGTAAGCACCGCTGTACAGCGAAGTATTTCCACTCCACTCCAGAAAACTCCAGAAAACTCCAGAACCACTTCAGAAAACTGCATACGAAACAGCATTTTTTACGAGTAAAAGAAAAAGTTATGTTTAAAAATCGACAGTTAAGATTCCTGTTTTGGTTATTCGGATAAGTTATGTGGAACAGGGTAGAAGTATAAAGAATGAATGTTAAGTTATTGATCCTAAAAATGCTTAGCTAGTTAAGTGGGATACTAAAGCCGATGCCCGGTTGCCAAAAGACAAACGAAGATACGCCTTATCCGGTAAGATTTGACCTCCTTTAGACGCTGGTAATACAACACCCATCGGCACCTGATTAATATGCTACTGCCTTAAAGTTCCCACAACATGCTACTCCATAATATTACAGTAAGTTTTTAACTAAAATATGCAAAAATGTTCTGAAAAAAAAAACACGAAAGGTGAAGATTTATTTTGCATTTGCAAAGCAACGCTCCTGAAAAATATTGAAAAGTTATTTTTGGACTGATTTATCGATTACCCAACTCTCAGGATTTAGTACATAGTTAAACTCTCATTTGAGCCCAATTTAAAGCACGCATAAAGCGTCGAACACTTTCAACAAATGACGAAACCGGAAGTTCGTCTAAAGAGTGTCTTTGCTAGTTTTGCTAAGTATGTAGGGAAATTATGTTGAATAATAAAACGTTGTATTACGAGGGCACGATTAAATCGAGCGCAAGTGAAAAATACGAATATTGTACGGTTTTATATTATAGACCATGGTGGTTATAACGTACTCAAATATTTATCTTCGTTCACCGTGTATAGCTTTGTTCGAAATGCGATAGTGCTTTTATTCCTTTTGCCGATCTAGCAACGTTTTGATTTACTAAATATTAGAATCTTTATACATATTACAGTTAAATACAATTTAGATTTAATTTGCAAAACGTTTATATTGGCATAAAACTAATAGGCACGCTACATATGGGAATGTTGTCAGGAAGGATACTATAAACGTACAATGTACAATACCGAGACAGAAATGTGGGTATTCCAGAGCTAAAAGGTCAATTGTTTAGTGAAGTGGAAATTATTCTCTCTGATCTAGACCTTTCACAGTAATGAATAGGAGGATGGGTGTATGGTACTTCAAGTTCCCAGAACACGCAACTCTGTATTACTTATACTGTTAACGACATTAAAACACTGGAGACAACGTCGTGAGCTGACTAAGCTAATAAGCGACACGTTATGTGAAGCCGCGACGTGAGAAACACGAGCTTTTGCTCACAAGAACGCAGGTCAAGTGACATCAACAACGGAAAAAACTTGAAGCTACAGTTCTAACCAAGGAATGTGTCTTAATTTAGCGTTGGGTGATTTTCTCTATAATATTTAAGCAAAAAGCATTAAATAAGAATATGACGTTGGCGTTACGAACTTAGATGAAGATAAAATAGACAGAGAAGATGGAAAACGTATACATATTTCGTGAGAAAATGAGTTCACAAACTTAACCAAAACAAAAGGTGTGTAACTACTACCAAAGTAAACTTTCAAAATGTATACAGCAGACTCGTTCTCGAAATTCAAGGTAGCGCTACATTAGCTCCCAACATGAAAATATCAAGGCAAATGGAAAGTATTAGCTTCATTTATTTCAGATGTGATGTTAAAGCGTTTTCAGACTGACACCCCTATAACTTTAGAAAGCATTGCCCGATTTCAGCTTTCTCAATACGAATATTTAGATAATCAAAGTAGTTTTCAAATGAAGTGTAACTTTAATGTTATTAAAATGTGGAGGGAAGTATTTTTCTACAATTTCACCCGCATTAATCAGAACCTTCTAACTTAACGCGTTCAAAGTTATCACGGGAGAAAAAATCCACACCGTAGAAGGGTAATTTACATCTTCGGTAAAAAGCGGATTGTCTGAAGTAATTATTGTTAGTAAATCTGCAAATAGGTTGATGAATGTAGATTACGGATTATGTATGAACAATGTCCGAAGCCGGAGTTGGTTTCTCAGCAGCATTACCTATACCTGTATTTTACGTATTATCAGAAATGAATGCTTGCCTTAGTTGAATATTTGTTATTATATTATAATGTCTGCTTTGGATATGGTCACTGTATCCTTGAAAACAGCATGGCTCTCTGGCTAAGATGCATTCCTTTGTAGAGTGAAGTCAAAATGGAGAAGAAATGGGCTGTTAGAATTTCTAGCATCCGTCAATAGAGGCGACAAATTTGCTGGTGCTTAGTGTACCGGACATCAATAATTGATCAAATATAAACTGCATTTCTGTCGACTTGGAAATATTCGCGTGTTCACATTAATACAGTAGGAGAATAAAAGTAAGAGCTTATATGCAGGGTTAGTGAAAAAGTCAAACAGGCTTAGGTATTTCTGATAATATGACCTTTCCAGCAAATTGCCCTTAACATTAGTGTTATTTTTGCTGATTTTTATTTCTTAGCAAATTTTTTGTTTTGTATGCGGACGTATTTTCGTATGAGTGTGATTTTTTTTTTAATGGCAACGAAGCGATTTTTTGCAGATTTATTTATTTTTCATCCCTTCAAGTTGCTATTACATTGTACTTCGTAAATGGCTGTGTTGTCTCTCTCATCTACTTTATCCTTGGGGTTTCCGAAATGATTTTTTATAGTATTTTTGGAGGTATAAGTCCGTTTTAAACGAAATGGTTTCAAGATGCTTTGTAATTCTTTGAAAACTATAAAATCAAAAGGAATCTGGAAGAATTTATATTCCAAGGTGGTGGCGTTTAAAGCCTGTTTTTGCGCTGTATTTTCCCCAAACGAGTTGTCCATCATTTCAACACAGTACTCATTACAAACTGCAACATTTTAAATATATTTGAGTTTTTTCATAGTTAGATTTTTATAGAGGAAATTAACTAATCTGTTAAGTAAAAAGTTCAAGGCCGCAAGTTTGTGTTGATAAGAATGTTTAATGTATAAACTTATTTGTATTTGTAATTTTTCTGTATATGTACATCAATCTCTATGTCGTCATTGCCTTTTCTTAACACCAGAATGTCTGAAAACGTTATTTTTTTTTCGTTCCTATTTTCTATTGTGAATTTAATACTCGTGAAAAAAGAATCGAAGCTTTCCACAAAGTTATCAATGTTACATTTTTGGTGTCAAAACGCAGCCATATACGAGGGAAATACTGGTTTTCTTTTTGGACGCTGTTTCATATCGACCCATTAATAAATTTGTCAGAAAGGGGGAAAGACTGTTGTCTATGGCCAGACCCTTAGTGTTGTTCGAAAAACTCGCTGTTAATCTGAAAACAGTTTTGTGACATGCATAAAGAAGTGAACTCAATATATTATTTTATTTTAATTTTTAACTTACACTAGGTACACTAGCAAATGACGATGTTACAATAAATTCACAACAGAGGCTAGTATAATAGGTATCGCACCCCCTTTGAAGTTTATATTCCTCATTTTGTCAAAATAAAGTCTACGGAATATACAACCGAAAATTCTACTGGTTACCCATTTGGAAAGTAGGTGATTTGAAACCTGGAACAATCTGAATCACCCACTTACCCGTTTTATGAATTTTAGGAAGAACGTACATCTTAGGCATAATCGGATTTTAAATATGTAAACACTAGAATGCAGGGTTAATAAGACTGTGGCACTAATAACGGTTTTTTATGTGTTTAAGTAATGTTGGTGGTTGATTCCGAGGAGATTTGTTATACGGACCTTTTCGAGCTCATTGGACCTCTCAAAATACTACGGTCAATCAATTACCACAATTTTATTTCCTCTGTTGGCTTTCAGTTTTTATCCTTAAGACTTAATAATGTTATGATAATGTCATGATTTTCTCTTATACAAAGTCTTGGTTTATTAAACATATTATTCTCTATTTCAATTTTGCATGCTTTTATAATAAAATCTTTATCGGAATCTTCGAAATTGCTAATGCAAAGTGTTGTGATCCAAATTTTAATAAAATTTGACGAATAACCTTCGGAAATACTCCGAAAATTGCAGTTGGTGTACGGAGATGAGTGCATGTCGAGAACACGCGTGTTTGTATAGTCCACGGCGTGGTATAGTCGAAGCGGTTCAGGGAGGGGCGTGAATCGGTGATGATGCGCGTGAAAGAGCTCCCGTCACCTCGCGCACCGACGCGAATGATGACCATCTGCGCGCACTGATCCTTTCTGATCAGAGCCTAAGCATTCGCGCCTTGTCAGAAGAGAAACAAAGAAACCGTTGGCAAGATATTAGACGATTTGTTGTCCCGCATTCAGGTGAGACCTGGTTATTTGGGTATGACTTCGTTTCGTAAAGTCAGCAGAGGTTGGAAAAAAGTGGGGAGTAGTTAACTCATTTTCACGGCGTCACTAGGTAAACAAGTTACTTTTTAAAGACAAGCATAAAAAACATATCAAACTGATACCGACTTCAAACTTCGACTGGAACTAAATAAGAAATATCCCTTCTTTTCAGACATATGTTTACAAACGACGCCAGTTCTCGAGTTTAGTTAAATTCCGGGAATTTAATTGCCACATCCTCGTACATATATTAAGCCTTTTTGTATACAGAGCGAGCTGAGCGTCGTTTAATCAGAATCTAAATGATGTATGAAAAATACTTATCACATTAATTTAGAATACCTAAATACGTTTTTCTTCTATCTGCTATCTTCAGTAGGAATAAAGCAACTTTTGGCTAGATTAACTGGAGGCTATTCTCCTTATCAAATTGTCAGAGGAAGTGGAGTCCTGTCAACAAAGCATGTTTATTTATTAGGAATAGCATCCAAGTGCCTTTGACTATTTGAACGAGCAGTAATGAAAGAAGCCGAAATAAGAATTGTTCGTGGGTAATCAGATATGTATAAGTAAGAAAATCTGTAAACAATATTTTCAAAGATGACATGTTGTTTTCCGGGTTGCTTCCTACGTTGCTTATTTGACTTTGATGTTTCGACATTCATGGCGGTGTCTTCCTCGGAAGGAGGGAGACACTGACACCGACATGAGTGTCGAAACGTCAAGGTCAAATAAGCAACGTGGGAAACAACCCGGAAAACAACATGTCATCAATAACAACCACGGAAGCCTTCAAACCAAAATAGTTTCAAAGGTTCAGTTGTGGAGAGTATGGAAAAAAAGGGAAGGCAGAACGGTAAAAAAGCATCAGACAGTCAAGAAAAAAGTTAACCAGACACCCCACTTAGAAGGGAAAAAGGCGCCGCATGTCTGTGTTAAGCTCTGCACACCCATATCAATATTCAATACCTTAAAAAACTTAGTAACGAACAAAACTCAATAAGACAGCTTTTAAACTAATTGAATACGTCACCTTGATAAATTTAAATTTGAAGTGTGGCAGTACGTGCTGTTGAAATGTTATTACCTGCATAGCCTGCCATAGCTTTAACTTCAAGTTTGTACTGAGAAGCAAAAACACGAAACTGCACTGGCATAAATCTAATTTCACCTCGGTTATAGGGTATTGAAGCAATGAAGGCGCATCGAACAAATGTCTATATTATATGGCATGAACCTTTTGTCTTCGAACACATCTCGTAACAGTCGACCGAGCGGCGTTCAACCAAGTCGCGCTTATGTGCCAGCGGGGATGAACGCGTGAAATGAATTTCCTCACTAGACGGAATTCGAACTCCACAAATACCTCTATTTATGTGAAATATTGCTTCCATAAAGAATTAATGCGTGTCAGAGATATCACATTATGCGTGAAGCAATATATGTGAAAGCCAAATAAAAATATTTCATAGATGAATTCGATCCAGTGGTCTTAAAGGAGGTGCCCGATAAAATACATAGAAGAGTCCAATCCCAGAATTATTGCTCTTTCTACACTTTATTCAGGGGTCTTATCGATTGCCATTTGCCCGTTCTCAAACATATATTACGTCTGCACTACAAACATATCCAATGCTAGCTGCACAGCTGTTGAAAACAGCATGATTGAGATAAAACGGTTTTCTTGCTGTAGGTGCATAATTACCTACTGGCTTTTACTAAAATAGTTACACAGTAGTTTCGTAGTACTCCTCACAGTGCTAGATTTGAGCTGACACCAAAGGTCTAAAAAACCTGATATGGATTATGAGTGTGCAACGACTATAGACTCCAACAAAAGCAAAGGAAGCCTATAGAGCGTCACGTGATTGAAGGCACGGAGAGTTTAATATAGCACAATCCTCTTACAACAGTAGTAATGTATTATGCGTGGTCAATGGTAACAAAAGCAACTTTATCATATAAATATTACCTAATTTAATAACGTCTTGTGTTAGTGATAGTCGTACATATCGCTTTAAAGGCGTTGACCTTTTTAACCCAAACCTAGCACGTGACTGTAGGTAAGTGGTCGCTCCTTTACGCTATTGCTAAATCTACAGTGTTCTATCCCTTTCTTACAGTATCTTGAGTGTTTGTTGCCTGCTAAAAGGTTAGGCTGAATTCTCAATTAGTTTTATTAGATCTTTGGTTGGCATCTATTGTTTTTTTAGATATGAATTAAGACAAATGCTTATTGTGTTTTAGTACTAAGATACTGAAGGGTTCACCAACAAGAACGATAGGATTTAAAACTGTAATAAAACACAGCTAATTTAGCCAAATTGTTTGTATCAGATGATATATTCCGTGTCATCTACGATTTAAACAATATATCATTAAAATGACCACCACAGCTCCTATTTTACTGGTTTGATTTTTATATATAGCGGTTTAAATAAAAATGAGCCTCATCAGAGAAAATGATTTTTCGATTAAAATTAGGATCAGTTTGTACCAATACCATGGCGTACAATACGGCAGCTAATCATCTTGTATGCGGCGATGAATGGACACACTGTCATTTTCGGCTACACTAGCTTAAGCAGTGGCAACGTTCATTTCACTACGACCACTACAAGTCGTTTCGAAGGCGTACTGTTATGTAGAAGTTAACTGACTTTCCAACTTACCAATTATACGGCAAATTACGAGCTCACAAAGAGCAGATAGAGGTCCATATTTGCTCGAAACTCTCTTGAGTAGCAATAATACGTTTTTAACTTTCATAGAATGTTTGGACAATCCCCTCCTAACTCTGTGGCAACGTGAACTTATTCATAATGAAATCGCAAACCTTAATGAACACAAGAAAAAAATAATTCGTCAAATATGTGCAAATATGGCTGATATACCATCTATGATCTCTTAAAATCCTATTGATGTTATTGGTAAACCTAGTACCTATGCAAATGGCATTAGTAAAGATGGCAAAGTCAGTTCTTTTTGAAGTCAGTTCGCGCGAGTTAGTTCCTGCAAAAAAGTCCTACGTTTCAACATTTCGTTCGCGCACGATCTAACGACTAAACAACCAAACACCACACCCATAGTGTCATCTACGTCGTACCCGTACGTACGAGTAGCTCGTAGCGATTCCATGTAATGATAATACGACGCAGATGCATAACGTTGATAATCTTTACTTATACTTAGAGTTTAGCAATCCTGACTGCATTTGATTAATTTCTTTTACAATAATAAGGGCTTAACTCAGCGCCAAAATAAATTAAGTGTCTTAAAAATTAACGTCATGTTTTTGAACCATAATCTGTAAATGTGCCCTTCTTTTCTATAGTTATCATAATCGTACATGTAGATTTAGGTAGATCATAGATGGAAATATGCACAAATAGAAAATTTTTCAGTTACAATTTTGTTTAAATTATTTGTCTTGTTATTTATATGTTGATTTTGTATGTACTTATGTAAGTACCTACAATACTACCAACATGTATTTTGATCGAAGCTATTATTTTAAAAATAATTAGTCACGCCGAAAGCATGCCACAATTCTGCTGATTGAAAACATTCAGATGTATCGATCCATTTCTAACAGTATCCGACCTCTCCACAGTTCGCAGCTCATCCAGATAGTATCATGTCTGAATCAGAATTCGCGTGTTCAGTGTCTATCTTGTAGCTTCCTCTACGACTGCACTACGACTAAACAGTTCAGAGCTCACTGTTGCTGGAACAACAGTTCGTTTGCGAACGATCAACATTCATTATCACGAACTAGTTCGTGCAGTTCGCACTAGATAGTCGTTCTTTTCAATAGTTCGTTGACGACCGACCCAATTATAGGCATTAGGCTATAAAGATAATAAATAATAACAGATGTTCAATTAAAAGTCATCAAGTGGCTAATAATTTATGGGCGGACAAAGACTGCTCACAAAGGTGATGCGATTTATTGCTAACTACCTACTAGCTTAATCTGTCAAACTTAAATCATCGCGGACATCGACCACAAACGTTTTCAATGAACAGAAGGCTTAGAAAGGTCAATAGTTAAATGTAAATTTTTAAACGAGCTGTGTCGTTCGATGAATTCACTAGGAAATAATACATTTTTCTAAGCAACCGATTTCTACCATACACGAAATATGCGCAAAAAATTATTTTCTAAGGGGCTCTTGCATGTAATAATATTTAAATCCATTACAAAGTCATTATGACTTAATAACTTTTTTAAATCAACACCCATTATAAAATACACGACAGGTGCAAGAAAAGTAATACCAAATGTTGCTAACAAAGTAAAGAAGTATCCAAATATTTATAAATATGTGGGTAACTATTGGAGTAAAACATTTAACTGAAGGTTAAAGAATTGGCTAAAAAGAAAGCCATTTCCTGGTTTTGCCTTCAGGAGTGGATAATTTTTGTCATCGACTCATTGACAATTACAGGTACATTACGCATATCTAGCTGGTCTAAAGTACATAGTAGACGATCTTTGGATGAAACTGTTTGCTGAAGAGTCCCTGTAATAACAACGTTGTTACCGAACTTTTCAAAAACGTACCCGAAATTCAGTCTCTTACGTGGTAAAGTTACTAAAATGTTCAAAACAAATTCAGCTAGCTTTTGGATTCCCATTTATAACGACTAGCTAACTGTATTCGAATTATATTTGATATCTAATTACACTCTAAAGTGCATGTCTATGGTGTGCTGTCTGCACCGCAACCAACTGCAGATAGATCTATTTCGCTATCATTATAGCTCGTCAGTGCAGTTTAGGTCTAGTGCAAATGGTACTGTGGCTAGAAATTTTGTGGAAATGCGGCTGTTATTTCAGCAATCCTCATCTACTCTTCACATCGTTGACGTGAAATCGTTAAAATATCTGCTCTAAAATCCCACATTTTCGTTAGGTTTATCATTACTATTTAATTAATTTGTATTTTTACTTACATATAAAGTATGACAAGCCGTGATGGTAATTCCAAGAAAGCCTGTTGCTTGTTCATTACGTTTAACCAATTACACTCAAGATCCATAATGCTGATTCACAAAATATGGATGTCCTCCAAACTGGGATCAATTTCATTGCGACAGAGATAATATTACTATGGTAATTTTAGTACCCACCCGGCAACATTATGGAAGCATTTTTACTTTCTGTTTTGAGACGGTCTAAACTTTATTACGGAAGTTTCAGCGCAAGGATGAAATATAAAACGGACTAATTCTGTTGTTGAACCTGGTGTAAGTAGAATTTAATATTTAACTTCTACTTATGTACCATTACTTGAGAAAAGTTGAAAGATAAACGCCGCAATACCTAAAAGTTTAAATTAAGCGTTTAGTTGGGAAGGGTGAGGTGTTATTAACTTTTGCTTATTGTTATGTCAGCATTAAAAGCGGAGGCCGTTTCATTCTTCGCCACTTAAGCATCGCTTCAGGAGTAAAAAGGGTGGAAGTTTGAAATACTCCAACACGAGGCATTTTGTAAGGGCGTTTCCGTGATTTGTACGCTATTCCTTAGAGTGGCGTTATATTGCACATAAAGACACGCTCTTGGTTTCGCTGCAGTTATTTCCCTCGACTTCATTGTTAGTTACGGTTTAATATCTCGGCAATAATATCCACTCGTATTCACACATTGTATTCGATTCCACTATTAAATTCAGCAAGTGATAAGACGCCCAAAAGGGGAAATACTCTCCGAAATATTTTCGGTGCAGTCGTCGCGACCTAAACCGTGTTCTCAAGCTGAAGATAGAGGTGCAGGGAAAGTTTCGAGACTGAATTTGCGCGCTTTTGATAACTACGGCTGCGCTAAATCTTCCTCGCTTTAACGCAGAAAGAATAACCTCTCTCGAAGCACACATGTAACATGTAATTAGGAAAGTTAATCTTCTCAGACTAAAATAGCGTTATTATATGTGGAAGTCGCCCTCGTACAATTATTTCCTTCAACGACCAACTCGTTTTGATAATGGCCGACATTTTTCGCATTTGACCCCAACAGATGTTCAGCTGAAAAGAGAAAGCCTAGTTTAGACATATTGGCACATATACTGTTCGTGCACATAATTATGACCATATGGATTATAATAGGAAATTCATCGCCGTCTTAACATAACCTTTAATTAAGGCTACAGGGTTTGAACCGTTGTGTGGAGTCACTTTTTGTTTATTTAAGATTTTTATGTAGCAGCTACACATGAGTAGGTATGAAATAAACTCGCAATGTGTGTTTTAAACACCCATATTTAAAACAAGACAGTTCCCGACTTATTCCAACTGCAATTACTATGACTAAATAAAATACCGTCTGTCACATTTTTTACTCTCCTGGCGCTTCTTTTACTTCCACATCCAACGGATGGGAAGTATTGTATCGCGAAAAAAATTTTCAAAAATTTTTATTTGCTCAATCGCTTTAAAGTGGTCGAAAACGCAAAAAAAACAAAATTTGAGCAAAAACAAATTTCTTGTCTGTGTGTCTGTGGTATTGTTTGTGGGCACGATAACTTTTGAAAGACTTAATATATGAACTTGAATTTTGGTACACGTATAAATCTCAACTACCCAAAGCGACCTATTGTTTGTGGGGTAAGTAGGGTATCGGGAAGGGGACGAAATTGGGGGGTAACTACCCTTTTTGCAAATTTTTATTTTTTTATATTTTTTCGTTTTAGTATGTCATTATTAGTATAACTGCGAGTATTATTAGTTCTTATAAATTTTCGGTACAGCAAACTGTTTAGAAGATATTAGCAAAAAAGCGTTACTTAAAGAAAACGGTTTTTCTTAAATATCTCCGAATATATTTAATATATTCAAAAAATGAAAATGCCATCAGATAGGAAATAAAATTTCTCACAAAGAGTGTCTTAGAAAATTTATCCAAAATTTTTACATTTTCGAAATATTTCCAAAAAAACCTATTTTGGACCCTGCTCGTACGATTTTTTTAAATTTTGGTATTATATAGAAAATCAAATTTCTGATCAGAAAGCGCTTTTGTAATTTTTTGTTAAGTTAATAATTTTCGAGTTATTTGGAAAAAACAATTTTTAAAATGTATATATTTTTGCTAATGTCACGAGGACTGTTTGTGTTAGAAAAAATGTGTAGAGAGAAAAAATGCTCAAAACCTGATTACTAATCGTATAGTATAAAAAATAAAAACGTAAATGTCATTTTGACAATTGGATGTGGAAGTATTGATTCAATTTGCAGCGGTTTTTTTAATGATTAGGTATCCTTTTTGGTAAATTGTCATCGAAGCCATGTTTTATGGGTATATTTTTATTGTTTTTTGTTACGAAAAATGACCATAATCTGTATTATAGGTAATTCAAAACTCACTCTTTAACCAACTGGCTATTCGATTTAACATATTGTTGCCTGGTATTGGTGGTGTCAGAATAACGATGTAATGGCTAAAAATGTACCAGTTACTTTATTAATACCTATAGTCACGAATATTGATGTTAAAAGGTATTTGTTACATTTGAGCCATCGTTCTTTGTAATTTATACCTACTTGGTTTAAAAAAATTGAATTGCAGCTGCTTATTAAACGCTGTCCCCAATATGCACACAAACTCTGTATACCGATTCGACACAGAGACGCTTAACGAACACCACACATTGCTGTCGCATTCCCGCATTGAATACTGTCATGTATTCAATCACACATTTATGACTGCCGTCAGTATCTTTCTCCTAATAGTTACTGTCGGTATCGACAACGATTACCAACACAATTGGGTAATATCACTTTTTTTGAAAATTACGTAAAATTAATCTTGAAGTGCATATATATCGTACGCCATGTTAAAAAAAAATATTTGTAGGTAGAGAATTTTAGGTCTGAAATTCGAATCTTAGGAGTCACCGCCAAAACGCTTCTATCCAAGGTTATTCAACTAGTGACGTCAAGAGTCATGTAAACATTACCGAGGAGCGTGCTGTTTAATGGTCTTGTATTGGAGAAGCTTTTGTGTGGTGTTTATTGAAAAGACGGTGTAAGAGCTCGCACCAAAAAGTGATTTGTGTAGTTTTACAAGTATCTATTATGTATGGAAAACAAAACAAGTGTTGTTTTCTACATGGTTATAAAAGTACTTCAGTCAGTACAGCTAACAAAATTTTTGTTACCGTTCCTCAAGATTATCAACGTATGAAAAAGTTGTTTAAGGCCCCTAGACGTGATATGCCGAAATTGCAAAGTCTGTATTTCTGTTGTGAAGATCATCTTAATTCCTACTGTAAGTTTTATTATTCTTTTTGGGGTTACCATTCAGTTTCCATTTTGTTACAGCTTGAAGACGATGTGAAAAATTATATGCGTTTTAAGTTGATAGAGGGAAATGCTATGATAAAAAACGACGTTGTTCTCCATATATTTGACTGTTAGCCAGACCGGAAACAAGCCGCAAGAATCCCGAAAATAAATGACAATATATATTTATTCTGACCTCTAAAACAAATGTCAAGTTTAGGGTACATTTTTTATTCTTACATTTTTATGTTTACAAATAGTATGTTTCCAACAACCCACTGTGATCAAATTAATTATCAATGCTACGTTAATTTGATAAAAAGTTCACTTATGCTGTTGCTATTATGTTCCTCATCTCCGCCGCGTTGAACCACTCGTTGCTGTGCACAAATTCCATAACAATGAACATGCCTTCAGAAGTCATAGCTCATAAGTATTTCACTTTTTCTTGGCGTATTTTAATTCGCTTGTCACAAAATGAATGCAAACAACAAACTGATAAATTGACGGGTTGAGGCTGAMGCGTGACGCGCTGACCCCAGATGTAAACAAGCGGCCATTTACAAGACACCTGTCGTCACGGCCAATATGTTCGCGTTTTGGCGGTCCCTTTAAATATTCACATTTTTAATATTAAAAATACACCTTACGATCCATTTCTTCGAATTTATAAGCTGTCACAGCTGTTTTGTTGATTAGATGCTACCTATTAATATGCAATTTAATAAAATATAAATTCATGGCAAATACCCAATTGGTGGTTTCCACATCAACGTTACTTCGTTACTTTTCGGAACCGGTATTTGCCGGAGTACCGAACAGCGAGAACTGAGAAGCGTCAGTTCGTTACAAAGTAACAAGCGACGTAGCAATCGTTACTGCAGTTATCGAATCGGCAATGTTTGAATACATTCGTTACTTTTGATGCCCACTTTGCTTGTACTAGGTAGGGTATTAAGATGGGAAAGATTATAATCGTTACTACGGTTTGTATGCTTTGCACAGCTTCCGTAATAGGTTCAAGTGCCGATCGGGATAGTTTTATTTTTCATTGTGGGTATGAGAAAACAGCAGTTAGTATATGAAAATAAAAACGCATGTTCGTTACTCTATTGTTTACTGTAATATAGTATGCAGCAAAAAGCATTACAATCTTTATTTAAATTAATTTAAACTTATAGAAATTGCTGGACTTTACAAATAAATTCAAGTCTGACGTGTTTCAAAAGGAACAAAAATATTTATTATACATGCCTGTATGCTTTTCATATGAGGAGCGCAAAATGTTTATGAGTCTGTATTTGACGAATTACATAATTATAATAACAATGAGTTATTGCATACATAGTTCAAATGTTATGCTTCTTTTGTCGATGCCTATGTGTTTCTCCAGTTTCTTAAGTTTTTTTTTAATTTTTGGTAAAGCCTATAGTCACTGGGTGGCGAGACCTGACGAATATGGTAGGTGCTCCACTAATTCAAAGCCTGCTTAGTATATAGCAGCCATGACAATATAATATGTAGGGCTGGGAACATTAGCCTGATGGAACTTTCCTCGGCGTCTCTCTTTAAGAGCATCTCGCAATTTAGAAATCAATTGTGCATAAAACTTACTTACCGACTTCGAAATTTGTCTTTGCTTTCCAAAAGACGCTCACAAGTCAACACCAGGTTTCTTTTTTACTAATTGGTTACATAATATACATCATACGACTTGATAAGCCAGTATCCTTCACAATGTCCGTAATGCGTACTCGTCGATCTTGCTGTGCGATATCATGTAACTTTTAATGTTTTTGTCTGTTGTTAACCGTTTTCACACAGGATGTTCTTCCGCATTTTAAAATCTCGACACCAGCGTTTGATAATGTCAGAAGAAACACGCCAATCAATAGTTGCCACAATATCTTCATGAATTTGGGTTGGCATGTTGCCTTTTTTCTGGAGGTATTTTATTGCGACTCTTTGTTCTACAGGATCCATTTTTATGAACAATCAGAGACAGTTCAAGAATTACCACAGGACAACGACGTTTCGAGATACGAAGCTCATATGTTGTAGATTTTATCTACAAATGTGAGTTAACTAACCGTCAAAAACATTAATCAAGCAACCACTGAGGAATAGGTCAGGGTCAAAGCAAAGCAAAGGGGCGATATTATACAGCATGTCATATGACCCGTTACGCTAAATGATAGGCGAACGTAGGTCGTCCTTGTACGGCCTTTTCGGGCAGGAATGTTGAATGAATTGGTCGTCACAGACTGACCGCCTATATCCTCGGCTTGCAAAATATGTGAGTGCAAGAACCCCAGTGCCATCTATTTGTAGTCGGCGATGATCAATTCATTCGGTGTTCCTGCTTGAAAAGTCCAAACAATTCAGAAGCTCGAGCCACAGGATCCTGATGGACTAACCACGGCTGATTTTATTCAGCTATATTATTCTTCTGACTATAATGATCAGCAGGACATTTACCTGGCCATATGTGGCTCGAAGAATTCTGCTCCGAGCATTGTGCAAACGATTCGCTCGCACTGGGAGCCTTTGTTTTCACTTTGACGTATTTTGCACGCGCCGCAGATTTAGGCGGGCTGTCTGCAATAACCAAATCATACTGTTTTCCTTCCGGAAGAGACCAAATGAGAACCAAACTCCAATCACAGGGTCCGAATCTCTCGCTCTCGTAATGATAACTGTTTCTGGTCAGTGACACCATCGATGAGATAGTTCAACAAAAATAGCTGATTTTTAAGAACTGTTATTTAGTGTTCCAATTCACATAATCATTGTATTGTCACTAGTATGAATTTCATATGATGTTGTGGTTGGTTACAATGGAGTTTTTTAAAGCTTGGGCCTGCGCATTAAGGATTTAGTGAGCAAATTTAAGAGCGATAATTTGAAGAAGAAAGCTATATTGATAGGTGTCATAATATGTCAAGCTAGTGTTATAGAAGACCGTTTTAAATTCATTTTCCCTCAACAACGGCATCTCAATTTTCGACTATTTAATGTTTTATATTCAAAATTCTTACACACGTAAAGTGTAAATTTAAAGCTTAATTCCACTGAGTATATTGGTTAAAAGCAGGGTACTGCGACCTGCATATGATGCAGTTACAAGGATACACCAATAACACCACCGCCCTGACATTGTAGAGTATTAACTTGAGTATACGAAGGTGAATGCTTATAGCGTCTATAATATCTGATGAACTTGCGTATTTAAATATTTAATAAAAGCGCACACAGAAAGTGTCAAACAGTTCTTTATTAATTTGCATGTGAGCCGAAACACCACGGTCTATTATTTGAGTACGAAGTCGCTTATATATAATAGATAATAGTGGTGCTTAATGTTACTTTAACTACATTTAAAACAAACATTTTTCATTTACAATTTTTAAGCATATTTTTACGCATCAAAATAATTCATATTTGAAAAAAAATTACTACAAGAGACAATGGGGTCGTCCCACAATTTTTTTTTATTTTACGTTTAAAATTTACACAACAATTGAAGCATATAGACATTTTTTTGCGATTTTTTCCGGTCCGTCTTTGCCGACAAAAAAATGTGAAAGTATGAATTTTTCAATATCCGTTTCAAATGCCTCGATATTCCACCACGGAGATGACGTAAAAGGTTCGCATGCTGACGAAAGCGAGAAACACCAATAATAGCCAGTGCTCTAGCGACATTGCAAGTAATATTTGTTTACATTTTTTTGAGCTGCGTATCGTTGCCAATGTGGGCAAATTTTCGCGATACCGTGAGGAATGTAATCGTAAACTGGCATTGTGACATTGATACCTAGGTCAAATTAAGGCGTATTTGTGAAAATAACTTAAATCATCCTTCAGTCAGTTTATTCTATAATGAACAGTTCAATATAATAAGCGCATTCACTGGCCTTTTGCTGAAATACGAAAGTACTTTAACCATCGAACCTGCTTTAGAACTAATGTTTTTATTATGACGAATTAAACGACGCTTGAAGCTTGATAATGTTTAGTTTGTATACTTTCGGATGACAACGATATGATAAATAGATAAATTTTGCAACAGTCAGGACGATCTCTGGCCGTCGTTAGGAAGAAAACGGTAAAGTACCGCTGACAACATCGCACGTTCGCACGTGCTGCATGTGTCACATGTGTAACGAATAACCCTAACAACTCTAGCCATGCGTTTTTGTTAACATAGTTTGGTCAAACTTTCGAGTATGAATACCTTCACTCGTGGAGGTATTTATACTTTCGAGTTTCGTATTTGTCAAATTAAGTGGTGGGACAAGATATTGTCGAATTATTTAAGTGATCTGTTGTTTTTTAATGTCAGAATGGCTTACGTTAAGAAGTGTTTTGTTCCGTGTTGTAAGAATACTACTGCTGATGAACAGTTACAGGTTATTCCCAAGTTTACATTAAAATATTGACGTTGACGGTTATACTTATACCTTCGCCCCTCTCTCTCACTTCCATTGCATTATTTGTATTTCTCTGGCTATTTAAAAAACTAACAGTGAGCGCCTAGTTACCTAGGGAGCTGTAACAGTGCGCATGATGGAAATTAGGAACCTTTTACGTAGTTGTTGGCGGATTTAAGAGAGTGTTTGAAACAGGGTAATTATTCTACCGCCGTTTGTTACGAGTTGAATTAATCTGAAAGCAAAATAGATGCATGGCACTAGTATTCATATGTAAGCAATAAAAGGCATAGGTTAAAACTATCAAATTTTAATGTGCGGGACGACCCTATTCTCATTTAAGCTGCTTTTCATCTAAACATTCGCTTACTGAATACCAATGGTTGATAAACAATGAAACAAAAGTTGTATTGATCTTGTTTATCTGATAAGCTATTGTATTGTATTTTAATAATTTTGTGAGTACATGACTGCTAAAACACCAATTTTGTATTGACCTCTAACTTATTCTATTTGACTAATTCTGAATTCAAAATTCATGCTACCATACAAATTTTCACCTTCTGTTACTTATATTAAGAGGCATACTTATTGGTTTCTTAGTACAATTTTCCTTCGCTGAAAAAGAAAGTTTCATTTATGACGTACGCATTAATATGATCTTCAATGCAGCAGCATCAAAAGCTTCATTTAGGTTAACATTTCCTTTTGGTTTACTGAAATTTCAAAGAATGCGTTTTTTATGAATGGTATCGAGTATCCATCGTCTCCTTCACGATTCATTTCGTTATAGTGAATTTTAAATAAAATCTTTTGTCATCACACTTTTATAGTTTCCTCTAAAACCATAACATGTACTTTGTGTCACAGAATACTTGTCTAAACAACTATATTACCAATATTACAAATTATAAGCAAATGTGTAGTTCTGAATCACAATTAACGAAAGTTGCCTGCAAAAGCCTTAATATCACAGAACATGAAAAAAATACGTAAGATACGTAGAGTAAAAATATGTACTCCTGATTTTGGCGACGCAGATGCCGCATAGGCCAGTGAAACTCGGAACGTTTTAATCTAAAAGTAGATGTTTTAGGTTGGCATAAAAAGCTACTAGTTTAAAGGGGCTCATATGAAAACCTGGATATACGTTCATCAATCATCTGACGGGTCCAGCCGTCTATTCATACTTTCTGCAGTCATCAACCAAAACGTATGCAGACAAAAAGTGTTTTAAACTTTATTTTCACAAAAACCATCCGGGCACTTACCTACCTAAGACCGTCCAACTTTCGGTTCAGCGTGAGGATCAAGGAGGAAAACTTTTAATGGTGATGCAAAGTGTACGCATCGTGGAAGATCGGAAATTGTTAATCCTGCTTGCATAACAAGATTGTTTGCTTGCGACTAAAGTATACTTGTAAGCGAGCTTATTATTGCTATTACATGTTGTACCTGTTCAGGAGATAATTATATCGCACTTATTATAGGGCTGCGTTGTTGCAAATATCAAAAACAAAAACAAAATGCAATTACTTAATACTGTAACCTAGAATCGAACATGACTTATACGCAAGCTTATTTGATTACCTACATTTTATGTCACAATGTGTTTAGGTACACTATCTGCGCAAAAGTAATTTCCCAGGGTGTATGTAGCATAATAACGATTGTGACATTTTATTGTCCATAGTTTATAATGCACTATGTAAGCAAAGATAGATTTAGGTGAATATTTGCTGTTTTCTAAGCTAGCATAGAAAAGTTGTGTGCCAGCGATCACAGTTCACGACTATTCACGGTTTTATTATAGCTTTTTTGTAGTACATATAAGTGAACTAATACTTATAACTAMAGGCATTCTAATCTTATTTGTATAATTTAATTTTGTTCTCAAATGTATAACTAATAAGTCAACTAATCAGCGCTTAACATTTTCAATACGCGCAAAGTAGGTACAATAGATGTAGCATGTGATATTAGAAGTGCAACACCGAGGCACAATAGGTAATTGGATAAAAAATATATGAAATTTTATCCAATTATGCCATAACAATAATTGGACAAAAAATCATAACGTATCTGACGACAGCGGCCTTTAATGCATTCGTTAACGAATAAGGCCCGGAAATAAATTAATTTAATTTATTCTCGAGGGCAGTTCTTCACAACCAATATTAATTCCCTGATGGAGGCACACTGGAATCTATGGCGGATACGACAGATTAGTCAATGTTTTCCTGACTACATCCCAAATATGCTCAGTTGGGATAAATCGAGAGATTTTGAGACCAGCATCATTTAAAAAGTTCCAATATGGCTGTGTATGGACGGGCATTAACGTTTTAAAACATTAACATAGAACAGTATAAATGGTTAATTAACACTGCTTATGTAACTAGAGGTAGGTAATCTAACTACTCCAATAGTTCGCTTAAAAACAAACTTCACATCAACCCACTCTCTAGACGGGCTGTACCGCGTTTTGGTTATTTGTTCCTCCTCGACCATCTTAACTCCACACTTGGCATATTCCGGTTGCAATGAAAGCATTGTGATTAAAGCGATGATCAGTTGCTCGAAACGATAAACCGATATCCTAGTTAATACACATATCACAGATTTGCTAGTAGTGTCTATTTTTTATCTAGGCATTTTGTTTAACAAACTGAATATCAAAAATAATAGCGAAAATAAAATGAAATGCAAGTGGGCTATTCAAACAGGTTTTAGTGTAATCATCTTGAAAAAAAATTTTGCGGTACATGCCAGTACTAAATGCTAACAGACACAATTTATTTGCAAGCAGCAGTAACAAGGTCTGTATGGTACTTATAACATTTATCCCGCACTAATTGCAAAAAGATCTTTCTGTAAAGTTGAGTGTAAACTAGTACGTTGTTAGCAAATAGTATGAATATGTCAAAACTAATTTTGGGGTAAAACAATAAAAACCCGTAGATTACATAGACGTCAGAAGAAAGAACTGTTGGAAACAAGGAAACCTGTTAAACTTATAAGTCATTTAAAAATGTTACAAATCACAATTTGAAGTATAACAAACGTATCGAAGTGTATTGAATTTATTATTACATTTCGTGATCTACCATCAAGTCGCCAGTTGTACGAGCGCACCAGCCGCGTCGCTGTGTCATACGCTTCAAGGAAGAACACCACTGAAGATAGCTACTAGTGCTGTCAACAGTGATCGCCGTATCCGGTTTGGCGGTTACAACGAATTTAACCGGTTATGAACAATAACCAGTTTTCATGAAAATAATCAAACCGTCGGTTAACCGGTTGACCGGTTTACTTTAACCGGTTAAATGGGGTAAGACTGTTAACCGGTTTAAATTAACCATTAACCAGTTCCAGTTTTATATATATATATATATATATATATATATATATATATATATATATATATATATATATATATTCTATACCATCTCATACTTGAAAATTTAAAAAATGACGTTTCTTTCAATATATAATACTAATAATATAAGCAGTTAGGAAAAACCTGTTTACATGGAAATGAAAGCAGTGTCTATTATAACCCTTTTAATGGATCCTTAATTTGAACCAGTTTTGCGTTTAAACTAACGCGATGAACGTACCTCGGAACAACCTACGTTTGTCAACCAATTTTAAAATGTTAATTTATTAAACATACCAACCTTTAACAATTTGATATAACATTCAAATTATTGTTCGCTATTTTTTAAGGTATTCAGCTGTAGGGTTATGCGTTCTGCCGTTTTCGTTAGCGCGGTATGTGCTTAGCGCATTCTTGAGTCAGGGCTGAACACTAAATACTTGTATTTCTAATTTATTTAGTTATTTTTGAACAGGTTTCATAACCGGTTAATTTTTAACCGGTTCGTAACCAGTCAATTTTTAACCGGTTATTCCAAGGTTGCTTATTACGGTTAATATTGCAATATGCAAACCGGTTAACCGTAACCATTGACAGCACTAATAGCTACCGAAGTAGCAGTCGAAAGCTTTGAAAGGAAAAACCTTCAACTTTTGGTCCACCGTCTAGCATCCTGAGTAACCTTCCTACAAGACGCTACTGGTAACACCGTACGTGAAAGTTTACGTGATTTCAAAATAATATGAGTTGTTCCGTTTTAAGTTTTGTATTTGAAAGCTAGTATGCTTGCGTTGCTCTATTTTACCATTTAGGTTTAATAAAATAAATTCTATTTTGAAGAAACATCTACTGTCGTTGAAATGGACTACTACATATGCGTGTATGCTGCACATGAAAAGTTAATAAGTATTTTATATATTTTTTCATACATATATACGTATAATATACTAAACATCATATGAATATAGTATGTGTAGCTCATATGTATATGTGTAGTATGCAATACAGTGGAATTATCCCCTTAATATTGGTTAGATATTGTATATAATTATTATATGTATATTTAATGCTAATGATATACGCTCATAAACCAATATCTCCCGGACATATTCGCGAGCACTACATCTCGGATTTTTTTGTATATCTACTGTATTTATACGATTATGTTTTCCTATATTCTACCGTTTTGTGTTTATTTGCTAATAATAACAAAGTACCATGTTCAGTACGAAACTAAAAATGCACAGAAATTGTTCACCTCCGGTACAACCGGCAGTTCGCCGCCTTTGAAAATATTTTCATCTTGTAAAGCACTTAATTTTATACAACTTTCACTGTTAACATTTTTGTAAAGGTTCCACTATACATTCATTGTAGACCGATTTCCCCTTAGCGACTCGTACTGTATAAACTGTTTTATCGTTTGTTGCAGTTACATGATAATCCTCCACCCCATAAGACTTGGTTTACGGGCAGTATATCTCGTATTTATGGCGACATTCCCCGTCACCCAAAATGTCCACATCATAGCCGTAAGGAACGGGAGGGGTAAAGTTTTCCTTCGGCTTTTGCATAATGAAGAGTTATTTGTTCACTGCGAAAGCGCTGGGGATTCTAAACGCGAAGTGTGAAAAATTTGAAATAAAACCCTCGGACAGCTTGCTAGATAACATCGCGCAGAGGAACCACATTTCAATCTTGGTTATGTCTAAGAGAAGCCCTGTACATTACAGTTACTTGCACGAAGGTTATCAGAAGGAACGACTCGTCTTCCTTTTTTATTAGTGGGTTGTTGAACCTCCTTTTTGTGATCTATGCCATTATTGTCAACAAAATAATGTAGGTATATACATCAAGAGGAATTTTGAAAATATAAAAGTACCGATATTACTGCAACAAATGCTTCATTGGCTAGTCACTTAGTATATAAACATATGACCATTCTAGGCGATTTTAAATTAAATATACAAAATTATAATTAGCCAAACCTTTGGTAGCATAGATCATTTTTGTAATTTCAGCTGTTGCATACTAAATTTTTAATTTTTTCAGTTCTGATGCTGGCATTAAGGGTAATTTCAGTTTAGGGTCAAATCTGCTTGTTTCTGTTCGATTTTAAGAAGTCAGCAGATGCTTGCTGAAGTTTTTTATTTTCATATTTAGTAAGAGTTATAATAACTGAAGCCGAAGGCACTTTACCTATTTTACATGAAGTGGATACTGACTTCAAGGAGTTTAGTAATATTCCTAGGGGAAAAAATACTTATAAAAAGATCAACTATAAAGGAATATGCAGAGCTTTGCAGAATGTTTGCATTGTAATTAGAAAATTTTCTTACGTTTAATTATGTTTTGTTTATTTAATATTCTCTGCTGCGCAGATGGATGTAAATAAGTAAGGAGAAGCATGGGCAAATACGAGTAGGAACCCATGGAGACGGCTATTGTACCAGTATTTGGTTTACTGGGTTCGAAGGTAAGGTTAGCGCGTCCGACAAATAGTTTATTATGTGGTTATTTTATTATATGGTTTATTTTTTTAAAAKGCAAGTTTTTTTAAAGCTAGCACCAGGCTAAGCATACACTTCACCAGTATGGTAGCTAGACTGTCATACTCATTTCTATTAGTCAACAACCAACATAACAGTCAATGACGGATTTATGTCATGAAGTAACACCTTAATGAATTAACTAAAAATTGTATTTAGGGACGCTACATTATAGAAGAATTCCATATTGCAGATCTTTTAACTAACTAACTAACTTATTAGAAATAAGAAAGAACGACCTAGTAAAACCAGTAAAAGAAACGATATACCTAGTGCTCCATTACAGTTTTTGGTGTACGACTTTTTACATTTGTCACGGTTTAACAATGCTGAAAGCCAGTCACGTTTTTACCTTAATCCAAGCAAGGGATGCATGATGGTCAGCCAAGGATCATTGATGATGCAATACGCAATTGTCGTGATAAATAATAATAATAATAATAATAATAATAATAATAATAATAATAATAATAATAATAATAGTAGTAATAATATTAATAATAATAATAATAATAATAATAATAATAATAATAATAAATACTGCTTGCTGAAGTTCGTCGCTTGGGATAGTGTTGTGTTAAACTGAATGGGATATTATAGATCGGAACTTCATTTGCTTCAGTGCCAAATCTAGATTATGGTTAGGGTTCCAAGATGGACATAGACATGTTAAGACAGTTTCGCAGTACCTATGTCTCCTCCATTGTTCAAAAGACATGATTTAACACCTCCACAGTAGATAGCTGAAGTTCTACTACCTGTTGCTCTATACATTCAGGTTTTCCCAGCAAGACAATACCAAGTCATGGATGTTTGACAAAATACTGACTTTGAAGTTTTAAATCGACCTGTATGAACCCCTGACTGTGTTCAACAGGCTCGGGGCCCCTCACTGCAGGAATACATCTATCACTTGATTCGTTGCTTTCTTTTCTGCTTTTTTATGGCTTAACTTAAACCACATATTAGTTAATAATTGAGATGATAGTATAAAGACCGAAACAGCTGTAACCATAACTATATTAATATATGATAGTGAAAAAAGCCAAGATGTTATTATTATCTAATAAAAACTGAACACAGAATTAATACGCATAGACTAAACAGATCTTTCCTACTGGGTGTTTGCATTACTTTTGAGTTCCATCATAGCAAGTCAACTACAAGACTAAAGTATTTGTTTCTGTATCTGCATGTAACCCTTATTTTTTTAATTCCGAAACACAATGCCAGAAACCGCTATAACTGTAAAGAATATCTACTTTTTCCAGTTACAGCGGTTATTATCATACGTATAAGAAAACAATTGTCAGGTATCGTTATATCCATAGTTTACGAATTAAGATCATTGATTTGTGGTCTAGGAATGAAAATTTTTAAGGGACTGCTTGAAAGTTTGTGAGTTGTCAAGAGTACTATAATACTCATTATAACGACACCTGTAATGTAAACTCAAGCGTAAAACCTCCTTCATTCATTAAATAGCTCGTTTAGACATTTATAGCCCATCACATTTGAAAAGATGGCTTAAAGTTAAATGGAGGTACTCTATAAGTGTCGGTACCTACATCTATATTGTTTTAAAAATTTTAATGCCTAAATGGATTTTGGTAATTTGTATGTGTTGAAGCTCAGTCACCGCGCTGATAAAGATTGTTAAAAAGCAAAGCGTAAGCGCTAGGATAAAGCAATAAACCTCTAGAGTGGGGTGCCTCAGTCTGACAAACCATTTATTCAAAACAAACACAACGTGCGAGAAACTTACATTTTACGTCCGATCAAACAGAAAAATGCTTTTTGTGTTTAGAAGACAAATTGAATGTTTCCTTCCCCACCCACTGATTGATTTATTTCGCCACGAAATACGCTTGCACAAATTGATTTTGTTCTCAAGGCGTTTACAGATCTTCACCGAAGGAGTGGTATTGAGACAAACACATCCCAACACAGCGAATGTTTCCTACGGTAGTTCCAGGAACTTTATTAATGGCGTTGGGGCGACGCTTGGTTAAAGTGCTTTCCGCTGGGCAATTATATAACTTTAATTCTCTCATGGATCATGCGCTGCATTTATGTGCCCAACTATTAGATGGTGTGTGCATGACAAGTGATGCGAGAATTAGCGTGTCCGGTTCAAACAGGGCTATATTCCGTTAACTTGGACGAACATTTTAGTCCCCACTTGGTGCATACTACGTGATACTGTAACAACGCATCGGAGTGCCTGATTAAGGATATTATTGTTACAACACTTGGCGGAACAGCCTTCCGTGCATCGTGAACCGCAATATCATATCTGCAGGCCACATAATGGCGTTACATCCTTACCTAACGACATTTAACTCGGAGAGGTAGTTTTACCTACACAATAAATGACGAATTAAACTGAAAAGGAATAATGATCGTATATAATAATAGAACTGCATGCAATTTGTTACGTTATGTAGCTACTATAACATGCCATGAACTATAAAACCCCGTTTGGTGCTCGTTACCGCAAATGATAAACTCGAGGTATCTCTGAGCACCAGACGAATGTAACATTAATCTTCCTCGTCATAATGAGACAATGTTCCTTTTTAATCTATCATTATTTCCTTAATTTCCGCATCGCGTGGTTCCGACGTAAGTAAAATTGGCCTATATTAATAATAACATCAATCTCAACTCAACTACATACCAACTACTCTAGAACTTACTGGCATAAAAACGACAGGTTAATTTTTTGGCATACATTTTCAACAAAAACTGCTAAAGTTATGACAAATTGCTGGCTATGTATTTTACATTTCTTGCAAACATGGAATACGAGATAATGCAGCTGCAGCTAGCAAACTGCGAATACTAGCATGTATTTGAAAGCAATATATTGCCTGCATAAAGCTGAAGGTGTTCTTAATGCGGGTCATCTTATTGTGAGTGGTTGTCAAAGTTTAGCAAGTTAGTAAAATAAATGGTTGTATAATGATATTTTCAGTTTTTAGTCTGTCTGCATATATCTGCTTTGACGAACAGGCCAGATGAACTGCAGGGTAAATTGAAAATTAAAAACAAGTAAATCAGCATAGATGCATAAGGTGCATGAAATGCACATGCACTCTGACCGTAGCAATATTATATTTTTATGTATTTTCTAAAGAAAACAGCTGTATAAAAATGGTTGTATCTTATGCATCATAAACAAATAGTCGATCAAAATAATCCCTCGTCATTCATAAAAGCATCTTGGTATGAGATGGTAACGCTTTGTTAAAAAAACACCCTTATGGAATGTGCGTTTTTTTGTAAAACCACGTAACCCACAATTTTGCTTAGCATAATCAACATGTGAACTACAAGTTATTGCTCTACATTGTCATAACAGCACGGATAATACTATATAAAAATATTGTGCTTTAACGAAAAAAGTATGAAGTACACCTCGTATCCAATTTGCTAATTTTTATAAAAATAAAGAAGGGCGATAAGATGAAATTAATTGTTCTACGAATTCCAACAGTTTTATGCAACTTTGACAGAATTTAATTGAATGTTTGAAGAAATTAAGTGCGGAAGAGTTCTTGTAACATTAATGTCTTGTTGGTACATAAATAGTAGGGCTTGGTTAGTATCTTGCTGCTTTAACTTCTATGTAATTCTTCAGTGGAAATAGGATAATTTCTCCCATTTTTACTTTTTCAATTCAGACGGTGCCGGTGTTTAAATCAAGTGAATGAATAGCTGGGTTTGTTGGTCATTAAATCCACTACGCTTCTTTTAATAGGAAAGTAATAAAAACTAACGTGCTTTTGTAATTTAACTTAAAAATAGTAGCTGTAGACAAACAAAATGCCTTATTGTTTCGTAGCATTCTTTTTATGTTTACTTATTTTTATTTAAAAAACTCGGCTGTCGCCCAAACTTATTTAACGCATGCGTACACCAAAGTGGAAAGCGCCCACCGACATTGACTAGTTTTGAGTAGTTCTGCCGCTAGATTGCGTATAGCTTGGCTTGAATGGCCAATAGCGAACTTGCAAACGTTATCAACTCGAAATCTCGATTTTTTTTTACACAACCATGAGTAAGCTACGCAAAATGCCCAAGAAATCCGACTTCGCAACTTTTAGCACGAAAATATAAATTTTTGTTTTTAATTGACGTTAAAAAGTCGATCTAGAACCGAGAATTGAACGACCAGACGCGTCTCTATATATTTTTTCGTTCGCCGACCAAGTTTGGAGTAAACATGGCGGGACCAATAAAAAATTTGACCACTGTATGGCCACACTGTGCTTACAGAGTCACTGTAAGGTGGTAACGATAAGAGCGCCATCTTGCGGCAGCCATGTCGTAGGAGCCACATGTCGCGTAAAACTAAATTTGTTTTGTGAAGCCATAATCATAGCTTCGTGTTTAGCTAATTATTCGCGTTTATTATGTGGTATTGATGAAGACCAAAAGCTAGCCTTCATATATTAGATGTTACCATTTACCAGAGATAAAGTGTTTGTTGTAGGCTGTCATGTTTCTGGCGTTTGTTAATTTAAACACGCCGATTTATTTGCGATAACCAGGTCGGTTGTGTTGCACTAATTTCGAATCGTAGACGGCAAGCCACATACATTTACGGAAATAGCATTCAACCAGTAACACCACAAATTACGATTTTCACAAAATTACATTGCCACGACAGTTCTTAGACAACACGTTAACAGCAACTTTGTGAAACGCCAAACTGCTGTCAGACAATTTAAACAAAAGGTTGCTTCTTTAAAGATGGTCACCTTTTAGGAATGTGCTGACGTCTCGCCGATATCTCCTATAGGAGCACAATGGCTTCTTTTCCATTGGTTGTTAAACGTTTATTCATTAATACTACCCGTTTACTAATTATGCCCTATGCAAGTAGTACATTGATGGTTCAAAACATTAATATTTAGTCAGTAAATAAGATATCGAAAAAATTATACATTATACTGTGTTTTAAAAGTTATGATGTGAATCACACCGCAGGAGCATTTACTTACTAGCTTACTACACATGATGTCTAAAGTTAGTCTGCTAAAACTAAAGTTGGAGAGATTCGAATTGTAGTAATGGCAATGCGATTTCGACAATAAGCTTTTACTGAAGTAATTGTATTATTTTTACAACCGAATGGAGTCCGAGTCATCACAGCGTACTCGTATAGTACGAATTTTAAACAGAAAAGCTAGTGTGAAGTAAGCATGCTAATTTTGAAACATCCTGCACGTATCTATCTATCTATCTATCTATCTATCTATCTATTTAGGCTACAATATTAAAAAGAATTGCAATTAGAAAAGTAAACTCTTGTATCTTAGCAAAATCAAATATCTAAGGGGACTTTATACAATGCTGCAGAACGTTTCTCTATTTCCACCAACATACTAAATTGACTGCCTGATAGACATCATCTTTCGCTGTTAGAAATATAAAGAAACGCTAATAAACAGATCAACATAATGCCGAACAAGCGAATTGTAAAAATAGGATGTTTGTAGTATGTATAGGTAAGTATATCAAGTACATTTGAGGGCTACCACGACTTGCGTTTTATTCCTCACTCAATTTTTGAAGTTATATCCTGAATAAGCGCTCTTTTATTCTTATTTACCAATAATTTTGTTATATTCTGTTACCCCTGCTGCTGAGCGGAAGTATGTCAGTCCGAATTATCGAACGCCGCGCCGCTCAGCTATATCTGTAAAAAATACAAACGTCGAAGACTCTGTAATTCCTGCTAGCTCCACTGCAGTAATTACCTCCGCAACATCTTTTTTCCTACAGCGTAATAGCAAAAAGTCAATTGGGAAGTTTTAATGACACTTCTAATTACTCGTTTTAACAGAGATCTGATAGCGTACCCGCAAGATAAGTTTTGATAAGCGCTTCAGTTAAAAAGTGCACCCTCCAGCAAAAGTAAGCAGTTTTTGTACAGTATTTGTACGAGGGCAAACTAACTAACGATTAGTAAACAGATGTCCGTATGTCTGAAATTAAAGTTTTGACTTAACCTATAGCAAAATGACTAACTAAATATTTTAGGAGTAACGATTTAAAGAAACTGATAGAAACTGTGCACTAAGCAGTTGGCAGTAAATTTGCACCGTTATTTATCTACCTACTGATTTCTCTATTTTCAATCTATCCTCTGATGACATTCTTGCAATGTTTTTAGATTTACTTCTGTATTTTGGTGCATCTGCAATATTGAGTGAAAACTAGCGTTGGCTGTATATGAAACTATTCTAAAATAATGTAACAATTACTATTCAGAGAAATTTTGTTTCAAAACTAAGTGCGCCATAACTTATTTTAAGGTAACGTAACTTACCTAGTAAGCATATTCAGTAGTATACAACTTTAATTACCTATAATTTGATTATTAAAGCATTGTCAGTGTTTTAACTCGAGAAGTTCGACATTTTCAGGTATATCAGGAACTTTACTTTATTTGACATTTTGTCAGTATTACACCTAACTACAGATGCTATCAGACACCTAAGTATCAATGATTAAGTAAGTGGGTAACGGGGGAATGGCACCCTGGTAATTACTGCATTGCGTGTTTAGAGGGCGATAAAGCACAATAATATAATAAATTTATAGAAGTCGTACTTCTAGATAATAACATTGCTTAATTCCCAAATGAGTTTTAGAATACGTCCATTTCGGAGCTGCTGCGTTGGCTTTGCCGTTCTGTTATTGCTACACTCAACAGTGATGATTATCGCGATGGTGGGTAATGTAGGTCACCTTTCACACCATTTATAAATGCAGAATATAGATACGAGCAGAATTGGATAAACAATAGACGCGACGTGGTTACACGACTTCAGGGGGGGGGGCACCGACTACTGAGAATTAAGTCACGACAAATAAATTGATACATATTGTCGTGAATATTTTAACTAATTATCGCAGTGGTGGTAAGTAAAGTCTAACCAGTTTGAGATAAACGTCTTAGTTGTCTCTACCAACCCTCAGAAAACCGTAGTACTTCAGCCATCAGCACCAGGTGACATTTATGCTTAGTAATATCGTCAGATATCTGCTTATAAATGTCATGCTGAGTTCTGGAATTTAATAAAATTGACACAATTCCAGATGGAAATAAATCATATATTAAGATTTTGTTTCATTCTTTTAACAGTTGATGATAAACTTTTTTAATAATCTCATTAGGACGGATTTTTTTAACTTATCTGTCTCTAGTGTGTACGTCCAGGAAGTTATTGATTATTTATCTGCGCTTAACTCATATCTACAAAGGGTAATATAGCAACTTACTTAGTGTGCTATCTTAAAATGAATATCGACCTCTTAAGGTTTATATTTTTTTAAAACATACCATAGCATTTTAGACTGAAAGTAGCAATGTTTTCACCAAATTGCATAACTCTACAGCGTATATTCGTTAAAAAGGCATAAGACGTAAGAAAATATTTGTTCCTTGGTTTGATTTTTTTTATTGGATGGAGTATCGAACACAATAAAAAGAAAAAAATTGCAAATATTGTATAAAATTCCATAAGGCATGGCTGTTTATATGTTGTATCTATACATATACACCATATTCCTCAAGAAAGAGCAGACTTCATCTGCCAATAAATTTACTACCCATAAAAATGTGTATTACATTGTTATCAGATATAATTGTTATTTAGTTGCATTGAGTAACCATTATTATGCACCAGAATAACCTGTGTAGATGACCAGATTCCCAACTTTTTAAGGCGGCTAGCTGACTATACTTTGTCATCATATCAGTGTAATACGGACAGATGGCATTGCCATCTAAATTTCTACTTACAATATTAATCTCACGTTGTCTAAAGCCTCATTTCATGATATCTGGAAAATTGCAAGGGTCACCTATTGAAGAATGGCAATCATGCTGAACTAAAAAAAATTGACCCTGTTGTTATTTTGACAAATTTTGTTAAGCTCTTCGCGATGTCTGCACAATAAAATTTGTAATCAAGTCAAACATTACATTTCACTAAACTTATATGATTTATTTCCGACGCGTTTAACTAACTAGATTAGCGCACTTTAAGCAGTTTACAGCAAGTCATATAGAAAATAAAAGTTAAGTTGATGTAGTGCACACCGAAGATGTTCGATAAGGTGGACCCATTGCATTCTACTTAATAAACAGTGAGTGATTGAGTAACAATACCAGGTCATATCTCGCTCGACGTGAATGATGTGTTACAACGGTTTTAATCGAATAATTATATCGCAACCTTTGGTGTTCTGCAAGGGTCCAACCTGGGACCAATGCTGTTTATTTTGTTTAGAAATTATTTATGATTAACTTTATAATCTAATCGTCTGTCCTTTGCTGTCAACTTAAGATTATTTGCTGAGGTGACCGGTGAGGATGACTGTATGGCACTGTATGGATAGATTAATCGTATAACTGGATAGTGCACTGCAAACCAATTGCCTCTTAATGTTGACCAGCGTCATATTAGCACTTTACTTCACTATCTTAGTATTTAATTACGCCATAGAAACGGTCAAACAGGTACGCTATAATAGCGCTAAAGATCTTAGTGTGACTTTTGATTGTAAATGATCTAATGCTGATCACGTAGATCAATTGTAAAAGCTGCCTATAACCCTCTGCGTTTTGTTATTCGCAACTCAGCAACAGCTAATCGTCTCACTGTACTAAAATCTTCGCGTTTCTTACTGGTTTGTTCTATTTTAGAATATCAAATACACATGAACCATAAGAAAAAAATCAGAAGCGATTTCTTATTCTTTTGACTAATAGCACTGACAGTTATTATCCGCAAAGAGGATATATTCACACCCTGCTGGAAAGATTGTACATCAATCCTCTGTGAGCTATGAGTATACTTACAAGCTTAACTCTTCAGTTTAAAGTATTAAAGTATTTTATGGTGATGTTGATTGTCCTACATTACTAGGATTATTTAATATAAGATTGCCCAGGCTGGGTTCCCGAGATCGTGGCGCATTTTATTGTTTAAAGGATAGAACTGCTGTACTTGTTAATTCGTCTGTTTTCGTTATGTCAAATAATTTTAATGATTTTAATAAATTATCTAAAAAAATTATTGGTAGTTGCAAGAACGCAACAGTTGGTAAAAGTATTGCTGTGCACTTTGACATTTTTGTTTCCTTTAATAAGAAAGTGTGATTCTATATAGTGTGTACCATATATTATTTTTTTTATTCTGTAAATGGATCTTTCTGTTGGGTGATAAATGCATTATTGTTATTTTTCATTTCAATAAATAATAATAAAGGTTCACAATTTTTTATTACACCGCTAGTGTTATAACGGAATTCATTGCTCAACTCAAATGAGCGCCATATAGTAACACTCTTATAACACAAGTATAAACTCATATAATTAGTTTATGATTTGTAGGTTATATCTCCCATTAAATTCTATTTCAATGACGTTTCGACCTTGCTGTTATATTACTGTCAAACTGATGTTATACAAAATAAAAATTTGATAATAACTTATAAATAAAGTCGAGACGTCATCGATTTAGTGTTTAATAGGAATCAAAACCCACGAGCGAAGAACCGGCACGAATTAAGCAAGCTTCACAAAATAATATAATCAAATGAACACATTGGAAAGTACCTTTTCGGTTCCAAATACTGTATGTATCCTAAATTTGTAAATGCAAAAAGTTTTCAAATAAACACTTATCAATAGCAAAAGAAACACTAAAACATTATCGCTTATAGTATAGGAGGTACGCCTGTAAATTATATACTTTTTAAGATTTCCAAATTTCTTGCTATCAGGTTTATTAACATACTTAAAAAAGTTAATTGAAGTGATTCAGCCAGAGTTTAAGAATGTTCAAAATCCGAAAAAAATGCATCCTCAGAACACCCTGTAAACAACGGAAGTTTAGTTTCAGTCCGCGGAGTAGCCATACACGATCAACGATTCGAGAATGACATAATAGAAGAACTTTCGAAAACTTCACCATGCACACACACAGACCTATTGAAATTCAAAAGAAACTTCGTGAATAACAATAAAATTCGATGACGCTACAATCGATTTGCAACAAAATGAAAACTCAGCTAGTGCCCGTCGGACGCTTGCCCGATGGAGACAGAAGTTTCCTGTGTAGCGCGGATAGTTCGAGCTTTCAGTCGATTTTCCACATTAGAATGTCGACACTTGGGGCCACTCCGCTGAATTGAATTAATAACAGATGCAAACGATGCCGTGACACGGAAACCCGGCCGACCTAGCATTCAAGTCCTGATTTTTACAGGGTTTTCTGGTGCGTTTTCGTACTGCTGTAAATCAGTACGTTTCAGTTTAACGATGACAATATACCCATAAGTAGCGATAACGGTATTATTGTAGTATTAAAAGTTAATTAACGTTTAAGTGGCATTTTAAATTATAAGTGTGCAGTCGTAAACACTTAGTTTGGTTAGAAGTTCTTCTATTAAAACTTGAGGAACTTCGTCAATTTGCGAAAAGCTCGTATAAAAGATGTTAAGCTCAAAATTTGCTGTTAGATAGTAGGTAGGTTTATATGACGTTTCTCATGCGGACCACTATAAATTATTAATTTGCAAAAACATTAAAATATCGATGAAATTCCTTATTAACTAACATCCTAAATAGTTCGGCAAATTACTAAATAAACATATATTTCCACCATAATTCAGACAAAAACCAATGGCTAATTTAAAAATATGAAGAATTTACAAATAGGTAATAAACATTAAGTAATCTGAGAAATAAACCTACTTCAAGGTTTCATCCTATGTTGATGAATCGAACAATCAGTAGCCGTTACTCTCACAATTTTAACCAAATTTGGGTCCAGCTCAAATACTGATTTATCAGCACGTTCATTTTGACCACCCGCGAGACAACGAAACGATGTTTTTCTCCTGCAAGATATGTCACTTGTCTACAGGCAATTAGTTCACATGAAAAATTGCAGTGTGAAAACTCGTCACGGCATGCGACGGATCCTGTCACCCCTTGGAAAGCACACGCCGGTTCGGTTTTTCCACGAGGGAAACGTGAACCGCGAGGGCGCGCTACGAACTGTAGGACAAACGGCTGCGCCCGGGCCTAGCCCCCACCCCTAATTCAACGGCGGCGCAGGATCGCGACTTGAAGACCATTGAAGACTATGCGTCTGTTTTGGTTGCAGCAGGGATGCAAGGTGATATTACCGTAAAAGCTCGAATGCAATTTTACTGTTGCCCCAGCTGATGAAAATTTAACTCTGATTCTCGGTTAAAGTGCTGAGAGGCGTCCGCAAAGCGGGCGTGCTCGTGTTTTACTGCAACCCCTGTAGTTTATGTTAACCGAGTTGGAAATGAATTTAAGTCTTTGTTCGTAGATGATGACGTGATTGGAATGTTTGGATTGCGAGCTGCCGGCCAGATTAGTGAGCTGAAATCAATCGGTGAAGCAGCAATATAACTTGTTAAATTATCCATGCGTGTTGAATCTTTACAAATAATAAAAATAAATAAACTAGAACGTAACATTATATAGAGTAGGCGTTTGTATTTCAATTCACTAGAAATATTTATGCTTGACCTCGCTTTAGATGACATTCCGAGCTTAACGAATTCTATTAAAAATTCATGCACATAATTTCCCAAGAGTATTTTGAAATACAGTTCGGTACTTACCTACTCCCATGTAGTTAAAAATGTAAGCGGTCCTAGTTTTTCAACGAAATATTGGTTGACTTCTGAGAGAGGGAAGTATATGAGATTCCATATGCCAGTAGGCTACGGATAGTACCACCAGTAGCCACATTAGTAAATTATGTCACTGATTGTGGTCAACTAGGGCAAACGTTGTATGTACATGCGCAGCCTTAGGGTTTTCTGAAAATGTAAGGATGATCCAATTATAAAGTACAGCCGTCACGTACTTTGAAGCTAAACAACTCCTACAAAACCTTTTTTTGGTGTGGACACGTCTTGTTTTACAGTTTGAGGTGATACATTTTGTGCAATACTAGTGGTGTTCTTATATACAGAAGGTACCGTAATTGTATACTACGTAACAAGTGGCGACAATATAGCTTCCGCTATAGTAGCGTAGCAAAGAGACAGGTTTTAGATTATTTTGTTTACCAAAAAATCAGAAGATAAGGGAAACATAACTATTGCCTATAAAAGAAGCGATTTGGCGCTTAGAGCGGCTATTTGTGAAATTAGGTTCAAATGTCAAATTATGAATTTCTTGGAGGCAATATGGCGACAATGACGGTACCCATCCTATACAGGAACACTAAGTAAAGATAAATACTAGTAAGGTCATAGTATGTTTAAGGGTAGGGACAACACGGTTGCGACGTATACAATTTCTATATTGTTTGTAATAATTATGTCTCTGTTTCTGCCGGATTTGACAACGATGATTGCTAGGCAAGTTGAAATCTAGCAAAACTTGCTACCCCATCTCTCGCATGCACCACATGGAAAAGTATCATTGTCTTTTGTGCTTCCGGATAACAGCTGAGACTTGAATTGGCGGTACCTTCTATATGCAGTGGCCTAAAATACTAGTGATGGCCTGTGCCGTCTAGCCGTACCAATAGGGCAACACTATGTACCAGTAGGAGTATAGCCTGTACATATGAAGCCTGTAGGCGACATATACAATAGCTTAATGAAAGACGTATGCATGATCGTTCTAATTTGGATGCTATTGTGACCCGATGCTCTTACTCACTATGTCACACGTCACTTAAATTATACTAGATACTAGTGAAACAAGATGTGCGGCATATCAGCAGACACAATTATTGCAATGATGGTTTAAAAAACTATAGTACCGAGTTATTCGAAACTCTTTCGAAGTGAAATTTCGACATCGTCATGACAAAAGATATAGCTACAACGTAGAGTTCGAGTTTTTTCGGAATTTGGTAGGGTAATATAAATATTTGTTGTTATATTTTGCTTAAAAATGCGTATTTTTGGCGAGCTATTTCTCGAAAACTAAGGCACATAAACGAAAAATTCGAACTCCACGTTGTAGCTACATATTTCTTTGTACACTACCAAAAACATGAGCACGATAAATGAGTAAAAACATTCAAAAAATCTAAAACCGCAAACCCTTCCGTCACGAGAGCGAAATGCGAATGCCCATCCCCACCAGGTCCGTCGCGTGGTATCCAGTGAACAGTGAGGCTAAGATACAAACCTGTCGGAAATGATCGAGCGGTATAAGATCTATTCCGATATGACTGAATTTCTAAGATTGTATGTCTAAATACACGTGACATAATGTTGAAACCTCTTTCACATTAATTTACTGTCTGCCGAAGAAATGGGGAGGCGGAAGGAAAATTATTATAAAAGTTCCTCCAGAAATCATAGTCGACATGCAGTTAGAATGAAATGTTCATAATTGCAGAAATAAATGGGTTATTCCATATTTTGAATAACCTGGTATAATATCATAGTAAGTTACTAATATCATGCTTAATTTTTTTATGCACACATTACAGTCAGCAATTTTCCGAATATTAGTTTAGCCCGTCTGTTGCTCGTACATATGATCTTTTCGTGATTACAACCTATCGGCTACCCTCTTACGTCCCATGTCCCGCTGGTAATATGGGTTGCATAGTTTACATTTCTGCCCGATCGCTCGAAGTAAATGCCCCTCTTATTTAAGGTAACAATAACCAATTTGCGTTATTTGATTCCTGTTCCTTATACAAAATTGTTAGTTTTAACTTCAATGCCCGATTAAAATATTTAGATAACGGTATATTCTATTCTAAGTACTTGAATTTTTTGTAAATAGTACTGATGATGTCTTTATATTAGCTTAAAATATCCACTTTCAGATAAACGGATCACTTTACTATTTTTTATGTTAATTACTTATAATAATAATAATAATAATAATGTACAACAAAATGAAGAATTTATTGAAAAATATGCAAAAAGCTAACCAAACTATTGAATATAAAGTTTAAATCAAAAATTTTTATAAGAGCTGTAAACACTTAGATACGCCGTAACTGCACTCACCTACTCTTTTGGAATATTAAAATACACTGAGTCAGATCTCAATTAGTGTGATCGGCTTWCACGGCGAATGCTTACGAAGTTTAGATTGCACCATCAGAGAAGTGCAACTGAGAGGTTATACCTTTCTAGAGCGGATACTGGCAGAGGCCCCATTAATATATTTAGTATGTGCTGATCCCAAGAACAAAACTTACAGACCATTTTCATTAATGTTACTGACCCATTACTAACAAAGTTTTGCCTAGCAAATGCTAACTACACTCCTCTGAATTTAAGGGGTTTAATGGTAAAATTCTCGTCCGTAGTTCGTACCTCAAAAAATCCTGATATATTTGGCATATGAGTGTACCTTCGTGGAATTTTGGACCAACAGTGAAACTTAGAAACCTCACGCACACTGAGTGCCCAGATACTTTGAAAGTATTATCTCTAAGTCAGCGTGGATTCTCTTGTGACCAGTAGTGGCAGTTAGTGCTTCGGTCTCGGTCTCGGAAATGCATGGTTTCATTGGTCTCGGTCTTGGTCTCGATTTACTTAGTCTCAGTCTCGTGACGAGAGCCTCGGGTTTCTAAAAGTGGTGGTAATCCTAATATTTTTGAAATCCCGATATGTTCCTTTTACAAAAAGGTCATCCAAGGCGATATTAGAAATATTTACAACTAAAGCGCATCGTAAATATTTTGAGATATATCCTCTACAGTTACACGGTGGTGGTTACGGGTGATTAAGCAGTGCAGCACACCAGTTGCAAGAATACAGTATCATCAGGCTGGGCTTGCTTAGTCAATAAAGGATGAACGGCTAGTCGAGCACCATACAGAGATGTGCATCTACATAAGCAGTCAAGTCAGGCAACTTTGAAAACACACTTACCCGTTCTGGTGTCTCAGTAATGGAAAATCTAACAAAGGAAAGTTTATTGCTTCCTAAGGCTGCCGAGTAGAGGTTGAAAAGTTAATGATAAACACTACTGTTTTAGCACTGCTAATTCAGTAAACCGGTGTACTGCACACACTAGCACTAAAAACAGCTGCTTCACTACACCTTCCGCTCATTTTWTAAGCGCTGTTCGAATTCCAAACTGCCCGTGCTCTTTATTTATACCCCCATTTCAGAAGCGACACCTTCCAGATGCTATCGAAGCTTCGCGAAGGTTCGATTGAGAGAATTCTCTGGAGAGTATCGACATTCTCCGCCATCTGTCTGTGGCTAGGATCAGTATTTGCAGTGACCTACTACACCGCATCTACACGCCTGCAACTCCGGTACATAGATGGCGCTGATTCCACAACAATGTATTTAAATAACGTTTTTATTATTGTAAGAACGTGGAATGAAAGGCATAAAAACTGCTTTTTCATATGTAAGGTCACTCACATACCCTTTTTCAGATTTTCGCAGCTTGATTTTGCAAAATAAATCTGATGCTGCAGGAATTTCAAAGAACTTGTTGCCGATAGCATTGCGGATGGTCAAGTAAATGCATAATACAGGGCTATAACCTTTTTAGACGAGATAAGGGATTAAGAAGGGTGTGTCAAGTTGGCCCCGCCCGATCAAATTTTTACAATTACAATATGGGGATGAATTGTGCTAGTTTTGTGCTGAATTGTGCTGCTATTAAAAAGTTTTGTGCAGCAACCCTTATACGCTTAATTAAATAATCATTTGGCGGGGCCAGCTTGACGGTCAGCCCCGCTTTTTTTGCAATATTCAAAATCTAATTACGGCAATGAATTGTGCTCGTTTTGTGCTGAAATGTGCCGGTGTCAGGGAGTTTTGTGCAGCAACCCTTATATTTAATTTTTTTAAAACACCGGCAGGCGGGGCCAACTTGACGGTCAGCCCCGCTTTTTTTTGGGAATATTCAAAATCTAATTGCGGCAATGAATTGTGCTCGTTTTGTGCTGAAATGTGCCGGTGTCAGGGAGTTTTGTGCAGCAACCCTTATATTTAATTTTTTAAAAACACCGGCGGGCGGGGCCAGCTTGACGGTCAGCCCCGCTTTTTTTGGGAATATTCAAAATCTAATTACGGCAATGAATTGTGCTCGTTTTGTGCTGAAATGTGCCGGTGTCAGGGAGTTTTGTGCAGCAACCCTTATATTTAATTTTTTAAAAACACCGGCGGGCGGGGCCAGCTTGACGGTCAGCCCCGCTTTTTTTGGGAATATTCAAAATCTAATTACGGCAATGAATTGTGCTCGTTTTGTGCTGAAATGTGCCGGTGTCAGGGAGTTTTGTGCAGCAACCCTTATATTTAATTTTTTAAAAACACAGGCGGGCGGGGCCAGCTTGACGGTCAGCCCCGCTTTTTTTGTGAATATTCAAAATCTAATTACGGCAATGAATTGTGCTTGTTTTGTGCTGAAATGTGCCGGTGTCAGGGAGTTTTGTGCAGCAACCCTTATATTTAATTTTTTAAAAACACCGGCGGGCGGGGCCAGCTTGACGGTCAGCCCCGCTTTTTTTGGGAATATTCAAAATCTAATTACGGCAATGAATTGTGCTCGTTTTGTGCTGAAATGTGCCGGTGTCAGGGAGTTTTGTGCAGCAACCCTTATATTTAATTTTTTAAAAACACCGGCGGGAGGGGCCAGCTTGACGGTCAGCCCCGCTTTTTTTGTGAATATTCAAAATCTAATTACGGCAATGAATTGTGCTTGTTTTGTGCTGAAATGTGCCGGTGTCAGAGAGTTTTGTGCAGCAACCCTTATACTTAATTTTTTAAAAACACCGGCGGGCGGGGCCAGCTTGACGGTCAGCCCCGCTTTTTTTGGGAATATTCAAAATCTAATTGCGGCAATGAATTGTGCTTGTTTTGTGCTGAAATGTGCCGGTGTCAGGGAGTTTTGTGCAGCAACCCYTACATTTAATTTTTCAAAACATCGGCGGGCGGGGCCAGCTTGACGGTCAGCCCCGCTTTTTTTTTTGCAATATTCAAAATCTAATTACGGCAATGAATTGTGCTCGTTTTGTGCTGAAATGTGCCGGTGTCAGGGAGTTTTGTGCAGCAACCCTTATATTTAATTTTTTTAAAAACACCGGCGGGCGGGGCCAGCTTGACGGTCAGCCCCGCTTTTTTTGGGAATATTCAAAATCTAATTACGGCAATGAATTGTGCTTGTTTTGTGCTGAAATGTGCCGGTGTCAGGGAGTTTTGTGCAGCAACCCTTATATTTAATTTTTTTAAAACACCGGCAGGCGGGGCCAGCTTGACGGTCAGCCCCGCTTTTTTTGGGAATATTCAAAATCTAATTACGGCAATGAATTGTGCTCGTTTTGTGCTGAAATGTGCCGGTGTCAGGGAGTTTTGTGCAGCAACCCTTATATTTAATTTTTTTAAAACACCGGCGGGCGGGGCCAGCTTGACGGTCAGCCCCGCTTTTTTTGGGAATATTCAAAATCTAATTACGGCAATGAATTGTGCTCGTTTTGTGCTGAAATGTGCCGGTGTCAGGGAGTTTTGTGCAGCAACCCTTATATTTAATTTTTTAAAAACACCGGCGGGCGGGGCCAGCTTGACGGTCAGCCCCGCTTTTTTTGGGAATATTCAAAATCTAATTATGGCAATGAATTGTGCTTGTTTTGTGCTGAAATGTGCCGGTGTCAGGGAGTTTTGTGCAGCAACCCTTATATTTAATTTTTTAAAAACACCGGCGGGCGGGGCCAGCTTGACGGTCAGCCCCGCTTTTTTTGGGAATATTCAAAATCTAATTACGGCAATGAATTGTGCTTGTTTTGTGCTGAAATGTGCCGGTGTCAGGGAGTTTTGTGCAGCAACCCTTATATTTAATTTTTTTAAAACACCGGCAGGCGGGGCCAGCTTGACGGTCAGCCCCGCTTTTTTTGGGAATATTCAAAATCTAATTACGGCAATGAATTGTGCTCGTTTTGTGCTGAAATGTGCCGGTGTCAGGGAGTTTTGTGCAGCAACCCTTACATTTAATTTTTAAAAACATCGGCGGGCGGGGCCAGCTTGACGGTCAGCCCCGCTTTTTTTTTGCAATATTCAAAATCTAATTACGGCAATGAATTGTGCTCTTTTTGTGCTGAAATGTGCCGGTGTCCGGAGGTTTTGTATTTAATATGTAAAAATGTTTATAACCTGCAACAAGAGATAATAGCGCACATCAACTCCCACGAGAAATCAACACCATGTGTAAATTGTTCAAGCCCTACTATTCGTGAGAATCGGTTGCACACAAAAATCATCCTTATTGAAATTCTTGACACATCATTGAATATACCTGAATTACAGCTATAAAGTATGCCAAGACAGGTAGTCGTTGAAAACCAAATATATGTATTAAGAGGAACTATATCTTACTTTGGCTCTTATACGAATGAATCATCACTTTCTTCAGTTGGCCATTTCAAAGTTTACTGTTGTCGCTTAAACGGGAAGTGGGAAGAGTACGACGAATTGCATACCAAAAAAATGGATCTGAATGAAGCCACACTCGTATAGCCGCACCTAATTGTATATACTATTTAAAATATTAAGGGCTGTTACAGTTTTTTTGTTAATTCTTAAATGTATTTTTATACCTAATTTGTCTATCTGTAAATAAGCTTACGTTTCTACTGTAAGTATCTTTTGTTATTGCAATTAGTATATCCACGTTTATTTTCTACTCGTTGTTAAACTTTATTGTCCAGTTTATAAACTTATAAATACAAAAAAAATTTCCAATAAAATAATATGCCTAAAACCATGCATTATTCTCAAACCTTTGTTTGTTAACCGTAAAAGCACCTACAATTTTTTTAAATTCTACTCGGCATATTACCAGCAAAGCAATAACGCTCATGCTAAACTTATATTACACAAACACACGGTAAGTAGAAATACAGAACTGCATCTATTTTACCTCCCACTGCTTCTATCAGCTTTATCCTGTAAAGCTGTAATTTTGTAAATAGCAATCTATTAATAATAATTAAACCACATCGATTTGCAATATTTCAGAAAAACGAAACAGGGCTGATCGTCATCTCGAATCCGCCCGCCAATGTTTAAAAAAACAAATATAAGGGTTGCTGACGTCGGCACAATTTAGCACAAAACAAACACAATTCATTGCCGTAATTAGATTTTATATATTCCAAAAAGAAGCGGGGCTGACCGTCAAGTTGTCCCCGTATGCCGATGTTTTTAAAAATTAAATGTAAGGGTTGCTGCACAAAACTCCCTGACACCGGCACATTTCAGCACAAAACGAGCACAATTCATTGTCGCAATTAGATTTTCAATTTTCCCGAAAAAAGCGGGGCTGACCGTCAAGTTGGCCCCGCCCGCCGATGTTTTTACAAAATTAAATATAAGGGTTGCTGCACAAAACTCCCTGTCACCGGCACTTTTCAGCACAAAACGAGCACAATTCATTGCCGCAGTTAGATTTTGAATATTCCCAAAAAAAGCGGGGCTGACCGTCAAGCTGGCCCCGCCCGCCGATTCTTTTAAAAATTAAATGTAAGGGTTGCTGCACAAAACTCCCTGACACCGGCACATTTCAGCACAAAACGAGCACAATTCATTGCCGTAATTAGATTTTGAATATTCCCAAAAAAAGCAGGGCTGATCGTCAAGCTGGCCCCGCCCGCCGATGTTTTTAAAAATTAAATGTAAGGGTTGCTGCACAAAACTCCCTGACACCGGCACATTTCAGCACAAAACGAGCACAATTCATTGCCGCAATTAGATTTTGAATATTCCCAAAAAAAGCGGGGCTGAMCGTCAAGCTGGCCCCGCCCACGGATGTTTTTAAAAATTAAAWGTAAGGGTTACTGCACAAAACTCCCTGACACCGGCACTTTTCAGCACAAAACGAGCACAATTCGTTGCCGTAATTAGATTTGAATATTGCAAAAAAAAGCGGGGCTGACCGTCAAGTTGGCCCCGCCCGCCGATGTTTTAAAAAAATTAAATATAAGGGTTGCTGCACAAAACTCGCTGACACCGGCACATTTCAGCACAAAACGAGCACAATTCATTACCGTAATTAGATTTTGAATATTGCAAAAAAAAGCGGGGCTGACCGTCAAGCTGGCCCCGCCCGCCGGTGTTTTAAAAAAATTAAATATAAGGGTTGCTGCCACAAAACTCGCTGACACCGGCACATTTCAGCACAAAACGAGCACAAATCATTGCCGTAATTAGATTTTGAATATTGCAAAAAAAAGCGGGGCTGACCGTCAAGTTGGCCCCCGCCCGCCGATGTTTTAAAAAAAATTAAATACGTATAAGGGTTGCTGCACAAAACTCCGCTGACACCGGCACATTTCAGCACAAAACGAGCACAATTCATTGCCGTAATTAGATTTTGAATATTGCAAAAAAAAGCGGGGCTGACCGTCAAGCTGGCCCCGCCCGCCGGTGTTTTAAAAAATTAAATATAAGGGTTGCTGCACAAAATTTGCTGAACCGGCACATTTCAGCACAAAACGAGCACAATTCATTGCCGTAATTAGATTTTTGTAAATATTGCAAAAAAAGCGGGGCTGACCGTCAAGTTGACCCGCCCGCCCATGTTTTAAAAATTAAATATAAGGGTTGCTGCACAAAACTCCCTGACACCGGCACATTTCCAGCACAAACGAGCACAATTCAATTGCCCGTAATTAGATTTTGAATTATTGCAAAAAAAAAGCGGGGGCTGACCGTCAGTTGACCCGCCCGCCCGATGTTTAAAAAAAATTAAATATAAGGGTTGCTGACAAAACTCTCTGAAACCGCACATTTCCAGCACAAAACGAGCACAATTCATTGCCGTAATTAGATTTTGAATATTGCAAAAAAAAGCGGGGCTGACCGTCAAGTTGGCCCCGCCCGCCGATGTTTTTAAAAAATTAAATATAAGGGTTGCTGCACAAAACTCCTGACACCGGCACATTTCAGCACAAACGAGCACAATTCATTGCCGTAATTAGATTTTGAATATTCCCAAAAAAAGCGGGGCTGACCGTCAAGCTGGCCCCGCCCGCCGGTGTTTTTAAAAATTAAATATAAGGGTTGCTGCACAAAACTCCTGACACCGGCACATTTCAGCACAAAACGAGCACAATTCATTGCCGTAATTAGATTTTGAATATTCCAAAAAAGCGGGGCTGACCGTCAAGTTGGCCCCGCCCGCCGATGTTTTAAAAAATTAAATATAAGGGTTGCTGCACAAAACTCCTGACACCGGCACATTTCAGCACAAAACGAGCACAATTCATTGCCGTAATTAGATTTTGAATATTGCCAAAAAAAGCGGGCTGACCGTCAAGCTGGCCCCGCCCGCCGTGTTTTTAAAAAAATTAAATATAAGGGTTGACTGCACAAAACTCGCTGACACCCGGCACATTTCAGCACAAACGAGCACAATTCATTGCCGTAATTAGATTTTGAATATTTGCCAAAAAAAAGCGGGGCTGACCGTCAAGTTGGCCCCGCCCGCCGATGTTTTAAAAAATTAAATATAAGGGTTGCTGCACAAAACTCCTGACACCGGCACATTTCAGCACAAAACGAGCACAATTCATTGCCGTAATTAGATTTTGAAATGCAAAAAAAGCGGGGCTGACCGTCAAGCTGGCCCCGCCCGCCGATGTTTTTAAAAAAATTAAATATAAGGGTTGCTGCACAAAACTCCCTGACACCGGCACATTTCAGCACAAAACGAGCACAATTCATTGCCGAATTAGATTTTGAATATTGCAAAAAAAAGCGGGGCTGACCGTCAAGTGGCCCCGCCGCCGGTGTTTTTAAAAAATTAAATATAAGGGTTGCTGCACAAAACTCCTGA